>WNWU01000002.1:50701922-50717894 GCA_012654045.1 Ptyas mucosa
TATATATATATATATATATATATATATTCATTCCTAACTTGGACTACCATTATAAAATGAGACTCATTGCAGTGAATGGTCTTCATATATTGCTCCAGTTGTTTCAGAAGTCTGAGATGTGACACAACCGTTTTGGCTGTCAGTTTTGATCCTCCTGAAAACACTTTGGGAAATGTGTATCCCAGCACATAGATCAGTGTTTCTCAATCTTGGCAACTTTAAGATGGGTGGACTTCAATTCCCAGAATGGCTGGCTGGGGAAATCTGGGCGTTGAAGTCCACCCATCTTAAAGTTGCCAAGATTGAGAAACACTGACATGGACAGTACATAGTAAACATACATCCTTTTATGGCCTTTTCTTCCTGCAATATTAGGGTTGAGCTCAACAGTTTCGATCTCCATTTGCTCACACTGACCAATCCATTCAACTTCCGGTCCATCCTCTAGTGATAATAGAATAGAATAACAGAGTTCGAAGGGACCTTGGAGGGACCATAATCATAATCATAAGTTTATTTGTCAAGCATATATAAGATAAGAGGTAAAAATATAAACATAATTTGAATACATGAAAAGAATAAGTAAAAAGGAATATTGGGACGGGAACGGTAGGCACTCTGGTGCACTTATGCATGCCCCTTACAGACCACTTAGGAATGGGGTGAGGTCAACAGTAGACAGTTTAAGGTTAAAGTTTTGGAGGTTTTGGGAAGAAACTATAGAGTCAGATAGTGCGTTCCAGGCATTAACCACTCTGTTACTGAAGTCATATTTTCTGCAATCGAGTTTGGAACGGTTTACCTTGAGTTTGTATCTATTATTTGCTTGTGTATTGTTGTGGTTGAAGCTGAAGTAGTCATTGACAGGAAGGACCATCACAAATTCTGACTTATTGTTCTACATATTATAGCACCAGAACAAATTTGACTCATTCTACTTCTTACGTGGGGAAAAAATGGTCAAATGTGACAAAGAAAATACATGAAAAAGATCAGTTTTGCAAACTTTTTCTCCTTTCTCCTTTAACAGAAAATATCTTTATTTAATTAGTAAAGCAGCCTTCTGCAGTCTGATGTCCTCCAGAAACGTTGGACCTCAAGCCCAGTTTAGTCCTACCAACATTTTCAGTGGCCCAGGGGAATACGTTTGGAGACCACCAAGGCTAATCCAAAGATGAAATTTCCCCTTCCCTTACTTTTCTTCCTGTTCCCTTAATAGCTTGTACAAATTACCGGTAGGCATTTATATGAGAAATGAGAATAGTTTCTTTCTTAAAACAAGTGCTGTACTGGTACCAAAATCTAAGTTATGTTAAATGCAATGTGGCAGTTTCCTAGGCAACTACGTCCTTTTAATTGAACAAGAGAAAAATATTTGTACAGCTTATTGCCATATAAATTAAAGTTTCTTTGAAATGTTTCAAATTCACAAATGATTGTCTCAGTTTTCTAGATTCTCTTTGAATGACCAAACTTTACTTAAAATTTCCACAGGCATTTTCAAAGCCATGTCCAGCAATAATGTGGCAAATGCAGTGTTTAGCATGACTATATGGGATGCCTTGAATATTTGACATCCACTGGAAATATGTCAAATCTTCAAATCAATAAGCAATTGGTTTTTAAAAACATTAAGGCAAATGAAATTATCATATGCAGGCACATATATGACATTTAAAAACATTTTCTTGATTAATTTGTTTACCAAATTTATATATAATGATTTCACAAATGTAAATGGTATCTGGAATTGTTTGTGAAATCTTGTCTACTAATTTTTTTGCTACTTCCATTTTCTTCTACCTGTTCAAAATTTAGTTCCCAAATGCAGTCCTATGCATTTATATTGTTTGGCGCTTTCTTTGCACCAACTTTAATGAATATTATCCATATAGTAAGACAAAGTACCAAGAAGAAGTCACCATAAATGCACAGGACTATTGTTCATGACATTAGATAGGAAAAGATCCAGGAATAAAACTATGGAATGGATGTAAATCAGGGGTGAAATCCAGCAGGTTCTGGCAGGTTCTGAGGAACCGGTAGCAGAAATTTTGAGTAGTTTGGAGAACCGGCAAATACCACCTCCGGCTGGCCCCAGAGTGGGATGTGAATGGAGATTTTGCAATATCCTTCCTCCGGGAATGGGGAGGGAATAGGGATTTTGCAGTATCCTTCCCCTGGAGTGGGGTGGGAATGGAGATTTTGCAGTATCCTTCCCCTGCCACACCCACCAAGCCACACCACGCCCACCAAGACACGCCCACAGAACCAGTAGTAAAAAAAATTGGATTTCACCACTGATGTAAGCTGCCAAAAAAGCCCACACAGTTGCATAAACAGAGGGATAGAATCAAGATTATGTGAAGTGTTAATACCACTTTATAATGCCTTGGTAAGGCCACACTTGGAATATTGCATTCAGTTTTGGTCACCACAATGTAAAAAAGATGTTGAGACTCTAGAAAGAGTGCAGAGAAGAGCAACAAAGATGATTAGGGGACTGGAGACTAAAACATATGAAGAATGGTTGCAGGAACTGGGTATATCTAGTTTGATGAAGAGAAGGACTAGGGGAGACATGATAGCAGTGTTCCAATATCTCAGGGGTTGCCACAAAGAAGAGGGAGTCAAGCTATTCTCCAAAGCACTGAGGGCAGGACAAGAAGCAATGGATGAAAACTAATCAAGGAGAGAAGCAATTTAGAACTAAGGAGAAATTTCCTGACAGTTAGAACAATTAATAAGTGGAACAGCTTGCCTCCAGAAGTTGTGAATGCTCCAACACTGGAAGTTTTAAAGAAGATGTTGGATAACCATTTGTCTGAAGTGGTGTAGTTTCCTGCCTAAGCAGGGGGTTGGACTAGAAGACCTCCAAGGTCCCTTCCAACTCTGTTATTCTATTCTATTCTAAATGGTAATATAATTCTGCCTGTCCCATGGAACCACCTTCTGTGAAATAGAAGAAACATACCCATTAAAAAAAATAGAAACTTGACTCTGAAATGGGAGTATTGTGGGGACATTTGATTTTTTTTTAGATCTAACCCTACTGATTTGTATAATGAAATGATATTGCTTATTGTTGTTTTGTTGTTTTTAGACACCTGCTTTTTTATTGTAAACAACTTGGAGTATCTGGATACAGTGGCATAGAAATATCAAAATTGATCAATCGATTGATTTGTACTTTTATCCCACTTTTCACAGTAGCACCTGGCCATCTTTTTCTTAGTTCAGAAATTAAGCAGAAATAAACCCAGATTAATACTAGGAGCGGAGACAACCAAAAAAATACCCTGGTAGTAGACTAGATTGGAAACTTTAAAAGTATCCCATAAGAAGGCAATAGGATCGTATTTTCATGGCAAAGCGCTGAGGAATATGACTGGATAGATGTGGGGAATGGAATGTGTGTTTTCTAGCGTGTGTGTGTGCTTTCTATCATGGCCTACGGATTAACAGCCAGTTTCCTCAGTGTCATTATTCTGATTATTAACACGGTGATCAAAACAATTCTACCATTGGCTTTAGCCAATGATGGAGTCTTCTTTAGCGTTCACCTAATGTGCAGCTATGCATTCCATAGTATTGGAATATTGTACCTATATTTCCATAGTAAATAATAATAAAGTTTAACTTACTTCTTTTATGTGACAATAAGAAAATCAGAGCAAAGGGGGAAATGCAGGAAAAAAAATTACAGAGTGAAGGAATTATTTTGTTCTCTAATATACGCTAGCGATGAATGAAAATGATTGATTTGTCTCAGAGTATTGCTATGGAGTCATCCCAAAATAACAGTTGCCCTTTCAATAGCAGCACTTGGCAAAGCTTTAAAGGAGGTTAGATTGAGAAAATTAGTGCTATACCAGTTTTACATCAAGCCCAAAACTTCACTACCTGACCAGGGTAAGTAGCTCAAGCAGGAACCTCCTCCAGGTTAACTGAAGAACCAGTTTAAAGGAAAGCATTTGTAAATGTCATTTGTTTTATTAAGAACTCAAAGTGGCCTTTTCACATCATAACTTTTTTTTTTAAAGGCTTCTTACAAGGCAGCCTTTGAGGACTTTATCAAAAGGAAGATTGTTTGGTTAAGGGTTACAGCCAGGTGCCCTCTGTTCCAGGTAGGCATCTTGCTGATATTAAAATCTGAAGGGAAGGGTTAGATCAAAATACTTCATTATATATGTGTAATGAAGTAATTCTCCAATAAGCGGCATGGCCCAACAATGACTTTTCAGCTTCCAAAGTGTTGAAAAGTCCTCCAGAAATTGTATCCCTGGCTGTTATTCATTGGAGTTCTTACAGTATTTTTAATTATTTTTTAATTAAAAATTTAGCAGAATGCTGCTTACATAATTATCTAAAAGAATTATCTGTCTCAAAGAAAGTAATGGTTTTCTATCTATGATAGATTAAAAGAAAAGAAAATCAATGACATGGTTCCTAGTCAGGTCTTTGAATGCTGTCTTTTCTTTGTTTAATCCTAAAACATCCCCAACCCATAGAGATAATTTAATCTGCATTATTTGCATGATGACACCTTCATACAAACCATTGTGGGAACTTACTCCCCGCTTTGCTCGTCATTCATGGCTATACCTTCCCACCAATTATGTTAAAATAAGGTTTCAGTACATTTTAATTTGAGTTAGAAAAAAATTATTTAGCCCTATGGAGATGCCAATTTTCCCTTTAACAGTTTGTAGTTCTTTTTTGGTATTACTTTGCTGAAATAGTTTTCAGTATTTTTGAAAAACTGAACTACAACTTGTTTTGACATTTATAATATTGGGTCAGATTCATTGTTGCTGTAAGCAGGCACGTGGCTAGGATTTTCATAAGAGATAAGAGGATGAAGCTCTATCCCAGCTTTGGGGGTTGGGTTCATCAATTCACACCCATATGGTTGGTATAAAGTATGTGTTTACCTTGGCTAGACTTGAAAAGGTAAGGAGAGTTGGGTTTTGTTAACACCTTTAGCGAGCATTAGGGAATCCCAGCCTTGTAGAATAGACCAAACAGTAGAAAAACATCCAGAAATAAAGCAAATGCCTTCTGATTATTACTAAGAAAACCACATGGACATATCCATTGAGTCACTAGCTCAACTCAAAGAATATTGCTTCTCATTAGTTGGAACAAATATGTCCAAGACCCTGATTTAAAACTGGTCAATGGCTCTCCCCACTCACCTCAAGGCAGGCATTTCCCCAGGAATCTCTCAATGATTGAATAGAATAACAGAATTGGAAGGGACCGTAGAGGTCTTCTAGTCCAACCCCCTGCCTAGGCAGGAAACCCTACAACCATTTGGATAATAAATGGTTATCCAACATCTTCTTAAAAACTTCCAGTGTTAGAGCATTCACAACTTCTGGAGGCAAGTTGTTCCACTGATTAATTGTTCTAACTGTCAGGAAATTTCTCCTTAGTTCTAAATTGCTTCTCTCCTTGATTAGTTTGTATCCATTGCTTCTTGTCCTGCCCTCAGGTGTTTTGGAGAATAGCTTGACGCCCTCTTCTTTGCGGCAGCCCCTGAGATATTGGAACACTGCTATCATGTGTCCCCTATTGATCAAAACTGGCCTGTTTGCAGAAGAAGAGTGAAGCAGAATAAAATCCACACATTTCAACTCTATGAACACTAAGGAGGAAGAACTGGTTATTTTCCAGATCTTGAGAGATTCGCAAAAGATTTTTAAAAACAGGAACAGGAACATTGAGAGTGGTTGGGCATTATGGTATAATATACACTTTCAATTGAAGAAAGGACTGGGTAGTTTCATATATGGAGCTACCTTCAGTCTGGCCTGGATGCTTTTGGTAGTCATCTAAAATTTAATTGCTAACTTTTTTTTCAGAGGATTCAACAGCTGTTCATGCATAAATGACTTCCCCAGCCTCCGTTTTAATTTCTACATATTTCATTATAGATTTTCTGCAAATATAATAACATTTAAGAAAACAAATAGCCAAAACAAATGGTAACGGAGTTTTATTGCATAACCAGAGGCAGTATTTTGCTGATATGCCTAGGCATCAAATCACTACTTCTAAATAAATAGGTATAGGAAAAACCAGCAGGTATGCTTATATTAAAGTTTTTGGTTTGTTTTGGATAAGGAGAATGGCAGTGAGGCTTACTAGCAACTTGAACAGACTGTAACTTTTTCTCTCTACTATGTAGGCAATTAGTGCTCTGAAAACAATGGGAAGGATGAGTGTCACTGGACAAACAGGTTTTAAAACTTTACTCAGTAGATATATCTCAACAGTTTCTTTCAGTTTGTTCTGTGATATTTTATTTCTGTATTGCTTTCATTTAAACATCAATTTAATATCTTGTGATGCCCAGGGGTGGGCTTCAAAATTTTTAGCAAGGGGTTCTCTGCCCGGTTGCTGGGTTGGCATGGCCATGGTGGGCGTGGCCTAGTCGGCCTCCTGCATCATGGCAGAGGGGGCATTTTTTTCCCTCCCTGGGCTCCAGAGGCTTTCCTCGAGCCTCCGGGAGGGCGAAAACAGCCTCCCCAGGCTCCAGAGGCCCTCTGGAGGCTGGAAAGGGGCCCATTTCCAGCCTTCCCGAACTTCCAGTAGGCCCATTTTTCACCCTCCCTGAGCCTCCACGCGTGCCCTGCACTTACCTGCATTCAAAATGGGCCGTGTGGGGACTCCTGGGAGGGGCTGGGCAGCGTGGGTGGGGGTTCTCTGAACTGTCCAGAATCTGAGCTAGAGATTCTCCTGAACCCCTGCGAACCCCCAGCAGCCCACCCCCGTTGATGTCTTATATTTTCTCTCTTGAGTTGGGAAAAGCGGATTTGTTGTAGATTTAACTTTTTACTATCTATTGAAATGTTAGGACATGCAAGCAGTGTTGTTGGTTTTTTTTCCTTTTGTGATGTTGTTGCAATATGCAACTTCTTCCCACCCTCATTTATTATAATAAAGGACATCTGGATAGTTTAGAAATAAAAAAAAAAGTCCTATTCCCCAGAGCTTTTTCCTCTTCTCTGGGAATAATAGCACTTCAATTCCTCATCTTTTCTATGCCATGTGTTGATAAGGCAAAGTTCACTCAACCGCCTCTCAGTGTCATTGGAAAGGCAAAACTTGTTGAGTCAGCTAATATAAAATGCAATCCCTTTTAAGTGCAGTAGTAAACCAGCTCTGCAGGTCACTTCCCCAGTTTTAGGCTCTCCGTGGCCTAGATCTATGGATTGGTGAATAGAAACTGCAGAGTCTCAGACTGAGAAAGGCTGGCAGCAGAGATGGGATTCATCCAGTTCGGACCATTTCATGCGAACTGGTAGTGGCGACCTATGGGTGGGCCTGAGTGGGCCCATCCCCCACCCCCCACCCCCCACCCCCACCCCCACACGCAATCCCATTTTATAGTGTTGCAGTTTTTATGCTGCACACATGTGTGGATGGCGCGCATGAGCAAATTGCTATGTTGTTTGCCATTGCACGTACGTGTGGATGGCACGTGCAAGCGAATTGCCGTGCTTTGTGATGCCGCAGGCATGCTCACATTTCCAGTGCTGGGAGAACCGGTTGTTACAGTATGTGAAGCCTACCTCTGGCTGGTAGCAACCGTGATGACAGTGGTCATGGTTAGAAAATCCTGAGATCTATGGAGAGGAAAGGAAACAATGCTATCAGTGCAATACCTCTCTCACGTACCTCTTAGTTGATACAGTATGATATTATTCTGCATACAATCACCAGCATCTTCATGTAATACATTATCTTTGAATGTAAATGATGGCACTTTGGTAGGCCATCCATGTAGACTAATTCTTTTTGCATGTTTGACTCACAAGGCAGTCTGCAAAGGCTTTTAGCGATAGTATAAATACTGACAGTTAATGAAAAACTTGGGACTGCCGCTTTAGCAGGGTTAGGCCTGGCTTTAAAGAGATTCTACCTCAGAAACTCTTGTTCTACAACATTAATGGTGCTGATGTTCTTAGATGTTCAAAATTATAGGGAAATTCTTGTGTGGAATTTAATTTCGCAGATTTCACAACAGAACCATCTGATGGTCCTTGTTGAGCAACACAAATCTCAGAGGTTTTCTTTCCTGTGTGCATAATCATAACTGCTTCCCCAAACACAACTGGATTGCAAAACAGTAGCCATGCTCCATAAATAGAACTGAGAAATTGGCAATTTTGCCTGAGCCCAGCACTTTCAAAGAAATACGTACGGTATATATTTTGGCTCTGCAGGGACAAGAGACTGGAAACACACTCAGGAATTCTTGCCTGAAATTTTTAACTTCTCTACTTGCACATTTCTAAATTCTTATGGCAACCCCCCTCTCCCTCCCCCCCCACACCAGGAACTGAACAGCGGGTCATAGGATCAGAAAAACCTAGGACAGCATTTTTGAAAAGATTCTTGGAAGAATACTTGTGGCAAGCAAGTATTCAATAAGACATGAGCCTAAATATATGTAGTATCTGCCAATGCTGCTAATCTTTATGTGCTTTTTCTAGCTTTTGACATGGGTACTTTACAATGCCTTATGAACACAAGATAAGATATAAATTTTAAAAAGTAAATAAAAAGAAATACAATGTCGTCTCCAAATATGCATCCAGTTACTGGATGACAGTTTGTACCGAGAATAATTCATTCATCAAAATAAATTTAATACCCTTTTCACTTTAACTTTCTGTTACTTTTAGTTATTACATTACTGTAATAACTTTCTATACCACACTATTTACCTCTGTCCATTAGGACTTCTTTTAAATAGTTACCAAAGCTCTTCATGTGTCTGTGAGTTCAGAAATGGTTACAAGGAGACCATTTGTATTTTGACTGTGTCAAAACTATTTTGACAATCCTTGTAAACATTTCTCTTCTTTTCTTTTTTGGTAGTATAATTTTGTAGTATAATCCTACAAAATTTTATCTTTGTTCAGTTTTAAATAGAATGCTCAAATCTTTAAAAGCCTCCTTTTTTCCAATTTAGGTGCAATTAATTCTGTTCTGTTTTAAAATATCTTTATTGTCCTTAATCTGCTTATTTTTAAGTGTTTTAGTTTTAAACTGAAAGCCCCTTTGATAAGCTTTTTGGAGCTAAAAATGTCTTGTATATAGTGTTTTATAAATAAATGTGTGTTTGCAGAATAGCTTTTGTGCTGCCTAAAAATTCATTCTATTTTTTTTAAAAGCAAGAGCAGCTATTCTCCCTCAAATTCTAAGAATTCTCAGTGAAGCAACAAAAACAAGGATGTGTGTTTCAATTGCAGACAGATTTTGTCATTGCACAGAAACCATTTCAGCAGTAAGCAGAGTCCTCATACAAAATCCTTTTCTTTTCTACTCATGAAAACTGTATGTGGAAGACTCGTTCACACAGCCTCCTTTTCCCTGGCTCCAAGGCAAACTACTTACCATTTGATGAGACAGATCCTCACACTGGAGTTTCCATCTTGCGATGACTCTGCTGTTGGGGGTCAAGGTAATAGAGTAGGGAAGTGGTGTTTCCCTTCAGAACATGGAACCCCATGCAAGCTCTGTATATTACATGATGGAGAAGGAGGTTTTGGAAGGCTGGTGACCTGTTGGGTTCCAACTGGACTGCTGAGAACCATCCTGCTCCAACAGCATAACTCTGCCTTGGTCTTCCTTCCTTCCTTCCTTCCTTCCTTCCTTCCTTCCTTCCTTCCTTCTTTTTTTTCTTTTCTTTTCTTTTCTTTTCTCTGCTCAGGGTAACAAAACCACACCCAGCAATCAAATTGGGTTTGATTCTCTGGTGCTTGTAGAAGGAATCATCCTAAGTAAGATCCATGCATCAACAGCTTCCCTGATAGTGTTTGTGCCACCACTAGCCCCTACAGTAGGAATATAAGCGATGCCCTCCTGGATTGGATCTTTGGCCAAACATCTGCACAAGGAAGTCTCCCAGCAGTTGGCCTTCAGAGAGCCAGTTCCACTGCCATCAAGGCTAATAGCCATTGATCCTCCATAACTTCCATAAAGTAGTCCATCCCTTTTTTTTTGAAGCTAGCCAATCTGGTTGCTAGCACTACCTCTCAAGGTAGCACATTTCAAAGTACAATTATACATTGTATTTTTAAAAATCCATTTTGGGTTTTCAGGTATCAATTTTATTGGATGATTTTAACCTCATAAGGAAGCAGCACCAGCCTTTTAATCTTTTTAATTGCCTTCTTCTGTAACTTCCCTAGGTCTACTATATCCTTTTTTTTTTGAAGTGCAGTGAAAGAACAGTACACCATATTCCAGTGGTGAAATCCAAATTTTTTCACTACCGATTCTGTGGGCATGGCTTGGTGGGCAAGGTGTGGCTTGGTGGGCATAGCAGGGGAAGTTCACTGCAAAATCTCCATTCCCACCCCATTCCAGGGGAAGGAAACTGCAAAATCCCCATTCCCTCCCCACTCTGGGGCCAAGCAGAGATGGTATTTGCCGGTTCTCCGAACTACTCAAAATTTCCACTACCGGTTCTCCAGAACCTGGTGGAACCTGCTGGATTTCACCCCTGCCATATTCCCAGTGCAGTTGCACCATTGATTTATCCACCTAGGTCTCAGGAGCTATTGCCTGAAGACTTCATTCTCCCTGTTTTGTTCCCTGGGCCGGCTCTCAATGAACTGCCCCCTTCTTCTTGGGGGGGGGGGGTTAGGCCCAGAAGTCATCTAATATTCCTTCCAACCCAATGATTCTATAATCTAATCCCAGCTCATTGCAGGTGAGACACCTCAGGTGGACGAAGACCCCACAGTCTTCCCCTTTACTCTCCTCTTCTTCATTCTCTGGCAGCATTTTGAGGCATTCATTTTCCTATCATCAGTAGTTCATCTTATTGATAGATTGAAGGCTAGTTACCATTTAGAAGTTATAGCTCCCTGTGTTTGATCAATGCTCATTTTTTTTTTCTTAAAGGCACAGAAAGCCTATAACCATGATGGCGAACCTATGGCACAGGTCCTCTCTGTGGGCACGCATGCTGTCGCCAGCTGCTCTTCCGGTTTCTGTCATGCGCATGCGCACTGGACAGCTGGTCCAGCACGCATGCACATCGGCCAGCTGCTCTCTTCTGGATTCCGTCGCACGCCGGAACCTGGAAGAAAGCAGCTGATCAGTGAGCACGCATGCCAGTTTCAGCACTCAGTGCTGAAAGGGTTAACCATCACTGACCTATAACATATAAAATTTGAAGAAAAATGTATTTCTAAAATGGATTTAATAAATAAGTTAAGGGAAACAACTCATAGTTTAAATGAGACAGGATGCAATTAGGAGTGGCTGAAGGTGTGTGAAATTGGTCCTGCCCAAGAACAGGGATGGTGTTTCTATCTCTCTCTCAACAACTCAGCTGCACTAACTTTCCAGACAGCAAATACTGGAATTCTGATTTCATGTGGTTATCATATCCTCTGAGCAGACTTGGCCTATAGAGCCAGTTCCCATATTTACTGTATAAGGAAAAAGCAGCACCATTTGCGTTGATGCTTCTGAATGTGGAGCTTCTTAATCCTGGTTTATCCCAATGATATTTTGTTACATAAAGCATGCACACAACTGATGTTGAATTGATTGTTTTAAGTTCTTCTTATTAAATCTCTTTCTAGTTATTTGTTTTGGTTTCTTTCATTTCCTAATACATACAGTAATACAAAGTGATTGCTGGTTAAAGCTGAATAATTTCTTCAATTTCTCCCCACATCCAATATTGAGCACATCATGCTCTACTCATTGTCTGAAATTTCAACCAGTCTGATCACCTGCTGACAAGTTGACTGGGATTGAAGCAAGAACCACCTTCTTGCAAATGATTGTTCAGGCAATGAACTGTTTTACTCATCCTGGCTCCATTCGGAGCCAAATGTTTGCTAGTCTTTTGCAAATATCCTTTGGGAATCAACTAAATTTCCTTTAAAACAGCAGGGTACAACCTTTGTCTTCTCTCAAAGGCTTTGGTCTAACTCTAAATTCCTTTAAAATTTTGTGATTTTTAATGTGGTAGAAGAAAAAATGCATTGGAAGTGATGACACAAAGCATATTTAATGTAATGTTTATTTTTGAAATAAAATGAAGGATTTTTTTATGGCACTCTCACTGTTGGGAGATGTGCCCCCAGCCTGCTGTTCAGAAGCCAAGTGTATTTTTTTTATTTAAATAGCCTTGCAGATTGTGTAAACTGGTACATGCTAAATATCTAAGTTTTAAATGCCTGCGTTTTATATTTTTATAACATTTGTGTTATAAAAGCTTTTTTTGTATCCTATACTTACTGGAGTTTTTATTTTTATTTTTATATTATTATTATTATTATAGAAAGAGCAATATTCAATATTATATGGATATTCAATATCCATATAAACAGTGTGTTGTCTGGTTACAATTCCTTTTAACAATACTCCACATCATGATAGTGATGATATTCTCTAGCAATAATCTTATAGTAACAGTGCTTTTCCTTCGTAATATTAATACATATTAATTATTACTAATAGAATTAGTAATTAATAATAGCTTACAGTAATCAACCGTAATGATAAAATTAATCTTTCTCTTATAGTTTTAAAAGTTCTAACTTCTGCTTCTCTTATTTAACCATCGATAGAACAAGTCCCATATCTCAAAATATTCAGTGTCTTCCTCTTCTTTAATTTCAAGAGTTAGTCTAGTCATTTCTGCACATTCTAAGATTTTTTTTATTATCTTCTCTTCTGTAGGGATCTCCTCACCCCTTCCAATATTGTGCAAACATGATTCTGCTATGATTAAATACACATTCCTTTTACTGTATTTTTCTGGTATAATACCCAACATAAATATTTCCGGTTTTAAATCTATATGTTCCTTTTATCATTTTTTCTATCCAGGTATGTATTTTTGTGCAATATTTTTTTGCTTTTGGACATGTCCACCACATGTGGTAGTACAAACCCGGGATCTGGTTGCACTTCCAACACTTGGCGGACATATCTTTAAACATCCTAGCTAATCTTGCTGGAGGGAAGTGCCATCTATAAAACATTTTATATAAATTTTCTTTTTTATGCAGTGAACATTGTTAATTTATGGTTTCTATCCCACAATTTTTGCCATTTATCCAATTCTATAGAGTGCCCAAAATTTTTGGCCCAGGCTATCATGGTTTCCTTTACTTGTTCTTCTTCCATTCTAATACTCAATAAATAATTATAGAAGCTTCCCCTCCAGTCCTATTAAAATTTGATCCAGTTCTGTTGGCTCTTTATAAAAACCATATATTTTAGCATCTTTTTGATATCTAGATCAAAAGAGGAACTATAGAGGAACTATTGAGTTTGTCATCTGCATCTCTATCTGGTTTGGTTCTGCAACCCAACAAGACAGACACAGACTTCAGAGGATAATTAGAACTGCAGAAAAAACAATTACTACCAACCTGCCTTCCATTGAGGACCTGTATACTGCACGAGTCAAAAAGAGGGCTGTGAAAATATTTACAGACCCCTCGGATCCTGGACATAAATTGTTTCAACTCCTACCCTCAAAATGATGCTATAAAGCACTGCACACTAGAACAACTAGACACAAGAACAGTTTTTTCCCAAACGCCATCACTCTGCTAAACAAATAATTCCCTCAACACTGTCAAACTATTCACATTAAGCTGCATTACTGTTGTTATTGGTCTTCTCATCGTTCCTGTTGCCCATCTCCTCCCACTTGTGACTGCATGACTGTAACTTTGTTGCTTGTATCCTTGCAATTTATATTGATATTATTTCCTAGTATGATTTGATTGCTTATTGTACCATATGACTGTCACTGGGTGTTGTGCTTTGTGATTCTTGACAAGTGTATCTTGTCTTTTTATGTACACTGAGAGCATATGCACCAAAGACAAATTCCTTGTGTGTCCAATCACACTTGGCCAATAAAGAAATTCTATTCTATTCTATTCTAGATTGTATTTCTACATACGGCCACCATGTTAAGCCTCTCCCTTGTCTATTCAATTCCTGTTTGTTTTTCAGTTCCCCCTTCTCATTCAAAAGGTCTTTATATCTTACGATTTTTCCCATATCCATCACATTTGGGTATGTCAATGCCTCTATCATGGAGAGCCAGCCTGGTATTTTCAAATAGTGTTTCTTCTTGATTTTTGCCCATACTGGAAACAAAGTGTTTCTAATATAATGTCCTTGAAAATACTTGTGTGTTTTATTTTTCCCATACCATAGGAAGGCATGCCACCCCAGTTGCAAATCATGTCCCTCCAATGTTAATAGTCATCTATGTCTCAGAGTTATCCATTCTTTTAACTAAATAAGGGCAGCTGCCTGGTAGTATAATTCCCAGTTTGGTAACCCAAAGCCTCCTCTGTTAGTAGAGTCTTGGGGTTTTTATTCTTAACTGATTTTTTTATTAGCTTGCCTAGCTATTTCATATTATTCTATAGGGCTGTTTTATGCTATACCTTATTTTTATTACTGTTTGCTTCCCTGGCCACCGATAAGATAAGATCTGTACTGTAATAGCAATAATATTAAGTGCTAAGTATACCTATGCAGGATTTAAGATAGGACACAGACTGGAATATAAATGAAGCAGTCATATCTTTATGTTAATTTTACTCTGAGAAATAACAGGAAACTGTAATGGGCAAAATTTTCCTCTTATTATCATGCCCCAACTGACTTTTTTATGGTGTGTCATTTTACCAGAGACATTGCTTTGTTTCACAGATGGTTTCCCTACAGATAATGACTGTCGGTTGGCCAAGTTGGAACCTGACAGGATTAAGGAAATTTAAGCTGACAGCTGGTTTTGTGCAAGGAAGCATAATGTAGCTGTTGTTGCAAGAGGCAATGTGGCGTATCAATTCACAAGCAAATAATAAGTGCTGCTTAGAAATTAAGGAGAACATTAGTGTTAATTTCCCAGAATGCAAATAGAGGAGGACTTTTTTTTTTTAGCAATGACCAGGTGCATATTTAAGAAAACCCACAACAAGTTTCACAAATGCGTTTAAATTTAGTAGGGGAAGGGCGGGAGCGTCTGTATAGAAAATAGCACATAGATCTCACACAAGCAGCATGCTCTGAAAAGCTTTTTCTATGCTAACTTCAAAGTTATTTCTGCTTTCATGCCTTTGTATCTAGAGTTGCTCTTACCAATCTGTCCCAGAAGAGATAATAGGTATATCTAGATATACATATCTTATATTGTATTAAACACTTAAACACATATAAAGTGACATTATATTACTACAAAGAGAATACATCTCACTCTAATGGGGCAAATTTTACAAAGGGTTTATAACCCTTTGTTTATCACATTTGATGGTTTATCCCATTTGATGGACAACATCAAAGTCTTTGATTTCCCTTCTTGTGCATCTTTGTCTTTAAAGTGGACTGCCATCCAAATACAGAAGTAAAGTAAGAAGTTTACAGTGTCTGAAGTTGTTTTCTTTCCAGTGCATCTTCATCAGCTCAGTCTTAAATATAATGTTTTACTTGTAGTGTTTCTAACCTTGAAGAATTTAAGATGGGGGAACTTCAACTTCCAGAATTCTGAGAGTTGAAGTCCCTCTATCTTAAAGTCTTCAAGGTTTAGAAACACTGTTTTACCTGATTGTACTGATCCTGAGATTTGGTGTGGGCATTCATTCAGCAATTCAGAACTCCTCATTCAAATTAGAGTGAATCAGAGACCACCCAATTTGACAAGATCTAGCTTCAATTAAAAAAAAATCAAATGTTCATACAATTAATTAACTAGTGGAACAACTTGCCTCCAGAAGTTGTGAATTCTCCAATAAGTTTTTAAGAAGAGATTGGACAGCCATTTGTTTGAAATGGTTTAGGGTTTCCTGCCTGAGCAGGGGGTTGGGCTATAAGACTTTCAAGGTCCCTTCCAACTCTGTTATTCTGCTCTGCTCTGCTCTGCTCTGCTCTGCTCTGCTCTGCTCTGCTCTGCTCTGCTCT
>WNWU01000002.1:50717904-50757952 GCA_012654045.1 Ptyas mucosa
CTGCTCTGCTCTGCTCTGCTCTGCTCTGCTCTGCTCTGCTCTGCTCTATTCTATTCTATTCTATTCTATTCTATTCTATTCTATTCTATTCTAGAAATTCCATTGACTAGAGATAGAGTTGTTGTAGGAAAATAGGAGGAGGAAGTATTGGTATGTTTGCCATCTTAAGTTGTATATAGGAAAAAAAGACAGGATAGAAGTCTAAAAAAAAAAAACCCCAATAGGACAATGGAAATAAAGGCAGTTTTGAGTTGACCAGCTCCTCAGCCTAGAGAAGCATTTCCTAATCCGAGAAGCCCAACTGAATAGGCCTTCTTCTACTTTTCCATAAAATGTATAATTCACACGGAATACAGCATAACAGAGTTGGAAGGGACTTCTGACTGGTGGATCATAGAAAAGAAGCTCCTTCATAGATCATATGCTCAGATTTACAGCTTTTAAGCTCAAACAAGTATATAGAGTGAAAGGTGACATCTCAAATACCAATGCTGAAAAAAGTTTTAGAGGCGGACTAAACTTTAGCTTTATGTATGTACAGTGTATTTTCATTTCCCCAAATCACAAAGCAGTTTACTATGAAGTAATCACTCATGCAAAATAATAAAATAAAAAGCACACTAATAAAAGAAATAAAATTAAAAATAGAGTATGTGATTATAGACAATCAGGAAAATAAGGCAAACAGGTATGTCTTTCATTCTAATTTGCAAATATATCTACTTTTCATTCTTTCTTATTCAGCAATAAGAATATTATCCTACTCAAAATCATGGTTTTCTTATCACATAGTACATGATCTATGTCATTCTATCTTTTATTACTTGTGGAAATATTTATGCATTATAAAAAAAAATCAATTATTTATTTATTCATTAGATTTCTTCCTCACTTTTCTTTTAGGCGTATACAGTGGCCTCTATAACTCTTTCAGCTTCAGTTTTATTTTCACAACAATCCTGCGTGGTAAATTGAATTTCTTGCCCAAAGTCACCATGGCTGGGTGTAGTTTTGAACCTGATTCTCTCATTTCCCAGACTGACATCTGAACCTTTACACCACATTGCCTGACCACAGCTGACAACAGATCAGACAAAATTTAACATAAAAGAAGCCAAAAGAAAGTGACATAGGAAACATTTGCTAAGTCAATGAATAATTCAGATGGCTAAAAAACCCCCAAACACTTGCTCCATATAAAATGAATGAATATATGAACGAACCAACCAAAAAACAAACAAACAAACAAGAGAACCAGCCATTAATAACAGTAAAATTGGGGATTAAAGAAATGGTAACATTTCTAAATATAGATACTTGTAGGTGCAATCGGTGCTCCCAGAAAACTTGCATGAGACCTTCTCATGAGAATAGCATTTGCATGCTATTCTCTAAATGCTGAAAGAGTCGTGGATGAGAGAAGAGAGTGGAGATGCAACTCTCATAGCTCCACCATCCACAGGCATCTGTGGCAAGCAAAGGAAACAAATGATATCATCACCAAATGGCGTGACTTCCATCATGATGCCTGATGCAAGTATGTAAGTGCTATGTTGCATCATTTGAATGTTGTCGTGGCATACATATCATTTTGTCACCATTGTGACTTGTTACAGCATCTGCTCTCATCTGCATTTAGCACTGAGAAGGCAGGATGGTGGAACAGCATGCCTCCCCCCACCCCATACTTTCTATACTGTCAATGACATCATGGGCAGCACTCTGCATGGGAAGCTGACATCAGTGTTCTGCCTCCAAGCAGGTGGCTGGTGGCTACCATTCCTATTTATAGCTAGCCATATGTTGTGGCTTGACAGGTCCCTGACAACTTTTCAGGTTCTGCATTCCACAGCAGGGAGCCAAATTAACTTTTGCTGTGCTAACAGCCTTAACTGGAGGTCTGCATTTGGCATCATGAGAATCTGGGTTCAAGGCTCAGTTTGGATCACCAAGCTTAACTCGGTAGCTGTTGGCAAGTCATTGCTTCAGTCTACCTGGTTATTCATGAGAAATGCAGAGTGTTTTATTCATTATTGGCTAGAGAGGAAGTTTGCAAGAAAACCCACCCATACATAAATGCAGAAACCAGAATATTTTACAGCCTCCTATGTAGGATCATGAACTAATTAAGTGGAGAAAGTTGTCAGAGAGGTCTTCATGCTAGAGTCTGGAAAACCTCCGGAATGCTTAAATTAAAAATGGAGGCTATTGGGAGAGAACTAGAAGTCATTCAATAAAACTGTTCAAAGATTGGGGAATGTCAATGGTTTTCCCCTATCATCTTTGTTGGATTGATATAGTAATTTGAAACTTTGTTATTAGCTAGTTTAGAGGTTAGCGCAGGGGTCCCCAAACTTGGCCGCTTTAAGACTTGTGGACTTCAACTCCCAGAATTCTCCAGCCAGCATAGCTATGTTGCCAGCATAGCTATGCTGGCTGGAGAATTCTGGGAGTTGAAGTCCACAAGTCTTAAAGCGGCCAAGTTTGGGGACCTCTGGGTTAGCGTATTATCCAGTCTGTGGAACTGCCCTGAAATCATATCTCTGATGATTTTAATTTGAACCAAATATGCCTCAAAAACAGGACATTCAACTGGGCTGAATAAACAAAGCGCCTACAGCTTCATATCGTATGAGCACGGCTAGATCTCTCGGATGCACAGAATACTATCACGAGCTATAGTGCTCAGTGGCTCTCCCCATGACTAGCAATGATGCAAATGAGAAAATGCATGAATTTGCATAATTTATACAGCTCACAGATGTTGGCTTTTCTAGGCATGAAATTTGGGTTGCCTTCTTACACAGATTTTATTGTTATACCATTTTCTTTTTGAGATAGTGAGGGTAGAGCTCACACCATATGTTCTGGTTAAAGCAGGCAGAAGGCAATTCCAAATCTACTGGTACATCTGAATGGTTTGTACTTAGCTTTACAGGCATTTCTGAGCCTCTATTATTTCTCAGGAGCAGCAGCCAAAAGACTTCTTTTTTGTTTTTGTTTTTGAAGGAGCTTTGTTTGTGAAACAATTTTCTCAGCTGCATGAGTGGCAGAGACACTCCTTCTCTTCTCTTCCCTCTACCTTGTTTTGAATCTCTTTCCTCCCTTTAAACCAACATTTTACAGTTGGTTCTGACTGGGGGATCTCAGGTTCCTATAAAGAAGATTCCACACACTTAAAGGGATGCCGGCATAACTTTCAGGGTTGAAAGTAATAAGTAAAGCAGGATGTAGAGACCCAAAAAGCAAGAGCAAACATTAAGATGACAAATGTTAGCCTATTATATTCTTCTTCCCTGCCAAAGGTATCATAGTATCACAGAGCTTTAAGGGACCTTGGTGATCTTCTAATCCAACCCACTGCCCAAGGCAAGAGTCTTTATACCGTCGTGGACAAATGGTTACCCAATCTTTTCTTCAGTGAACCTCCAGTGATGAAGCACCCACAAGTCCAGCAGGCGAGCTCAGATTGAATCTCCCTCTGACAAGCTTCCACCCATTGCTTCTTGTTCTGCACTCTGGTCCTATGGAGAATAAATCAGCCCCATCTTCCCTCTGACAGCCCTTCAAATATTAGAAGAACCAGGGGTGAAATCCAGCAGGTTCTGATAGGTTCTGGAGAACTGGTAGCGGGAATTCTGAGCAGTTTGGAGAACCGGCAAATACCACCTCTGGCTGGCCCCAGAGTGGGGTGGGAATGGAGATTTTGCAATATCCTTCCCTTGGAGTGGGGTGGGAATGGAGATTTTGCAATAGCCTTCCCCTGGAGTGGGGTGGGAATGGAGATTTTGCAGTATCCTTGCCCTGCCATGCCCACCAAGTCACACCATGCCCACCAAGCCACACTCACAGAATGTTGGATTTCATCACTGAGAAGAACCCCTAATTCTTCTATTTGTTAAGCTAAACATACTTAATTCCCTTAACCATCTATTACAAGGGTGTCAAACTCAAGTCATCACGGTAGCATCACGTGACATATCAGGACTTTTTTCCTCTTCACTAAACTGGCCAGCGCATGACACATCCAGTCAACCGGCCGGGAGTTTGACAGTCCTGATCTGTCATATGATTTAGCCTTCAAATCCTTTATCACTTTTGTTGCCCTTCTCTGTACTTATTCTAGGGCTTCAGCATCATTTTTGTATCATGGTGACCAAAACTGGACACTGTATTCCAAATGTGGCCTCGCTAGTGCAGTATAGAGCAGCACTATCACTTCTCATGATCTTGATGCTATCCCTCTGTTGATGCTGCCTAGGACTGTGTTGGCTTTTTTGGTACCTGCAACACACTGCTGGCTCATACTTAAGTGTTGGTCCCTTAGGATATCAAAATCCCTGTCACAGGCATTACTGTTGCATCTGGTATTGCTTATTCTATAGCTGTGCCAGTGGTGGATTCCTCCCGGTTTGGCCCGGTTCTCCCGAGCTGGTAGCGGTGATGATATGACATCACCGAACCAGTTCTGCCCGCCACCCTCTCATGCCCCACCCACCCACCCACGTACGTTATTCTTACCTTTTATTTGACCCCACCCCCAATCTATTGTTGCCTCCTGAGTCCCAGCTGATGGCTAGAGGGGGAAAAAATTGTTTAAACTCTTGCCACGGGGCTTCAAAGGGCCACCCTACAGCTGATCAGGGTTAAAAGAAAACAAATGAGTAGACCAATGCGTGCAAAAATACATGAGTAGATCAGTGCCTGGAAAAATAAATGGGTAGACCAGTGCCTGCAAAAATACATGAGTAGATCAGTGCCTGCAAAAATAAATGGTAGACCAATGCCTGCAAAAATGTATAAGTAGATCAGTGCCTGCAAAAATACATGGGTAGATCAGTGCCTGCAAAAATAAATGGGTAGATCAGTGCCTGAAAAAATAAATGGGTAGACCAGTGCCTGCAAAAATAAATGGGTAGATCAGTGCCTGCAAAAATAAATGGGTAGACCAGTGCCTGCAAAAAATAAATGGGTAGATCGATACAACTCTGCAAGCAGCTAAAAGCCTGGTAGACTAGTACCTCTCCTAAATCCTAAATAATTGTCACATGACCATCAAGCCACACCCATAAAATAAGCCACGCCCCAGAACCGGTAGTAAAAAAATTTAGAACCCACCCCTGAGCTGTGCATTTGGTTTTTCTCACCTATGTGCAAGACCTTACTTTTCTCACCACTAAAGTGCATCTTGTTGGATAGGGCCCATGCTTAAATCTGATTCACAGGTTATGGAATACTCCTTCCTAGGAAGTCTATATTTTGCCACCATCGTTCCAGTATTTAGCAAAATGACAGATCTGCATCTTTTTCACCAAACTTTAGTTGTTAAACTGGTTTTAATTGCCTTGATTTTATAGTTATATGCATTGATGATGTTACCTATTCGTGTGGCAAAATGAATGCAAGCTCAGAGAGCACCAAGGACTCTATAGTTCAAACCTGATCTATACAATTCTCTTTTATTTATAGTTATAAATCCAACTGATCCTGTTGAAAGCAGAAAGATCAGCTATAAATTAGATGTTTATCATGACAATGATGATGATGACGATGACAGTGATGTTGATTATCTGAATTATACTCTAAGTATAGAATTTTACATGAATAAATGAATGTTTCTATAGATAGAAACATACAATGAAATAAAAGGGGTTGGAGAGGAAGTAACTCTATGCAAAAATGCACCCACTTATTTTCATGTCACATATTCAGACCACCTATTCAGTTCATTTAATTGCAGTTCCTTTTCTTTTAAAGGAAAATGTTGTTAAAAAGTAGATCAGCACCAAGAATAATTCAGCAAAGATATTTGATGTTCAAAATTAGCATGAATACATGAATCCCACTGAAAGTTATCTAAGGATTCCACATATAATGATAAAGAATTGTTTTTGTACCATATCTTCTTTTTCTTTTTTACAACTATTCAACTATTTTTTACAACTATACAAATATGAACTATTTTTTCATATTTTTATGAAAAAGCCAGTTGCAATTTTGAATTTTGTTTAAAAAAATTTAATTGCTCTAAATCGATTGAAGTACTTTTTCTAATAATTTTCTAGTTCATGAAGACATAGAAAAATGTTTGCTTTTATCTGAAATAAAATAAGTAATATAAGGAGGAGAGTTGACAAATATTCCTTGATAGCACATTTCAAGAATTTAAAGATGTAACATTTTTAAATGTCACCAGGGTCATTTGCTGTCCTATTCCCAGCCACAACATCACCTCTACTTTTAAGAGCCCCCCCCCTCCACCAATGGCTTTCTATGTGGTTTTAAAAATCTGTTTTAGATAGTTTAGATAGAAAAAGCATAAAGAATCACTACTATGGAACATGGATGTTGTAGTAGTATATTCATGTGGATTTCTGCTTCTGTCAAGCAGGGGTGAAATCCAGCAGGTTCTGGAGAACCGGTAGCGGAAATTTTGAGCAGTTCGGAGAACCGGTAGCAGAAATTTTGAATAGTTCGGAGAACTGGCAAATACCACCTCTGGCTGGCCCCAGAGTGGGGTGGGAATGGAGATTTTGCAGTATCCTTCCCCTGCCATGCCCACCAAGCCACACCACACCCAGCAAGCCATGCCCACAGAACCGGTAGTAAAAAGAAAATTGGATTTCACCACTGTTCTCAAGTAAGTAGATATGTTGTGAAATGGTTAAGGATTTGATGGCTCCTAAAAGATTGTGATAAACAGTGATTAGTTCTGTTTTACAGATGTCAGGGTGCTCTTGTTTTTTTGCTAAATTATTATTTTTTACAAGGCTTATTCAGTTCAAATCCAGCTTCAATATGTAGTGATTAACTGATTTACATAAAAACAAAGATAATTTCTATAACTAAGGATAACTATTATTGCAATTTACCTCTAGTTCTTCATCCAATATAACTTTGCAGAAACTGGTTTTAAAGGAGAAGGAGTAGGAGTATAAATAACAAATAGGCTAATAAACATTTTTGAGAGCAATTTACATGTTGGATCTATTGGCAAATTAAGCAAATATTACAGTTCTCCTCCCTTAAAACTCTTAGAAGTGAATTATATGAAATGCTCTGCAGACTTTCAGAGAGAAAACAACATTTGTCAAAAGAAAAATAAATAACTCTTCCGTTTATCTCACACTTTCAAGAAACCACCTGTGAAAACAGAAATTGGAAACATAAAACAGGAAATATGCCAATTCTTCTCTTAAAATGAAGCAAAACAAGGCTGAAAAATGTTATAATAATGCCAGTTATTTAAGGTCTGGCTTTGCTTTGATTTCATTTGCTTTGTTTTGCTCCCAAAAGGGTGGTTTAGGAATTGAAGTTAATTTAAAGAAGATTGGAAATGAATATAGTTTCACTAAGACAATATCAGTTCTTCTCCAGCCTTAAAAGTATCTAATAATTAATCCTTCTGATCATCCTGTCCTTAGCATAGAAGACATTTGGATGGAGGTAAAGCATAGAAATATTTGGTATACACTTCAGAAATCTGTTTAGAAAACCCTCCTTTGCCTTTTTCTTTTCTTTTCCCATAAATTAACAAAAGCACCACAACAATTTAATCCTAGTAAAATATAAACACTTATCTGTAACATCATAAGTTCAGCTACATGCATTAAAAAAAATGCTATCTACTTCTCAGTCCTACAATGTACATCAGACTAAGCAACTGATACCATGAGTCTATAACTTTATACTTAATTCTCACTTACCAACTGCTTGTTCAGCAACCATTTGTTATGACCCAGGCTCACGTAGTTAATATTAAATGCAAAACAGTTCCAAAAAACAAACAGATTTTATTAAAACAGCTGAGAATTAACTCATTCTCAGCGTATTCCAAATTAAATGAAAGCAAAGTCCTCAAAACACCATTCTTCAGTTTATCTCTGACCTTGGGATAATTAGGCAAACTGCCAAAGGCTTTTCTTGGCAACACTCCAGGAACAGAAGATGCTGACAAGAAAGAAATACATCCAAACATGAAGCAAATCTCTCAACACTTGTTTTCCAGCAAAGAGGCCAAGAGCCGTTGCTGGTCTTTTAAGCCTTATGGGAGGGGCCAATCATCTCTTGGCCCTACTCCCGAGTCGTCCTCTCTACTTTAGCTGCTCCTGCCTTCTGGCAGCTCTTCTCATACGTGCACTAGGAACAGGTTCCTCCTGTTCCTCTGCCTCTCTACTGTCAGCCTCTGGAGGCTCCGAAGTCCGCGCATCACTTCTCGATGGCCCTGGATCATCTCTGCCTCCGATGCAGAGCCCTCATCCAGGCCTTCCCCAGACTCCAGGATTGGCCCATGTTCTTCCTCAGCCTCATTGCTGTCCGACTCCACTGCCAGCTCCACAGGCTGCTGGCAGACCACAACACCATTCAAAGTTATAATAGCACAGAACAAGTAGCTTCATGACAAATACTCAAATTTGTGGTTGTCACAACATCCCGCAGTCATGTGATCTCCATTCTGGAACTTGGCAACTATTTACAATGATCACAGCATCCCATAGTTACGTGATCTCCATCTGTGACCTTCACAGACAGTTTCTGGCAAGCAAAGTCAATGGAGAAGCTAGCAGGAAGTTGCCAATCACAAGTCACAGTCATGTGATGTTACACTTGACAAATGTAAGATGTGATTTGCAGCTATCGTAAATCAGCCATGTGATATTTCACTTTACAATTGATTAATGCAGAGTTGTTGGTCCCTATTGCAGTTGATAAAAGAGGAGTACTTGTATTAGAACAGCTATATTTACAGAATCTTACAAGTTTGAATGTGATTCCCCTCCCTCCCTCCAATGTTATGATTTAAATCTTGGGTTAAATCTTGGGGGGTCCGTGGCCACAAAAGATATTTAAAGGGAGGGGGTCTGTGGTGAAGAAAAGATTGAGAACCACTGAATTAGATAATTTCTTTAGGAATACTTAGCCAATGAGGATTCTGGAGTGGCAGTGGGAGATGCTTCTTGTTAGTCCAGTGGCCTCATTGGCTACACACTAATACGGTAGCATCTGATTGGTTCAGATGTCTTTCAATTGCAGGGTAATGTTTCATTCCAAATGGCATGACATGCATGGTTTCTGGGATTTTTTTCGGGGACACCGTAGGGATACAAGGACCAAGACTAATACAGTAGTTGTGGGTTCCATTTGAAGAAGACTGAAGTCTATGAGGCTTAGATTCTGCATACAATAAGCTCAGACCCTATAGTAAAATCCTGGTCCAATCTCTCACCAATTAGCACAACAGGCACTGGACTCAGTTTTTGCCAGAAGCCCTAATAGCATCAAGCACAGGTCTGGCCTTCATTTGGCATAAACCATAGTGATTTGTACTGATTTATTAAGACTGCCCTAGATAATCCCCTTTAAGATGGCACCACAGCATGCCATGCAATGAGAGGGCTTTTCTAACTCTATTTGGTGAAATGCTTGTGGGCTGAACCATGTCATCTGCAACGAAGGTGCTATGAATTTGTATGCCAGCCTGACACCTACCTTCTCATGCCAGGGCAGGGCTGAGCCTAAAACCAACCAAGTCACCCACAGGATGTGATCATAACCTTTGCTGAGGAGACTTCCAGGCCGAAAAATATACAAGCATAAGCAAATTAACTGCTAGGTCTTTTGTCTCTATGATTCATAGCAGAAGTTAAAATAGGTCCTAAGGATAGGAAAACATGTTTCAAACTCATTTGTCAGTGAATTCAAGATGTATAACTAACATGCATATATACCATACTCTTGTGTCAGGCTATAAATATAAAAAGTGAGAGCCAGGAAGATTTATTTATTTATTTATTTATTTTATTTAACTTTTATACCGTCTTTCTCCTAGCGGACTCAGGGCGGTGAACAGCCAGATAAAAAACATAGTACAAAAGTTAAAATCATTTTAAAATAATTTAGATACAATTTGGCCCAAAGTTTAAAACATGTCAATTAAAATCAATCAATATCAACACTAAAACCAATTAAAGGATCAGGCCAGCCCGGCCAACTGAAAAAAGTGGATTTTTAGGGCCCGACGAAAAGTCCGGAGGTCTGGAATCACTCGGATCTCTGAGGGTAGATCATTCCATAGGGTAGGTGCCGCCACAGAGAAGGCTCTCCCCCGGGGGGTCGCCAGCCGACATTGTCTGGCTGACGGCACCCTGAGGAGGCCCTCTCTGTGGGAGCGAACTGGCCGGTGGGAGGCAATTGGTGGTGCTTTAAGATGATGTTTTATCTTCTTTTTGTTCTATTGGTTAAAAGTACCCTCATCAATCCTCCAATTTTTCAAAACAGACAAGGAACTCAGAGGCACATGGTCCATAGTATAAGTGTAGAGAGAAATTGTGGTTGGGTACTTACAATACTTCTTGATTAAGACCTGATTGAGGCTTTGTGTCTAAAATACAGTGGAGTGGCTAAAAGCTTCTCAGCTGGAAGAGAGACCTTAAAAGGAAATGGTTTTGCTTTTGGCACAGCTTAAGACTTCAGAGCCCCTCAATGTACAGTCACCTGGGGGAATAGATAGGAAATCATTTTAATTGCCAGATTTGGACATAATGCTGTCCCTCGTAGCTGAATACTACAATAGGCTGGGCCATAATATAATGTTGTAGTTAGTGAAGAGAGCAGGACTTTTATACTTTTTTGTGTGAGAATTGGGTAGGGAGGGATTGTTTATTTGTTTTGTTCAAGCATTTTATTTCTATATAGTCCAATTACAGATGTTTTCTGTACAGTGTCAAAATACAGAGAGGCCTTAAACATGACTCAAAAAAGTCAGGATGGTAACTATGAAGATGCAATAGAAGCCCTGCCCTCTTATTTTCTGGATAAACATTTAAACTGAACAGCGGGGACAGAGAATTAATTGATACAGAACATTTCTGTCCCCAGCAATCTAAAATTAATATGGTTATCAGTGCATGTAACATAGATGTTTGTGCAGGTAAGTTTATCAACCTTGCCGTCAAGCAAAACCAAGCATTTAATAGTGAGTGCCATACCATGTGCACTAATCAAACAGGTGGCAAGAAAGTAGGGGCAGTCAGGCACAACACAGGTAATGTAGACAGTAAACACAGGTTCAATTAAAATGGACTCAAATGTCTATACACAATGTACAGAGTATGAGGAATAAACAGGGTGAATTAGAAAGTCAAGTAAATGAGTGCAGATATGATATTGTTGCCATTATGGAAACTTGGTGGAATGAAATCAGTGGTGAAATCTAAAATTTGTTACTACCGGTTCTGTGGGCATGGCTTGGGGGGGGGGGTAATGTGACTGGGTGGGCATGGACAATTTTTTTTTTACTTTTAAAACCATTTTTTACATGTAAAACCCTGTAAAAAATGCTTTCAAAAGGCTCTGACGATCCCAGCTGAGTTGCCTGATCATCAGAGGGTTTTTTAAAACCCTCTGCTGATCAGGCAACTCAACTGGAATCGTCAGAGCTTGGATCGTCAGAGCCATTTAAAAGAAAAAAAAACTTTTTTTCTTTTAAATGACTCTGATGATCCAAGCTGAGTTGCCTGATCGGCAGGCAACTCAGCTGGGATCATCAGAGCTTGGATCGTCAGAGCTTGGTTCATCAGTGGCATTTAAAAGAAAAAAAAACTCTGATGATTGCGCAGCTCAGCTGGGCATGGGGGTGGGGGCAGGGATTTTTGCTACCGGTTCTCTGAACTGCCTGCCGCCATCGCTACCTACTCAACCGAGCCGGTCTGAATCGGGAGCATTTCACCCCTGGATGAAACCCACACTGGAACATACAGCTAGAGGGATTTAAATTATTATTTTTTTAAATAGACCAAATAAAAGAGGAGGTGGAGTTGCACTATATATAAGAAATAACTACATCTCTACAGAAAAAGAGCACAATGATGAAAATTATCTTGAATGCATTTGGGTCAATATTAAAGTGCAGGGGAATGACATTGCCATAGATGTATAGTATAGGTCACCCAACCAAACAGAGGAAATAGATGAACTTTTTGCTAGTCAGCTAACTAAGGTATGTAGGAAACACATCACAATAGTAATGGGGAATTCTAACTACCCTGACATCAACTAGGAGACAAACTCTGCACCAAGTGGAGGTTCCTGACAAACCTAGCAGACAACTTTTGTTTCCCAAAAAGTAGAGAAGGGAACAAGGGGATCAACCATATTGGACTTAATTCTCACAAACAAAGATGAAATGATAGAAGGTGTTGAAGCTACAGGAACCTTGGGGGCGAGTGATCACACAATATTAGAATTCAACATTATGCAAGTACAAGCAATAGAACAAAGTCAAACTAGTGTCTTGGTCTTTAAGAGAGCTAATTTCAATAAACTTAGAGAGAGCTTGGGAAGGATTCCATCAGAGGTGAAATCCTGTAAAAAAAAATGCTACTGGTTCGCCAAACCGGTAGTAAAAAATGTAAAAAAAAAAAAGTTCTGACAATCAACTGAGCGATGCACGATCAAAATGTGCAGCTCCTGGCTCTAACAGTGAGTGATGGTCAAGTTGGCCATGCCCACCCGGTCACATGACCATTTTTAACTACTGGTTCAGGAGAACCGGTAGTAAAAAAATGCTAAAATAGTTTTTTTTTAAAGTTTCAACGAGCAGCTGAGCGACGTGCGATCTTCGGAACTTTTTAGGCATTTTTTTACTACCTATTCGCCTGAGCTGATAGTAAAAAATGCTTTTAAAAGGTTAAAAAAAGGTTCCAACGATCACGCGGCACAACTGTGATCGTCTGAACTTTTTTTTTTTACATTTTTTACTACCGGTTCGGTGAACCAGTAGCATTTTATACGATGTCTTGAAGGTGTCCATCAAATGCACCTCTTATGTAGATTGAACAGATGTGAATGACACAGACACAATTTTCCACATTCTATGGAAAGTGTTGTATTTCCTTCTTGTTTCATTTTTTTTATATTTGCCATCATTTGTATATATCAATATGTCAGTGTTGTGCAAATATCTATCATCTCATATATGCTTTTTTGATGCATCTTTTTTTTTCAGTGAATAGATAACTTCCTGCCAAACATGTTTAATAGTGTGTAGGTTAGTGAGAAAAGAAAGTAGTGAATGCATCCAGAAAAATCCAGGTTTGTAAGAAATGCCCCCATATTATATAAAACATCCCAATATCAATGCATTGAAGTATTTTTCTCTTTCTGTTTTCAGATATTTACAAGTTGAAATCTTCAGAGATAAAAAAATGGCCATTAAATTTTATCTTTTCTGTTATGAATTATAATCCCATTTCATCCAAATTCTTAGTGTCAGAAGTGCTTAACTGCTGCCACCTTGCTGAGATTTTACAACATACTTGATTCTGTACCTGATGTCTGAACACCCTGAGTTATAAAATTGGCATCAGTTATTCTATATGCCAAGCTTTTAAAATTGCTAAAGTACTGCTGTAACATAAAGATGCCAATTTCTGTGTTAAAATGCAAAGCAGAATGTAAACATAAGTATATATAAATGCCGTATAAAATATAACATGGTTATAGGTTTCCTCTAAAACTCTACTATAGTTATTGGGCTTTGATTTATCACCCTCTTTTGAGCCTGCTCAATGGGAAAAGCTTCCACCCTTAAAATGATGAATCTTCGTCTTTGTTTCCATCTTGGCATTTATAAATCAGAGGAGCAACATGATTTCAAGACATTTCTTCGATTAGTTTCTCAGCAACATGTAACTGTATTCACACAGCTGTCTGCAGAGCGCAGTTCAATAAAATGTAGCTTTTGTCAAGAGAGAAGAAAAGGAAATTTTATTAGTGTACTGGCCAGGATGTTCCCACAAGTAGCGTCTTCTTCTCTGCTTTATATCATTGCTTAGATCTCTGTCTGCCCCTCTGTCCTTACCCCACCCTCAACCCTTCTCTCTGAAACAAGTATTCTGTCCTCTTTTTGTTTAGCTATGTTTAGCTAGCTAAAGTAATTATGTGGATGGATTGAAGTAGAAGTTCTTATTGAGCTTCATTCCTTCATTATGATAAACAGATGTGGTCCTTCCATAAAATTTTGCAGTTCCTTAGCATTGTTCTTCTGTGCTTGTTAACTAGCCAATTGGAAGATGATCTTTCATAATTTTTAAACATAGAAATGATCCCTCCACTATGTTACCATTTTTTCATGTTATTTGAGATGGCCCTGGATTCCTACTGAAGAAAGAAATATGCTAAACCCGTCAGTTTCTGCATGTCTCTAAATTTACTGTCTATGTCTTACATTTAATTGGGCTTTATGGATTGGTATAGATACCTTATGTTGGATACAGAATTGTTTGAATAACAGTCACGTTAGAGTGAGTATGGCTGCAATTTAATAGATAGGAGATCAAAGATTGCCCTGGACATGTTCCTGCTCCTTGATGCCTTACATGAAGGACATGGAAAGATGATCCCATTGTGAGGCCATTTTCTGAGATCAAAGAAATGCCTATTAATAGTTCTCTAAACAAACATAGGAAATACATGGCCCACCAAACATTGTTGGACTCTAGTTTCTCTCAACTCCAGCCAGTAAAACCAATAATCCAATTTAATGGAAGATGTAATATAATGACCTCTTGGAAGTCATCAGCTATTCTCTCTGCTCTAAACCAATGTTTCCAACCAGTATTTTACCAACCATAGAATAAATATCTTATTCTCAGAATTTCACTTGTCCCTTTGTCTGGTGCAAACAATAATTTGCATCAGACAATTGCACTGATACCTCTAGTCTGTGGGAAATTAATATTTTTCCAATAAAAATGCATGTGTCATTTTTTATATATCATATGTACACATATCACCTATATGCATGTATATATATTTCTCTCTCAAGAGTTATTTTGAATGGACAACTTGCAAATAATAAATATATATTCCTTGACAGTAAGTTCCATTGAATTCTATGGAACATATTTCTGAATAAACATATGTGGGATTAAGTTAAAGTTGGTTTCGTCTATTACCTGTTTCAACATTCAAAGCACAAGAAGTCCCGTAAAATCCTGTTTTTTTTAAAGTGTGATCTGCTGCAGATTCCATACCAGAATATCTAATTATAACTCTAACTTATTTCATATTGTCTCTGTGTTGCCATGCAGTTGACAGTGCTAATTACTGCACTTGTAGGCATGAACTTAATTAAGCTAATCAGCCCACCACGAAGCTGAGAGGTATACTTTACTGTCATAGTTAGTTGATAACATGTAAATTGGCACTTTCTTTCCATTGCTCTAACAGTGCTAACACATTGTTTCTATTATCTCTTTCCTCAGTTCTTTGTAGTATTAGTCTTCACAACAAAAAGTATGGAAAGACATCAAGGAGCTTTTATCAAAATGCCAGATCTTCTTGCTTTTGTTTTCAGTCAAAATACGGACTATCGTAAGAAACGAAAGGGAGGAAATAGAGAAGGATGAAGAAACAGAAGTAAGTGGCAATAGAAGAGCTATTGTTTAATTGGACAATCAGCTGCTTGTACCTTTCCCTACTACCTTGGTATAATGTCTACCACAGCTACTGATGGGGAATAATGATATTTGTAGTCCAGAAATATCTGGTTAACACAAATATAAGTTAACACATAGAGATTGGGTGCCAACCTTGTGAAATACTCCTTTGTGAAATGGGTGTGGGTTAACTCTCCTCTGATTTTAAAAGAAAAAGTCACATTTATTTTGGAAAACACAGTGCCTCCCCAAAAGTAAGCAATACAAGAGAGATAACAGCAATATATGTTGTATCGTGTTTCCCCGAAAATGAGACCCTGTCTTATATTTTTTTGAACCCCGAAATAAGTGCTTGGCCTTAATTTTGGGGAGGTCTTATTATTTTGGGGCAGGTGGAGCGAGACGGGGATCCTCTTGCCGTCTTACCTGATTTCCAGCTCTGTCTCCCTAACCCTAACCAGAGGAAATGGCGGGGACTGGCTACGCATGAGTTTAAATATTTTTGGGGAGGTTTATTTTCGGGGAGGGCTTATTTTCAGGGAGGCTTATTTTAGCGCAAATAAAACTTGATTGGGCTTATTATCAGGGAATGTCTTATTTTGGGGGAAAGAGGGTACAAGCCACACACACATTGTCTGTAAAAGCTAAAGTAGGAAGGGGGATAGAATAGGTCAGCCTAGTTTTCTTTCTCATATATCCTTGAACAGAACATTGGTAGCTGATTATTCCCCCAGCTAATAGAGAAAACTAAAATGTGCTTCTGTTCTGCTTTCCTGGTCCAGGACAACTATCATTCAGGGCTCAGCAGTCTATCTGGCAGGAGCACCAAGGCAGTCATTGCTTCTCTGGCCAAATCATCCCCTTCCTTGTCATGACAGTCTCCTGGGAAGCAGGCCCAGTGCAGCAGGAAATGGCTTCAGCTTTGATTCTGCTGAAAATATGAAAGAAAATTGCACTGTATGATGCAACCTCTGTGAATTGCAGTCATGATGACCCTTCTAGATTGGCAAGACCCAGAATAATGACAAAAGGAGGCTTTAGATTCCTGTTCTTTTTTCTTTTTTCTTTTAGTTGAAGCTAGTGATATTAGCAATTTAGCTGAAAATATTTCCTCCAAGTTTGTTGATGATTTTCAGAGGTTATAGTTCCCACATACTGGGATGGGATTAGGTCTTGTCGATCATTTCAACCAAAAAAGGGAGTGGCTGAAAGTCAATTTAAAAGCTTAGATTAATCTTCAACAGTGTGCCTTTCACATATTTTGCAGTAAAGCTCTTAGTCTTCCTAATCTGCAAGGCCAGCAGCTGGGAATTTCAGGGACTATAATTTTAAATTGTATGAAAGATAGCATTGTGGGAAAGGCTAGTTCAGTTCAGTTTTATTACTGTACAAGCATTCACCAAAGTTTTATACAAATCTTATAAACAGTATAAAACAATGTTTTTATACAAATCTAAAATTATAAAGCACCAAAGAATCATCAAAGCCAAAGGAAAAAGCAAAATAGATATGTGACATATGAAAAAAGAGTTTAGATGCCGAAAAGAGTTTATTTTTCCATTAAAAGGAAATAAGGTGTTAATAATAGCATATAAGTGCCTTAGCACTAAGAGCTAAATTAAGAACCCCCCAAAATAGATGTATGTTAAGAAATACTTTATAAATCATAACTTTCCATGAAATTAGAATAAAAGTCATTTACCATAAAAATCAGGAAAAATCTATCAACGGATGGAAGGAACAATTTAAGTATGCCTAGTAAAAGTAAGATAGAGTTTAATTACCGGTAGTCTCTACTTTGAGCAGAGACTACAATTAAAAATAGATAAAAAGAAAACTTAAAAGAAAAAAGGGTTCTCCATATGTAATTTTACCCACAGTTCTTAGTTACCTGTTTATGGCTTTTAATTGCTGCCATGCAAAATCTGGCAACATTATATGTGATAAATCGTTGTTTATCTGTGTTAAATAAGGAAATGAGGAGGGAAACCTGAAGCTAAGGTTTCCCTCTGGTCAGTGGTGAAATCCAATTTTTTTTACTACTGGTTCTGTTGCCCTGGCTTGGTAGGCATGGCAGGGGAAGGATACTGCAAAATCTCCATTCCCACCCCATTCCAGGGGAAGGATACTGCAAAATCTCCATTCCCACCCAACTCCAGAGGAAGAATATTGCAAAATCCCCATTCCCTCCCCACTCCTGGGGGGAAGGATATTGCAAAACCTTCATTCCCACCCCACTCTGGGGCCAGCCAGAAGTGGTATTTGCCGGTTCTCTGAACTACTCAAAATTTCCTCTACCAGTTCTCCGAACTACTCAAAATTTCTGCTACCGGTTCTCCAGAACCTGTCAGAACCTGCTGGATTCCACACCTGCCTCTGGTCCATCCGAATAGTGGCAGGACCAGAAGTTTAAATTGATTGGCTCCCATGATTTGGAGGGAAATTCAAGGGAGCTGAGTGGCTGAGTTGTCAGACAGCTCCCCTACAAAGGGAGCTGTAGAACGGCTCAGTCTTTGTCTGTTACCGAACAAGCTTGAAGTAAACAAGTTGTTATCGAGCTGGGAGTCCTGCCTCATTCTTGACCCATACTTAACAATCTGAGAGGAGAAAATCACAAATAAAATTTTCATTACGACCTATAAAACATGACAGTAAAGAAAATTGAAAGTTTCTCACTACACTGGTAATACAGACAGCTGTGATGGTTTCAACAGCACTTTAGCATCATGACAGGTTCTCACATAGATGGGGTCTTAGTGAATCTTCCATTATGAACTGAGAAAGCTAAAACATTCAGCATCTCTCTGAGAAAGGATTTCTTGTTAGGCAAGAAGGACTAAACCAGTTAAACATCTGCCTGTTTCCATCTGGAAGAAGTTTTGTGAGTTCTGGATTACGGCTGACCTCATTCTGAGTTTCTAGGTCTAGGATTCTCAGTTCTTAATGGTCCTTTTAGCCTGAGTGGATTCTAAAAGGAGCAATTGCTGAAGTAGCAAGCCATAATGGCTAAGGTGCCCCAGAACTGCTTGTTACCAAGAAGACTGAAACTGGCCTGTCAGGCCTAATGGCATCAGTCTTGACAGGAAAAAGTGACATTTGAACCAATTGGTGACTATTAGCAGCCATTCTCTGGGAGAAAGGCTAGCCTATGCATTTCTGAAGACTTTAGGGGTCAACAGCTTTTACAGCTATTATGATGTAAACAACTTAGAAAAATCTGATATGTGACTGTGCCTCCCAATAAGAGAAATACCCTGCAGGGTTATACTGAATATAGCAACAGAGATATGGGAACAGCTTGTAAAACTGTTACACAGGGAAGCAATAAAAATGAACAAATGCAATGAGGCAGGCATGTGATTCATTAACTGAAACCTGGCTATCGTGGATTGAAAATCTAACAAAGCAAGGTATATGAGAAGGCAGTTTAGAAATCCTAAATGCTTTACATTGATAAAAACTGGAATTTTTAACTTTACTTTACTTTCCCAATAAAGGAAATTCCCAAGGAAATTCTGATAATACTCATGTCTGGATTAAGCAAATATTGTGCTCAGAAGTTAAAGAAGGGGTCTTTTGATCAGACAAGAAACAGAAAACTCTGGGTGTTTTCATATATAAAGGGGGGGAGCTTTGCAGCCAAAATGGTATTTAATATAAATAGAAATCTATTTGGGCCTGAAGGATCACTTCAAACAACAGCCAATGACTTAATAGTTGACCATCAGCAACCCAGTCAACAAATAAAAATCCAGACACAACTAGGCACCACATAAATACTACACACAGAATAGGCCACACATTCTGATAGAATTTCCCTGAGGATGGGCTCCAGCGCGAATCTGAAAGACTAAAGCTCTGGTCCTGTTGACCGACCTAGATCTGATCCTGCATCACTTCATTTCTTTATAAATGCCTCCCCCTTTTTCTTTTTTTATTAATAGATGAGTAAAATGTTTGCCATGCTTAGCCCAAAGGGCTTATTTTGGCTAATACATGTGAGTTTTGGGGACAATATATTTGGAATATGCTGCCATCATGATGATGTCCAGAAACTTAGTTTTAAAGAGGGACGGTGTCCTCCTTGCCATGCTCTGAGTTTCCTGGATGCATCTCTTTGGATCCAGAGCAAACTTCAACAACCCCACAATGATGATGTCACCTTGCAGTGACAATCACGTAAATAGCATGATTATGTCTGTTGCAAGCACATCATGTACACATGATAGGGTGGAATTTCTTGGCATAGACCTATTACCTTTTTGCATGCTTTTCTGCTGCTGTTTATGAGGACAGAAGATGACCATGAACTTAGATTTAGAAAAGTTCACTCCAATTCACTCAGTACAATTTTTATAATATTGTTCCACGTGTCATTCAGTGCACATATTCAGGTCTGCTTCTATCATGTGGCACGAAATTGCTTCTGTTGAAAATAATAATTGCTACCATGGACCCCATTTGAATTTTTGGGAATAAAAATCCATTGTTTTCGTGAATGGTCTCAGTTAGTATTGTGCCCCTTTTCTTTTGAGGAGTAGAAGCCAGGCATGGAGCCTAGGGATTCGGTATATGCCAAGAGGGGCTGGTGGAAGTATTTCCTCTGCAATTTTAAATTCTTCTTAGTGATACCGCCTCCAAATCTAGGACAGGCAGAGCATTTGGAAAAGTGCCTTGAGAACAATGGTCTAATTGGACGTTATGGTCTACTTAACAGTAGGTTTCTGTGGTTAGTTCTGATCTGTACCAGCTGTGTTTGGTGAAGACCGGGAGCTTCATATCATCTTCTATATGAGAGCTGTCAAACATTGAAATAAATTTTGTGAGAATAGACTATCGTTCCCAGATGCGGCTCTTTGTTGACTTCCTGGGAACTCTCTTCTTTTCTGGACCTGTTTATGTTTTGCCTTGGTTGCTTAGACTTGCAACTCTGCTTCAACCTCTGGATCAGACCTTGACCACCAGTTTGTTGTATATTTTCACAGCTACCTTTGGCTAACCAGACTGTTTGATTCTATATCTTTCCTTGCTGCTTGAAACAGCAGACAGGTCTGAACAATTAAAAAATAATTATTGGCAATATCTCTGGAGAGCCAATAAGGAGCATCTTAGACCTAGTACCTGCTCTCTTTTTAACTTTATTTCTTATTTTGGAAAATGCATTGCCCCATGTGAGCATTTATTTTCATCCTATGTCACATGCTGGCTGAGAATTTTGAGAACTGTAGTCCAACATATTGAAGGTTTACAGCAGCTTAAAGAACACTGAATGCAGTGCAGAACTTGGGGTTATTAAACTGATGAAAGTAAAGTAAAGTAAAAAAAGTCAAGTCAAGTAAAAAGTCAAGTCAAGTCAAGTCTGACTTGGTGGCTCAGTGGCTAAGACACTGAGCTTGTTGATCAGAAAGGTCGGCAGTTCAGCGGTTCGAATCCCTAGTACAGGTCTCCTGCGTGAGCAGGGGGTTGGACTGGATGATCTCCAAGGTCCCTTCCAACTCTGTCACTGTTAAACCAGGTTCCCTTTTAGATCATGTGGATCTAATAAGACTAAAGTAAAATAATAATCTAATAAGACTAAAGTAAAATAAGACCAATAGGACTAAAATTTCAGGGCTGTAAAAATCTAGGCCTCCATTAAATGGCCAAGAGTTAACTTTTAAAAATATCTTTAATGCCATCTGATGATCATCTGGATTTTTGCAGCCCTGATGTATATGGGCGGACAGAGCAGAGTGTTTCAATAGGGATGTGGTCTTTCTTTCCCAGGGTTATAAATACATGCTGAACAGTGGTGGGTTGCTCCCAGTTCTGTCCGGTTCTTTAGAACCGGTAGTAAAGCGGTGGGAGGCTCCACCCACCCGCCTGGACATCATAATTAACAATCTGATAACAGTCAGCTGCCTGCAATTACTGCAAGTGCAAATCTCACCAGGCTCAAGGTTGACTCAGCCTTCCATCCTTTCAAAGGTAGGTAAAATGAGGACCCAGATTGTGGGGGCAATAGGCTGACTTTGTATGAATATATACAAAAGTATGAAGGCTATTGCTTAACACATTGTAAGCCGCCCTGAGTCTCGGAAGAAGGGCGGCATATAAATCATTTTTTAAAAAAAAAATCTGCACATGCGCAGAAGCGCGCGTGCGCTCCCATTGCAAACCAGTAGTAAAAGTAAGTAGAATCCACCCCTGATACTGAAGAACACAGAGACAAGACTTATGTGTATCTCAAAAGAGGTAAAGAATGCAGAGTAATTTATTAACTATTTTTCATATTCTACTGTTCTCCCCCCTCCTTGGTTTTGAAAAGTAAAGATTTACAACCGGGAACAAAGGCTCACGTTCACTCATGTGAAGACCCAGAGGGAGAGGCTAAGGCTCAGAAGCATGCCTTTAACTCCGTGAACCTGGGCATGGCCTGGTCTCCCACACCACCAGAGCTTTCACACTGGAAATTCTATGGCATAAAAGCTGCAGCCCACGGGACTTTTCCAGACAAACAATCTGCTGGGCATAAGATCTTGGCTAGGATCCACTTACTATCATTAAGAACCGAGGGTTTTTTAAAGTTCATTGTGGGGGGTTGGGGGGGAGCTTCATTTTTTATTATTATTATTATTTCTTGCAAGGCTAGCCTCCACACCCACATCTTCAATGGAATGTGTTAATAATTTGCTTTGTGGAGATGAAAGACTCTTTGAAAGTAGCCAGCATAAACACATCTCAATCTTTTCAAAGGTCTTTGTCCATCAGCAACAGAATTGTGGTTTCTATACAGTGGCCTGAATACGGGCAGGTCTGACATTTTGGGAGTCTCCTGCTCTCTATGTTTAAAATCACAGAACGTAGCAAAGAATACAACGAAGGAATACATAAATTATGCAGCCCTTTACTTCCCCTTCCCCAATGAAAAGTGTTTTAAACATCAAACAAAAGCATTAAATGATGTTGATCGTTTTCCTCTGGATCAAAAAACCAGTGAGCCCTCTGTCTTAGTGGAAGGACTGAAACCGTTAGATAGGTCAGATTTTGGAGAAATCACAACAGATCTGGTAGAATGGTATCCTTTTCATTTTTGGTTGCCTATGTTAAATTCTGATGCAGTTGAATGTGGATGCAATATATTCTTTTTTTTAATATAAAGCAGAAAAGTCCTTATTAATTTAAGATCCTCAACCTATCAGGTTACAGGATATAATATATATGATGACATTTATCACATGAAGATACAATTGATGGCACCTTAGCAAACCACAGTGATGCCAAAATGATGGCATGTGTTTTATTTATTTATTTATTTTATTTTATTATGGTGTCATTTATCAAATGCTGCGTTCACATATTTGCATCCACACATCTTATGCAAGCATGTAAGCCACAGCTCTGATGGGGTGATATTGCAATGTCTAGGGAGCTATAAACTGCCCCAGGCTGGTTAGATAATCAATCTTATTTCCTATTCCTTATTCTAGCCAGCCCAAACTCTTATTTCCAGTTTCTCAGCATGAACCTGGAAAGAGTAGATGTTATAATCCAACGTAATTGATAAAAGTTTGGAGAAGGCTGATCTTCACTTACCAATAACAATTCTCCAGAGTTCCAGGCAAAGGTCCTTCACAAATTTATCAGACAATGCCATGAAGAGAAGCTTGGACCATCTGCCTACTTCGTATCTGCTGTCACAGTGATCTACAGACCTTTCCTGCAGGAAAATCAATTACTTTCATTTTGTCATTATCACCTGCAGTTTTTCTATCTCAGTAAACAAGGTGCTGGTAGATAAATAATAGTCAACAGGTTGGAAGAAATCCAAGTTAAACTTTGCTCTGTGTAAAATGTTCTATAGAGATAAGACTCTTCTCTAATCTGTCATAACTTGTCAGGAGCTGTGTAAGAATATCAGCCTAGGAAAAGCATGGCCTTTAGAACTAAAGAGCTGTATTAGCTCTATATCAGCGGTCACCAACTGGTGGTCCGTGGACCGCTGGTGGTCTATGAGAAAATTTTGGTGGTCCACAGAAAAATTATTTGCATTTTTTATATTGCACTAAATCAGGAGTCCTCAAACTACAGCCCCTGGGACAGATACGTGCAATGAACGTTTGTGTTGCTGCAGAGAGTGTCCCCCTTTGTGGTATTTTTGTGTGGGTTGGAGGGAGATAGAAATTCTGACTTGGGGTCTGCTTCGGCCTCCTGGTCAGGGCTTGGGGCGAAGGCTGGAGGGAAGTGCTGCTGGTGATGAAGAGCCGGAGGACCTTGTTCCATTGGGACTGCATCATGGCCTGGAACTGGCTGACCATCTCAGCCCGCTGAGCCTCTAGGTGCCAGTACCTGGCCTTGCACTCCTGCAGGTCTTCCCTCTGCTTGGAAAGCCTATGCTCATAGTCCTCAGTGTGGTGCTTCTACTGAGCCTCCTTCTCAGTCAGATCCAATTTGAACTGAGCTATTTTGCCAACTCTTTCTCGTAGTGGCTGCTTAGCTCCAACAACTGCTTCCTGTTGGGGCCCTAAGGAGCCCGGGCAGGGAGGTGAGGAGTGGCTGGGAGGGGAGGGCTGAGTAGAGGCTGGTGAGGCGCCCCTCGATGTGAGTGACATCAAGTTGGCCACGCCCACCCCGCCACATGACTACCTAGCCATGCCCACTCAGCCAGTCATTAGGCAGATCATATTAGTGGTCCACGGGATTTAAAATTATGAATTTAGTGGTCCCTGAGATTCAAAAAGTTGGTGACCCCTGCTCTATACTATACTGCCTAAATCCTGTTCCAGGTGCATATTGTTACACAGAGAACAAATGGAACTTCCAACTTCTCATATTCCTTTCTTAGACCTCCTTTTGATTGTTTAATTCTCTCTATATATTGTTAATATTTTAAAAACCTAGGAACATTATAACTCAAAGCTTTCAGCGCTGTCCTTGGATACATGTATGTTTACTTCTTTCTTTTCTTTTTAGTCTGGACATGCAAATGCTTTAAGGCCTACTCTTGGATGTCTCTGTATTTACAGGTAGGTTCATATGCATACCATAACTCATGTGTTCAGCCAGCCATGAGTTTCATTCTTTCTTGCTATGGATGTTTCCCTGCGTGGTACATACTTGAATTCTATGAATGAGGTAATTTGTTGTGCTTTGTAGAATTCAAACATGATTTATTAATTTGTTACATTTACATCCTGCCTTTCTTCAAGAGCTCAGATTAGTTTATATCATTTTCTCCCCCAAACAATAGTGACATTCTGAAAGAAGATGCACTGAGAGAGAATGGCTAGTTCAAATGCACCCAGTGATTTTCTCTGACTGCAGAGGAACTCAAATCTGAATCTTCCAGGTCTTAAACAAACACCTTAATCACTACATGGCACTGCCCTTGGAAATGCAGATTCTGCCTGGGTCCTGTACTCATTTTCTTCATTCTTTCATGAGTCATGTACATTTGCCTTCTGCAAAATGGGAACGGAAATCCAAGTATGTGGGTCTGAAAGACTAGATTTGTTTCTGAGCTCAATTCGCATTGTAATTTAGGACATTGCACATTGATAGCCCTAAAAGCCCAGCCAGGATAATAGAATATCAAACAAAGTAATTGTAACTGGCTTATAAAAAAGCAAGACTTTATATAACTTGTCCCCCATTGTATTTTAATGGGGGACAAGTTGTCAAGTATAATCAAGACAAGAACAGCTAGCTGGGGAACTCTCAGAGTTGGGGTCCACACATCTTAAAGCTGCCATATTGAAAAATGCTGCCTTAGACAGATTTACCAATTACCTGCAACACATTGCACAACATATGGACAGACATAGCCATAGTTTCAAATTGGAAAACTATGAGCATCCTAGACAAAGCCAAGCCCAAAAAGTTCTTGGAAGCTTGGCACTCAGAAAAATCTGCAATCAACAGGCACATAGAGATAAACAATATTTACTTACCATTCAAAAGAGACAATAAAAAAGCTCAAAAGGAAACAAAAAAGACCCAAAATACCCCAATCAGGGAAGTACTATCATATTTTTCAGAATATAAGACGCACCTTTTTCCCCAAAAAAGGAGGGTGAAAATCTGGGTGCATCTTATATTCTGAATGTAGCCCCGCCCAGCTTCTCAAAGGGAGGTTTCAGAGGCTGAAAAAAGCATCAGAAACGAAGCTTCAGAAAAGAAGCCCCCAAACAGAACTTCAGAAAAAAATTCCCCAAACAGAGCTTCAGAAAAGAAGCCCCCAATGAGAGCTTCAGAAAAGAAGCCCAAACAGAGCTTCAGAGGCTTTTTTTCTGAAGATCTGTTTCAGAGGCTTTCAGAGGCAGGAAAAAAAGCAAACAAACAAAAAAAAAAGCAAGGCACAGAGCTCACAACCAAGGAACCTGTTGCTAAAATTCACCTCTGGGAACAGCTGATTGGGGATATTCTGGGAGGCCGATCCACCTGCCAATCAGCTTTTTTCTTATTTTCCTCCCCAAAAACTAAAGTGCGTCTTATACTCAGGTGCATCTTATACTCCGAAAAATACGGTAACTCAGACAAACAAACAGTAAACAACCGCCTAATCAAGGAACTATCAAGAACACTCCCACCAACAATAACACAGCAAACCACTTGTGTATAAACAGAGAGCAAATCCCAGTCCCTTCCAGCATTACCCTAATTGGGAAATGAAATGTCTGCAAGAAAACAACCAAGATCTGAGAACACCAAGGACTCATAGGAATTTAAGAATCTTTTCCTGACAATATCTTATGGAACAACTGTGTGGTCCTTATGTACCTGTATTAAATACCAACACTCCCCAAAAAGCCTTTTTATTTCTTTATAAACTATTTCTTAGTAAAAGTATATCGCCTGTAGTTATGCAGTTCCTAAAGAGAGAATCATTATGACATTTACTGTAGAATAAATTTGGGACATTCAGAGCTATATAATTGTGTCTTCCTTAACCTAATATTCTCTGGAGGTTGGAATTACTGCAGGGTGTGGATTTGCTGGATGTGGATTTTAATCTAACACATTTGAAGAAAATCAAGTGGTGGCAGTCTGGAATAATTTACTCCTTAAAAGGTATCCCAAGAAATTTAAGAAAACAAATGGAAACTAAATTGACTATTTCTTTTGTAGAACTGACTAAATATGGAAAGTAGTATAGAATGAAATACGACAGTTGATATATAATTTGGCAATAACAAAATATTTTAATGGTCTCCTTTTCTGGCATGGGAATGCCTTGCATTTAACGTAAACATGGTTTATTTTAGGAAGTAAAATTACGGACCATGAACTCTGTAGTGCTCCTCAGTGGATCTAATGGAATGTAGTTTTCCTATGTACTGGAATGATTAGAATGCAAGGGTTTTTTTACACTCTTTTACTACCGAGGCTAATGCGTGATGGTTGCTATTTTGAGAATCAAGAGTTATTACTACTGCTTTTAATTAGAAGAAATGGCAAGGAGCTTATAACTTAGACATGTTGATAGGATTAATATCAACATCTCAGCACCTTGAAACATACCTTTTGTTCCTGCTTCCTTTATGAAGTCTATTGAATCCCCACAATCTTATATTTTATACAATAGTTGTATTTTGGATATCTGTGGGTCATAAGAGGTGATGATGTTTTAAATTTGAGTGAATGATAGCAAAAGCAATAGCACTTAGACTTATATACCGCTTCACAATGCTTTACAGTGCCTTTCTAAGTGGTCAGCACTTAGAGTCAGCATATTGCCCCCAACAATCTGGGTCCTCATTTTATCAACCTCAGAAGGATAGAAGGCTGAGTCAACTTTGAGCCTGGTGAGATTTGAACTGGCAAAGCCAGCAGACAGCAGAAATACCCTGCAGTACTGAATTCTAACCACTGCGCCACCACAGCTCTTCATGATATGGCTTTATATCTACTATCTCTTGTCTAAAGCAAAATATCCAGGTTTGTGATGTTTCTTAAGGCAGGTAACATACCGGCATCTGAAATGCATCACACTTGTAGGTGCTTTGAACCAGAACTTTGGGTATAATCTAATATCTGCAAAGCTAGTATTGATTAACACGGACTATGTTCAAGTCTCTATCTTGAAACTGGCCCTTCATGGTTTCATCAACCTTCTTTTGGAGACATCACAGATTGGCATTCTTTTATGTATTTTGGTTGCTCCTGGGAAAAGTATTGCCCACTTTTCTCTAATCTTGTGCACTCCAGAGATGCAAAAACTGCAGCTACCATCATTCCTAGTCAGCATCACTTTTGCCTAAGTGAAACTGCTAAGAAGTCAAGTAGGATAAAGATGTTGTGTAATTTGTAGCTTAGCACTGTGTCATGAGGAAAATGAGGTAGGAGTGGAAAGGAGATACTGAACAGAATGAGAAAGATGGTCTGGATAAGAAGGGAAAGGGATAGCAAAGGATTTGGGGACTGGATGAGAAGACACCAAGGTAATAAAAGTTTCTGTTACCCTGATCTCAGGACAAGGTAACCTATGCATTAGAACATAACCTACACATGGCAAAGGTGTAGGTTAGAAAATAACGTATACCTTTGCCTTTTGGTTAGCTTAATTTAGAGCTCAGATTTATTTCCTTGTAAATTAATGAAGTACAATGCATTGAATTGTTTAATTAAAACAACTACCCAAGCCACATAACATTATTTTTAGAACTATATACCAATTTAGAGTTCTGCATTATTGTGTGGGAATTTCCTTTCCAGCAGTGTGCATTGTCTCTTACAAAATGGGATTTATATAGCCCCACAGAGAAATCCTGAATTGGCAGGATTTGTGTGTGTGTGTACTTTGTGTGTACTTATGGAAACCCAGTGAAAGAAAATGTTGAAGGTTGAGAAAAGATCTCTAAAATCAACTGTACATTTTAGAAGATTTGAAGCTGAGGCCAAATAGTAAACGAAGGGTTTGGTCATTAATGTTGACTGATGCCTTTGTGTTATGGATTCAATCCTGCCTGCAACATCTGAATTTATTGTTATGCTTGTCATTTTAAAAAATGCATTACGCTTGTCCTCAAAAGGTCTTATGCAAGGAAATATCTTGCCATCTATATCACTTTTCTGAAGATGCACATGAACATCATCATGAAAACAGTCCCATGACCATCTCCATTTCACATGCTACTTCATTTGACATATACTCATTGTCAATGTTCTCTGATAATACCTTTTCCAGAAAACATTGTTTTCGCTAAGGCCACATGCTTAAGAAGTGATTGAAATACATTTATGTGTTGTTAAATACAATGGGAACATTTATTCTAACATCAGCTGAGTCCAATACAGAACAAGTGTCAGATATCTGAAGTTTGTTTTAAAAGGAAAAACTTGCTTAGACTAGGCTCAAATCCAAGATAAGCCAAGTTAAAAACAGATAGAGATTCTGGCAGTGAAAACTGACATAATCAAGAGAAAATGCATAAAGGAAAAGTAACTCCCCGAAACTTAAGGAAAAGAGAGTTGGCAAGATGCAGTAATTGTTATGTCCTTATAAGGACATCCGGCCGGGGATTGGTTAATCCTCCGGGCGGGAAAGTTAAACCGCTGTCATTGGACGGCTGGTCTGCCGGAGCGCTATAAAAAGGGCTCCGGCAGCACAGCCGTTCGTCTGTTCTGACTTAGTTGAGAGCTGAATAAAACTTGTTGAACAGACCCCGCTGGTCTTGTCTTCTTTCCTGCGCCTGATCTAACAGTAATCAAACTTTTTTTATTTATTTATTTATATGCCGCCCTTCTCCGGAGACTCAGGGAGGCTTACAATGCGCTAAGCAATAGCCTTCATACTTTTGTATATTTATACAAAGTCAGCTTATTGCCCCTACAAACTGGGTCCTCAATTTACCTACCTTAGAAAGGATGGAAGGCTGAGTCAACCTTGAGCCTTGGTGAAATTCGAACCTGCAATAATTGCAGGCAGCTGATGTTAATAACAGGGCTTTAGACCACTGTACTATCCAAGGCTCTTCCGTTTAGGTCACACATACAAAGAATAATAGAAATGGAAGGGACCTTCAAGGTCTTCTAGACCAACCCTCTGCCCAAGGGAGAAGATCTTATTGTATATCCCAGATAATAAGAGAGATATCCAATCTTTTCTTGAAAACTTCCAGTGCTAGAGCATCTACATCAACAGGAGGTAAGCTATTCCATTGATTATGTGTTCTTATCTTATTGTCAGTAAACATCTCTGTAATTCCAGACTGGATCTCTCTTTAACAAGCTTCCACTCATTGCTTCATGTCTTGCCCTCAGGTGCTTTGGAGAATAAGTGGACGTCCTCATCCCTGTGACTGCCCCTCAAGAATCGGAAGATAGATATCATGTCACCCCTTTGTTAGGCTAGACATACCTAGTTCCCTTTATCCATTTCTCATAGGTGTCAAACTCGCAGTGCTGGTGTCAAACTTCCGGCATCACACTGCCATCACGTGACATTTCACAATGTTTTTCCCCTTTGTGGAGTTGGGGTGGGCATGGCCTGCGCGTGACGCATACGGCCTACAGGCCACCAGTTTGATACCCCTGCTCTTCTCCTCACTCTTTCTAGGGCTTCAGCATCTTTTTTGAATCATGGAACCAGAATTGCATGCAGTTCCAAACACTAGTGTAGCATAGAGCAGTACTGTCACTTCATGATCTTGATGTTATCTCTCTGTTGATGCAGCTATTATATATTTTGCCCAAACTAAACAACGATATCATGATACATATTATGGAATCATGACTTATAACAGAAACCTATGTGCCTAACATCTGTCACCATTAAGGATCTAAAGTTCAAAAACATTATGAAAGCCACAGGTTGTCCATCCTTGGTCCACTGGTTTAAGAAATACAAACTGAAAATACCCAAAAGTTGAAATTCTCTGCATCATAATTGGACATCTAGCAAAATCTTGCATAAGACAACAGCATAAATATTAATCTTGCAATGGTGAGCTTCTCCTGAAAACAGACTTTAATTTGTATTATGGGGGAAAGGTTACAAGCACAACAAAATGTAAAGTGTTTTTCGAAGAAATGTTCTCTGTTTTTAAGCCATAGAGCTTTATGCCTATACTAACAGGACTAAAAATAAAGAATTATATCAAATGGACCTTTGGTTAAAATATGGCAGCTTGATTATGTCAAAGGTGATGTTTTTAAAAACTCTTAAAACTTACAGATAGAACAGCTCAGGGATGCGTTCTACTTACCTCCGCTACCGGTTCGCAACGGGTGCATAAGCTTCTGCGCATGCGCAGATCGTCCATGATGACGTCCAGCCGGGTGGGCGAAGCCTCCCACCCAGAGGTGGGTTTCAGCGGTTCTGACCAGTTCTGGAGAACCGGTAGCGGAAATTTTGAGTAGTTCGGAGAACCGGTAGTAAAAATTCTGACTGGCTCCACCCCTATCTATTCTCTGCCTCCCAAGTCCTAGCTGATCGGAAGGAAATGGGGATTTTGCAGTAACCTTCCCCTGGAGTGGGGAGGGAATGGAGATTTTACAGTATCCTTCCCCTGCCACGCCCACCAAGCCACACCCACAGAACTGATAATAAAAAAATTTAAAACCCACCACTGCTCCCTCTGCCGTTATACCGGTTTGCAAGAACCGGACTGAACCAGGAGCAACCCACCACTACATACAAGTGTGTATAGGTAGTCCTCAACTTACGACCACAATTGAGTCCAACATTTCTGTTGTTAGGTGAGACATTATTAGTGAGCTTTGCCCCATTTTACGATCTTTCATGCTACAGTTGTTAAGTGAATCATTGCAGTTGATAAATTGGTAACATGGTTGTTAAGTGAATCTAGCTTCCCCATTGATTTTGCTTGTAGAAAGTTTGCAAAAGGTGATCACACAGCAACCATCATAAGTATGAACTGTTGTCAAGCATCTGAATTTTGATCACATGACCATGGGGATGTTACAAAGGTCGTTAAGTGTGAAAAACGGTTATAAGTCCGTTTTTTCAGTGCCACTGTAACTTTGAACCATCACTAAATAAACTTTTGTAAGTCCAGGACTACCTGTATTTATTGCATGTTTTATTCCGCATAGTCCTTTTCAAAAAAAACAAAATCCTTTTCAAAACCCTTTGCCCATTTTAAACAAAACTTTAATTACTGCTGAAATTGTAAAAACTAGGAAAATATGAAATATTTGAAATCACTTCTCTTTTTGGGAAGAACTTTTCTCTAGTGCCACTTGGCAGTTTCTCCTTCATTTGAATAGCAAGTGGGGAAATCAGCAACATGCCCTCTCTCAGATCAGGAACATCTGTGGCCTTCCAGATGTTGCTAAATGCTAACTCTACAATGTTCCTCACTATTGACTAAGCTGACTTTGGCTGTCCCAAATTATAATTTAGTGACATGTGGAAATCTGCGGGTATAAGCCTGAATTTAAGTGGTAGGCAGTCATCCAAAGAAAGGTTTTTATGCTGAGGAATTTAAAAAAAAAAAACCAAGGGATTGTCCTTTTTTCTAAAACATATTTATGTCAAGTGCTCTGATAATGAATTCTGTATTTATTCATTAAATCTGTCATGCTATATCAAGTAACTAGCATTTAGTTTGGTTAGGTAAGCAGATTTTTGACCATATATCCTGAAAGTGTCAGAGATGCATTGGAAGAATATTTTTCTATGCTAACCTCTTGATGCTTCTCTCTCTCTGACAGAGAGGGGGAGGGGGGAGGGGAGAGAGAGAGAGAGAGAGAGAGAGAGAGAGAGAGAGATTGGTGGTGGCAATGCTCTTTGTCAACACATACAAGAATCTGAAGACTGTCTGCTCGTTATATTGCTTATTATATTTTGGTCGTGCAACAGTACATGAGGCAAATTAAGTACACCATACAATGGAAGAGAGTGAATAAAATTTTAATTCAAGGAAGGCATCAGTGAACCATTGCAGGCAGAATGTTGCAGGTAGAATGATGATGATGAACTCATGAACTGGCTAACTATCCAAGAAATTAATCCAAATACTTCGAGAACTTTGAGATCCTGCAATAGCAAAGCATTAGCAGTTTGGGATGGGCCAAGATCTTACTAGGATTATATCCTTCAAAAAAACATTCTCATTCATGCTGTTCAAAGTACTACTGGACTGCAACCCAGTTATTCTGCAAACTCCATTTTTCCCCAAATCGTGCAACTCAAAAAGTATAGCCAAACACTTTTGCCTTTTTATTACATGCAACTTGTTTGCAGAGTTTAGGAACTATTAAATAACTTAATATGTAAATATGACTTTTCTTGTACATATTAAACACACAAAAAAACTTCAACTTATGTGGAAAACAATATGGAATGAATTTATGAATGAATATAGCTCAGAATTAAAATAATGTAAATCAGGGTTGTCAAACTTGATTTCACTGAGGGCCGCATCAGGGTTGTATTTGACCTCAGAGGGGAGGGGGGGCATCGGCGGGGGACATGGCCAGCTCGACGTCACTTGTGTCGGGGGCGCCTATGGTGGCCCAAGCGCTGTGCCAGTGAAAATGAGCTCCTGAGCTCTGTTTTCAGCTGGAAGACACCCTGCAACCCTCTGCCAGTGGAAATGGCGCTTGTGAGGGCTGCGGGCAGGCCACCCGAGCTCATTTTCACTGGCAGAGGCACCGTGGGTCACTCCTTTGCTGTTTCCAGCACGGTCCCGCAGGCCAGATCTAAGCACCCCATGGGCCAGATCCAGCCCCCGGGCCTTGAGTTTGACACCCTGATGTAACTCATGGTACTTCAGGATTCCTTTGATCAATTCACTTTGTTCTCTGACTAGCAACTGCTAGCAAGAACTTTTACCAGTGCCAAGGAGTGGAATGAATTGCATGAACTTGAATTTTATTTTAGGGCACTTGTATGAAAATTATGTACTCATCTGAAAACGGACCTCATCAAATATTGATGACAACAATATTTGAAAGTTGTGCCAATTTATTTTTGGATTAGCTGTCAGAGCAATTTTGGGTTTGGGTTTGGGTTTGTATACGATGGTACACACTTTCATAAAGGAAATTTGCCTCACTTCTCCTTTCTGGCAGCTGAGTTTCTGGTCGAAGAAGGGAAATCACAGATTGTCAGCTTTGTAGCTTTTGGTAGACTTAACAAAATCAGCAGGTCTTATAGCAAAAGATTTGTCTGTCTTTCCATCTAGTGTGTGATGAAATTTTCAATTGGGAAAAATGAGGACAAGCAGGGATAGTCAATAGAATAGAATAGAATAGAATAGAATAGAATAGAATAGAATAGAATAGAATAGAATAGAATAGAATAGAATAGAATAACAGAGTTGGAAGGGACCTTGGAGGTCTTCTAGTCCAACCCCCTGCCCAGGCAGGAAACCCTACACCACTTCAGACAAATTCTTGAAGTAGCCTTGACTGGGCTCTCAACACAAATGACCAAAATGGAATATCAGTGTAATTGTAAAACATTTATAGTCTCCAAACATTCCTTGCTCGGCAAATGTGTACATAAAGCTGGTCAGAAAATTGTCTCCTCAGCCATTTTATGCTGAACAAACTGCTAAAAAGCATGTAAAGCTGTTTCAGAGATAACAAGACCTAAAGGAATTGCAGCAGGTGATGGGTATTATAACACCATCTGGATTTGCTGTAACTCAGTCAAAATAGCTTCTGTCGCAATTCAGTGAAGAGTAGTGGGAGGGTGGAGAGATTCAATAGTAACTTTAAGCAATGATGAATTGAAAAAGGGAACACATCAAAGATAACACTTACTCCTTTTATTTTTAAAAAAAAGGTATAAATTTCTAACTTTTCTCTTTAGTAAAAAAAAAATCCAAAGCAGCTCACAGTAATAAATTTGACATGAACCGTATAGACAACCCTAATTCTTAGATGTCAGGAAGACAGTGCTGAAATTCACATACCATACTATGCCACGATTCATTTAATCTTGGTTGCATAAATAAACCACTCCTAAGCAGTTTTATACAGCATACTAAGATAAAACCGACAAACCATGAACATTGCTTACCACAAGATATGAAGTTACTGTAAAAAAAAAAAATCAAACAGTTCTTCAGAAATGATGGCTATTGTGTTATTAACATCTAAATGGTTCATTAAAAAAACAATGACCATGTTTAACAGTATCATTTCTGAGCTGCAAGAATCAGGATGCTTGCTATATACCGTATATACTCGTGTATAAGCCGACCCGCATATAAGTTGACCCCCCCAATTTTACCCCCCAAAACTGGGAAAACTTTTGACTCGCGTATAAGCCGGGGGTGGAAAATGCAGCGGCTACTGGTAAATTTCAAAATAAAAAAAGATTGGTCAAAAGTGCGAGGACCTGTCAGAAATCACTTTTTTCAGCCCTCTGGGTAGTCCTTTTGTGCACATGGACTACTCAGAGGGCTGAAAAAGTAATTTTTGACTGGTCCTTGCACTTGTGACCAGTCCTCAAACTTACGACTGTCCTCACATTTTATGTTTTTGCCCTATCTTGTCACCATGGTGAAGAGAAGCAGTTGTGAAATGAGTGACATGGTTTTAAGAATGCTGCACGGGCATAAATGTGAGGATGGTCATAAGTGTGAGGACCAGTCAAAAATAACTTTTTCAGCCCTCTGATTAGTCCATGTGCACAAAAGGACTACTCAAAGGGCTGAAAAAAGTGATTCCTGACAGGTCCTCGCACTTTTGACCGGTCTTCGCACTTATGACTGGTCATCATTTATGCCCATTGTAGCATTCTTAAAAACGGTGTCACTCATTTCACAACTGCTTCTCTTCACCATGGTGACAAGATAGGGCCAAAATGTAAAATGTGAGGACAGTCGTAAGTTCAAGGACTGGTCACAAGTGCGAGGACCAGTCAAAAATAACTTTTTCAGCCCTCTGAGTACTCCATGTGCATAAAAGGAGAGGGAAGAAGAGAGGAGGAGAAGAAGAAAGGAAGAGGAAGTAGGGAGGAGAAGAAGGGGGGAAGAGAAAGTAAGAAGGAAAGAAAAGAGGTGGTAGGTTTGAGGAGAAAGATTGCTGTACAATAAAAAAGATGAAAGGGAAGAAAACCAACCCCAAACACATATAAAGATATTAAGATAAAGAATGAATTGTTAAACTTTAAAGAATAAAAGAGAACAAATATGAATAAATAGCAATAATTAGAAACACACATACAAACATACAATGTATTTACTTTGAACAGAATATTTGGCCGTTCACAAATTTAAACAGTGTTTAGTCATTTCACTTAAATTTACAATTTCTATATTTCCTTTTTGCCATATTTATTCCTCATCTATTTTTTAAAAAACCAATATTACCCTTCATCCTCATCTCTAATCTTAATCAAATTCAATTTTTCACTTCTATTATACCCCTTCCCATTGTCATCTATTTTTATATCGATCCTCACATTGCTTAATTATGTAATATTACAGTTGTTTAATACAAATTCAACATTTTAATATAAATCAATTAGTTATATAACTATCTTTTTTGTATATTAATCAATATGAACATGAATATTCCAATTATTTCCATGCAATCCAATTTCTTACAAATCAATTAATTATATTTACCAATAATAATAAACCAAATAATTTCCCCCAATATTCTTCCAAACCACAACTTAACCATTTCTGCTTTCAACACAATATACAATTAATATATCTCAATTATTACAATTCCCTATTTAAATAGAGCTTTTTTTTCTTTTGTGTTTTAAAATCTTGAACTCCCCTCTTTTGCCATTTGCCATAAATTTCCCATTGTTTGCACCAACCTTTTTTGATGAGGAAAAAGAAAAGAAATTTGCCTTAGCAAACAGCAAAGCCAACAAGCTGTTTTAGTTTCGCTTTTGGTTTCAGCAGCAGGAGAAAAAAAAATGTGCTCTCTGCAGCAGGCACCTTTTTGCAGCCGGCACCGGTCTTCTCATTTGTTTTCTTTTAACCCTGATCAGCTGTAGGGGGGGCCTTTGAAGCCCCGGGCAAGAATTTAAACGGTTTTTTTTTCCTCTAGCCATCAGCTGGAACTCAGGAGGCAGTCCCAATAGATTGGGAGTGGGTGGGGTAAGCAAACCCCGTTCTCCCACTGCAGGGAAAAAGTCATTTTTTTCGTGACCCGCGTATAAGCCTAGGGGGCGTTTTTCAGCCTGAAAAACGGGCTGAAAAACTCGGCTTATACACGAGTATATACGGTATGCCAAGAAGGGTGGTTTGTTTTGTTTTCCCACATGCCATGTAGGCAGGGACTAATACTAATCTTTGCTCCTCTCTCCCATTCTCTATCTCAGGGGTAAAATGTTCCCAGTTCGGACTGGATCGCCCGATCCGGTAGCAATGGTGGCGGGTGGTTCGGAGAACCGGTAGCAAAAATCCCTGCACCCCCCCCCACCCCACTGAGCTCTACAACCTCTTCTGAAGAAAAAATGCTTTTAAAAGTAAAAAAAAAAAGCCTCTGATGATTGCACGGCTCAGCTGGGATCATCAGAGGCTTTTCAAAGCATTTTTTTCTGCAACCTCTTGGCCGAAGAGGTGGTTAAAAAAATGCTTTGAAAAGTCTCTGACAATCCCAGCTGAGTTGCCTGATCAGCAGAGAGGTATTTTTTAAAAAGCCTCTCTGACCATCCCAGCTGAGTTGCCTGATCGGCAGAGGCTTTTCAAAGCATTAGAAAAAATGCTTTGAAAAGTTAAAAAAAAAAAAGTTGGCCACGCCCACCCAGTCACTTTACCCACCCACCCACCAAGCCACGCCCACAGAACCGGTCGTAACAAATTTTACATTTCACCCCTACTCTATCTCCTCTTGGGTCATCCAAATATCTTCCAATATCTAAATATTTCAGTATTTGAGGGGCTGCCACAAAGCATCTGAAGGTGGAACAAGAAGCAATGGTGGGAAATGAAGCAAGGAGCGATCCAATCTAAAAAGGAGGAGAAATTTCCTGACAGTTAGAATAATTAATCAGACTTAGCTCCAAAAGTTGTGGGTGCTCCATCTCTGGAGGTTCTTAAGAAGAGATTGGACAACCATTTATCTGGAATGATATAGGGTCTCCTGCCTAAGCAGGCAGTTGGCCTAGAAGACCTCCAAAGTCCCTTCCAATTCTGTTATTCTGTTAAATAGGTCATATGAAAATAGGAAAACTTCCAAATTGTTGTTTCCAGGAGGAATCCCCTCCTAGTAAAAATGCCATTTATACTATTTGTATTTAAAAGGTCTTTCAAGTTGGAATTATGACCAGATATCCCACCATCAGCTTTGTAAATAGGGATTTTCCTAAAGCTGTATGTGTAGATGCTGGAAGGAGAGGAAGACATGAGGAGATTCAATCTGAATATTGAGCAGCGCAGTGGCCAAGAGGTGAAGACATTCGCCTCCCACTCAGAAGATTGAAAATTCAATCCTAGGAGCGGCAGATGTTTCTCTATTAGGGCACAAAGAGAAAATATTTGCTGCAAATTCCATGTAGGTATCAGGAAGGGCATCCAGCCAGTAAATGCTCAGCTCCACTCAGTTACCCCAACACCACCCCGAATAAAGGGATCAAAGGGTCGTAAAAAGAAAAAAAATGTGAATAATTCTGAATTTGTACACCATAAAAATATTCCAAACACAAATCTTCTCTTCTCTTTACCCTAGAAGAAAAAGAAAATAAATTATTAGACCCTGTCCTTGAAGCTGCCGCTTCCCCATGAAGCAGACATTCAAAAACCAGCAGCAGACAACCCAATACCAGTTTGCTTCCTGCTGAAAGAAAGGGAAAAAGGAAGTTCTCTTTGTTAGTGTGAATATTCCTTTGCCTGTGAAAATAGTTGTAAGATTCCCAAATAGTTCCAACTGCCCACATGAATGTTGGATGGTTGTATTTTGAGATGACTTCTACAAGGTATTGTGCATTGGTCTGATTTTATTTCCCAAAATCTGGAGAACTTGCAGTGAAGGTTATCTCTCAAGCCTCTTTTTCCTTCAAAGACTTGTGAATTGTGTGTGACCAGCTGAAACTCAACTGGAAGGACTCTTGAAGCAGAGTTCAAATGCACAGAAACTCTGCAAACCAAGGGCTTTGCAAGAAAAAAATGGTTTTTCCCCCCTTGATTTGTATTACACCTCAGCTAATTAACAAATCAACTCAGGAATCCAATATATCCCATACTACAGGATTGGAAGATACCTCAGAGGTCAACATATAACATAAAACATAGTCATAGGGCTGGAAGGGACCTCATAGGTTTTCTAGTCCAACTCCCTGCTCAAGGCAGGAGACCTTATACCAGGGTTGTCAAACTCCTGGCCCGCAGGCCGGATGTGTCACATGCTGGCCACGCCCACACCCGGTTTAGCGATGGAGAAAAAAGTCCCGATACATCACGTGATGCTGCCTTGATGACGTGAGTTTGATACCCCTGTCTTATACCATTCTGGTCAAATGGTTGTCCATGATGAGAACACAGAGGCCTGAAGTTGCTTTTGGGACAAGCAAAATACCTGTTTGGAACTGGCTTCAGTTGAATCCACTGGCCACTAGGTTTCTATTCTTTTCTACCTGTCTGCCACTCTATATGAAGTTATCTTTGTACCTGATTTCTCTCCTTTGTTATTCAACCAGCCTGCAATACCAGGATGCCCTGATTTCGTGGCTTCTGGATACGTATTTATAAATTTTCCAGCTGTTGGACTCTGACTTAGTCAGCACTTAGATGCTGAGTGCTTGGCAATTACACACTGCTTGAACTTTAATCTAAACTTCATGTTCCCAGTGTTTTTACTTCAGAGTATATAGCCCTTCTTGGATATATTTCCTTCTGTGAGTTATTGTGTAAATTGCAGAAAATCTGGGGGAAGACCAAGTCTGTGTTGTTGATTTGTGAAATTTCTTCACAGTATATTTATTGGCCACGTGTCCCTGCCTGTTTAAAATAAATATATTTTTCTCAGTGGTTTCTAAGTATTTTATCAATTCTTTTTTTTTCTTTCAAACTATCTCAAACTATCCTAATCATAGCCATATTCGGGGTGTGTGCTCAACTACACAGTTTTCCTCTGCTCTATTTAGGAGGGTCCACAGAGTATGAGGAAATAAAGTCAGGGTGGAGATACAAATAATAGACAAGCAGAGCTCTGCTCATATTGTTATGGTGACCTTCTTGACTGTTTTTCATATACTTTTCCTGTCATTTGCTTTTAGCTGCAGAAATAGGATGGAACAAATGTATACTTGGAAAAAAGAAAAGATTAAGCAGTCTTAGGCAAACACTGAGATCTAGTCATCCTTATTTATTATTAGGGGAGGGTTGAATTCACATCAATTATGTAGTTACTCCTGTGGAGTACCATTACCCACTTAAAATGCAGTGTCAGTAAGTCGGCGACCCCAATTACTCTGCACCTGGCATTACTAGGCTTCAGGGGTGAAATGCTCCTGGTTCAGACCGGATCGCCTGATCCGGTAGTGATGGAAGCGGGTGGTTCAGAGAACCGGGAGCAAAAATCCCTTCCCCCTTCCCATGCCCAGCTGAGCCACGCAATCATCAGAGGCTTTTTTTTTCTTTGCTTTTAAAAGCATTTTTTCTACAACCTCTTCAGCCAAAAAAAATTTTTAAAGTTAAAAAGTTAAAAGTTAAAAAAAAGCCTCTGATGATTGCGCGGCTCAGCTGGGA
>WNWU01000002.1:50757962-50784412 GCA_012654045.1 Ptyas mucosa
AAGCATTTTTTCTACAACCTCTTCAGCCAAAAAAATGCTTTTAAAAGCCTCAGACGATCCCAGCTGAGCCGCACGATCATCAGAGGCTTTTAAAATCATTTTTTACAACTTCTTTGGCTGAAGAGGTTGTAGAAAAAATACTTTTAAAAGTAAAAAAAAAAAAAAGTTGGCCACGCCCACCCAGTCACGTTATCCCCCCTCCACCAAGCCATGTCCACAGAACCGGTAGTAACAAATTTTACATTTCACCACTGCTAGGCTTGTTTTAAGTTTGGCAATGAAGTGACATCCAAGACGTCTCTGTAGCTTTAGCTCTCACAGCACACTAAACCAAGATCAAAACCAAGGACAAACAGGACAGAGTTTGCATTGTGGTGTACATTCATCATTTCCTCCCCTTTGCAGGCTCCCAGGTACAGAAAGGCTTGTTTTAAGAGGCATCCCACAACTCTCTTACCACTGCTCTACACATTTTTAAGTGTAATTTTTGCAAGTGTTATCCAGTAAATAAAAGTGTGTGGAGAAATTCAAAGTAGTAAAGTATATTGGCCAGTTTTACTGCATTGAATGGCGCATTCTGTTCCATATAGTCATTTTAAATATTGAACCATCTTTTGGAAAAGATACCCTTCATACACAGAGCCAATAGCTATGGCCTGAGCCCCAAAAGGCTCTGCCATCATAGCTTACCACCAAGACGTATTAACCCAGCTATAAGAATGAGAGAAGTCCGCTAGCATCATCTTCCATGATATGCAGAGAATTCCTAGGAAGTTTACATTTTTACATATCAAGTCTTTGAGCCCCCTTATTGACATTAGATGGGTGAAAAAATCCATGGAATAGTTGCTTTTGAAGGATCTATTAATTTTTAGAATGATGTCGCCAGAGCATTCCTGGTACCCGAAAAAGGACATTTCCCTGAGGAAACTCATGTTTCCAGAGAACTAGGAATGCCTTGGCAACATCACTCTAAAAAAAATTAGTTCTTTCAAAAGCAACTATTCCATGAAGTTTTTTACTCAGCTAATGTCACTAAGGGGTCCCAAAGGCTTGATATGTAAAAATGCAGACTTCCTGGGAATTCCATGCCTAGAGAATGTATAATTGATAGATAGTGCTGGACAGTCAGAGGAAAAAACTGTCATTATTCTGTCTCTTGACAAGAAAGGCCTAAGCATTCAGTGATTTCCCCACCCCCAGTTATTATATTGCTGCAGAAAATCCTAGCAGATGTGAAATGAAGAACTGCATTAAATAAAATTGCCTCAGATACCAGATGTTTAGTGTATGTTATTTGGGAGCAAACAAGTGTTTTATCATTTTTCATTCATCATAGTCAAAGACTTGTGACATGCTTGGCATTGTTAAATGTTATTAATGGGCATCCATCCATATATGTTCTGCTTCTAGTTATGATTGCTGAGAATTCGTGATCTCAGTAGGTTTTCGCAAATTCTAGGAATCATAATCTCAATACATCTAGACAAGATCAATTCGAAGAAAGCTAGCACAGTACTTACATTCTTAGTATAACCTTCCTTGAATGTTTAATTGAATAATAAGAATAATAATAGATTTACATTAATAAATCTAAGAAGATAGATATGTATACAGACCATAAATGATATAAATGTATCAATGATACATAAATATTTGAACAAAGCAACAATATATATCTGGGTAATATAATTTTATTCAGAATATTCGCAAACGTCTTAACCTGTTTAATCGTTTCTTTTAACAGTAAATTCAACTCAGAAATGCTTGTAGAAATGTAATCTGAACCTAAGAAAGTTAAATTAACCCCAACCATCTCAGAACAACCTAATTAGTAATAAATAGAACCCACTCATTTCCAAATCTGGTTTCATAGCTATGCTTTAAGTAAATTGCATGTATATTGATGCAGTTACAGAGTGCTTTTTCTTTTTTGTAAAGGCCACAGTCAGCATCAGACTAATTTTAATAGCAATTCTGATCTTTTTATGACTATTATTAAAGATCATGCACTGTTTCACTATATATCACTCAACCCCATCTTATAATCTTTCTGCCTAATAGTGTATATAACAATCAGTGGGAAATTGGGAATATCCATTAGATATTTTGCTGACAAAAGAACTTCAGATTTCTAAACTCAATCACAAATCAGAGAAAGTGCTTCAGAGAATGAGAATTCTTGGTCAAAAGTAGGTTTTCTCTGACATCATCTGGTCACTGTAGTATCCTGCAATGGACAATGTTAATCTATCCCATAATTCTCACACAACAGTAAGACATTGTTTCTTGAACCATAATTTTTTAAAAAAGAATAAACCACAAGTCACTAGCGTCCTATAAAACAAATGACAAACCATTTGTCATTTAGCACATACCATGCTAAATGAAAAGCAAGCATCATTGTGGTTTTGCATAATACTCTCGTACTTCAAGACATTTGGATGGACAACGATTTGACGGCTCAGGGATTCTACTTAGAATTTTAGCGGGAGTGAACCTCACAGTTGGTGGGATGTTAATGCAAAATAGGTGTGACCGTGTCATACATGTGGCCAGCATGATTTTTTTTTCATTTCTTTCCACTGACTGTTTAAAGCAACAGATAGATAACGTTTTCTATTATCTTGTTTTAAAATATATCAGGTTTATGTTGAGGATTACACTACACTTTCTCAAAAGTTAAGAAATCCCACTTCCAATTTTCAACAACTGAATTTTGCAAAGGATCCAAATGGATGCAACACATAAAAAAAAAAAAACAGAAGCCACATGCAATCTTGAGATATAATGTGTACCCCTTTCTGCTTTTGTATTCCAACAAACAATCCAATCCAAAATGGAACAATTATTTCTATGTTACAAATCACTATCTAAGTAATGTTTAAATATATCATTGTTGCATATGTTTGTTTCCTAGGAGAAAAACAGACGGCAAAAAATTATGGAATTAGTGTGGGTGAGGAGGATGGAATTGTATGCACTAACCCTATCTATGATCTAGGAGTCCACAATGTGTTTTGTCAACTGCATTGGATAGTGGACATGCATATTATATACATCCAGGGGTGGTATTCAGCCGGTTCGAATCGGTTCACCCGAACTGGTAGCGGAAATCATTTTTTAGCCATGCGCATGCATGCAAGCCACGCATGTGAGCAAAGCACATGCGCAGAAGGCCATGTGCATGCATGGACGCACGCACACTCACATTTGCGAACCGGTATACATCCATAAATTCATCTGAACAAGCAACACAATTCTTGTTGGCAAATGGATAGTCCCAGAGTTTTGATAGCTACATAGGATAGCTACATAGGATAGATACATGCATAGCTTCAGTCCCATCACTATCAAGTACCTGGGTCCTATGCCATGGAGCGCTTTAAAGGTGGTGACCAACACTTTGAATCACACCCAGAAGACCACTGGGAGCCAGTGCAGCTCGCGCAGGAGGAAAACCCAATTCATATATGGATTATTTATCCTCAATACTTCTGGAGGCTGGCTTTTCTGTGCATGAGCAGGTTATCAATGTGACAAATAGTAAATAAAAACCTTATTTATTATTATTCAAGATATTTGAGGCTTAAGAAACTTGAAAATTGTTATATCTAAGAACTGCACCTTTTCAGGGTTTGAAGCTATTGCAAATATACAGTAATGCCTATATAAAGAGTATACTTTTATGTGTATATATTTCTTGCAATAACCTAAATTTACAGAATGGTGTTTTCCTAATCCTATGTTTCACTTTTCTCAGTATACAAAATGATATTTTACTAGGTGTTTACTAAAGTAGTCAGTAGAGCAACTTCAGTTCTGAAACCTTGAAATTATAATGTAGTAAAATTATTCTGAGCAGTCCATGTGAGTCACCCTTATTTCTCATGAAGTCTGAAATCTTCTGCTGATTGAATTCTGCCATCTCTTGGAAATTTAAGATAACTACACCCAGCTCTTGAAAGATTTTACATGAACTGCTTACAAATAAAAGATACTTGGCCATTAAGCATGAAGGGCTTCTTATTATATGAGATTGGACAGCCCCTGGGCCACAATATTTCTGAAGAAATCTGGATTTCATTTATCACTAAATTTTGCAGGGTTATATTCTACTGACTTACCCTAAGTAATCTATTCATGTCCTGAAAGCTGTAACTCATACAATGTAGATCAGGGGTGTCAAACTCAATTTCATTGAAGGCTGGATCAGGGTTGTGTTTGACCCGGGGGAGAGGGAGGGTGGCCATGGTGGGCATGGCCAGTTCAACGTCACTCATGTTGGGTGCACATGTGGTGGCCCAAGCGTTCTACCAGCGAAAACGGGCTCCCAAGCTCCATTTTCGGCTGTGATGGCCTCCTGCAACCCTCTGCGAGCAAAAATGGAGCTCATGAGGACAGCTCTGTTTTCGCTGACAGAGGCAATGTGGGCCAGTCCTTTGCAGGCCTTGAGTTTGACACCACTGATGTAGATATTGGCTCAGGTTTAGAGTATGGAGCAGGTTTTTTTTTCTGATGAGCTTCATTGGACCTTCATGATGTACTATCAAGTTGGTGTTAAATAAGAGTATTAAATTCAGCTGATGTTGAATGGGATGACATTTTCATCTGATTTATTTGATTTATATAGCTGCCCACTCACACCAGCATCCTGGTGATTGGCCCAAAGTCACCCAGTTGGTTTTTCATGCCTAAACTGGGCAGCTTATAATAAAATATATAAAACAAAATGCTTAATACAAAATAAAAATCCATAGCAGCTGTTAGAAGAAATATCCTCCTGGGTTCAGCTCCACGTGGGGAAAAAGACATGGGAAACATGGAGACTGCTTGGAAAGATGGTTCTTCCCATGTGCCATGTGGTGAGTTTCTGTTGCTAGATGGGTCCTATTGTGTTACAGATGATGGTCCATTGACAAAGATTGAGTTTCTGCCTCTGGTCATTGACAAAGGGTGGGGGGCAGGAAGATGGGAGCTGCTTCGTCTTTAAAACATGCTTCTCCATTTCTCATCCAGGGAAACATAATATTCTGCCTTTTTAATATTTCCTAAAATATTTCATTCTTCTAGGAAAGGGGTGGATGCTAACTTCCTATGCAGCCAAACATCATAAAATAACCATCAACAAAATAAAGAGAGGAGCACTCTTCTGGAGCCTCAAGCTTGGGCACAAAATTGAGCCTTTTGGGCCTTGTAAAATTTTCCCAGAAGGATCAGTTACATTGCTTGAAGTGCTTTACCTGGAATTATTGTGATCTAGTCTTCAGCTAATACAAAGCGCAACACAGTCAGGATGATATCAAGCATGAAACCAAAACATCCTTCTGCTGAAAGTATTATATTTGCTGCCAATTTTTTTTTCTTGGCACAATCATATTGACATTCTTCTAAATAGTTTCTGTTCCTTCCTCCACCCCAACACCGAAATCTTTGGGAGAGATTCATTTATGGTTTTGTAAGTTCCTGGAAATCTCCTCCTGCAATCAGGAATACACTCCTACAGAATTGAAGTGTCTTAAACTATTTGTCAGGTTTTTAAAAGATTCAGAAGAATGTGTCTTCTAAAATAGGATTTTGACTGATGATCAAATTAATTTTGATGTTAATTTTTACTTTCATATGACCAGCTTTACAATAAAGCATCAAAAATTTGAGTAGCTGACAGCATGATTGTTCAATCAGTCAGTCAGGAGCGTGCACACAAGTGTTCCCCAGATAAAATCTGAGAGTGTCTACAGAACAAGCCTGCATGGCCTATTTTAAACCGGTTTTCTCTGTTGTGTCAGGAAAAAAAACATAGTCCAGGTTGCCCAATGAAAGGGTTTCCAGAATTAGAAGCATCAGAATACTCTCATCTATGACAAGAATCATAAAGAGGATGGCAGGCCTTAAGACAAGCAGACCCTTAAGCATTCCAGATGTTTACAGCTGTTAAGGCCTTAATTTCTGCCTGCAAAGCAAGCGACAAGCCATGTAGTTCTTTAAAGATGGGTATCGTATGATACCAGCGTTTCAGTGATGATTAGATCAACATTGCAGGTTGGATGTGTATGCATTATCTGCGGTCTGCAAAATCCTGCCAGGGGATTTTGACAGATGGGCTTACAGAATCACCTGAAACCATCTCCATTGTCTTTGCTATAAGCTTAGTCCATTTTGTGCACTTTCAGAAACCTTTGGGAGGGAGAGGTTTTTTTTTCAAGAGTTATCAATGTACTTGGGACAAGTGATGAAATCCAGTGAAGACAATGTTGCAATGAAATCTGAACTCTTGCAAAATGTTAGAAATTCAGCAGTACAGATGCATCCTTTCAAAACCATGTTGAAAAATCAGGAAGTGAAATAGAAAAAAAAGGATCTGATGCTCTTCTCACTACAGATGAAAAATCAGTAAGGGTTTGTCCTATCCTTAGCTGGAATGAGGAAGCTGCTTCAGACTGTGGATACTGGAAGCAAGGATAGTGGGAGGTAATGGGAAACAGCCAGGTGTGCTTCCCTGGCACAAAAGTAGTATTCTCAAAATTTGCTCTTCAGGCGAATTCTGGAATAGCAATAGCACTTAGACTTATATACCACTTTAACGGTGCTTTTCAGCCCTCTCTAAGCAGTTTACTGAGTCAGCATATTGCCCCTAACAATTTGGATTCTCATTTTACCCACCTCAGAAGGATAGAAGACTGAGTCAACCTCGAGCCTGGTGAGATTCGAACTGCCAAACTGCAGGCAGACGGCAGGCAGCAGAAGTAGCTTGCAGTACTGCATTCTAGCCATTGCGTCACTGTGGCTCATATAAGCACCAATCTCATCTAGAACATAGAACATAGAATAACAAGAGTTGGAAGGGACCTTGGAGGTCTTCTAGTCCAACCCCCTGCTCGAGCAGGACACCCTATACCAGGGGTGTCAAACTCGCGACGACACATTGTCATCACGTAATGTATTGCAATTTTTTTCCCCTTCGCTAAAATGGGGGTGGGCATGGCCAAAGCGTGACACATCCGGCCTGCGGGCCGCGAGTTTAACACCCTTGCACTATACTATTTCAGACCAGTGGCAGCGATGGGGGTATCATCAGCTTCATCAGCCTCTGCAAATGGAGTGAGACAGGGGATACTATACTTCAACTTGCAACCATTCGTTTAACTATTGTCTGAAGTTTCAGTGCACAGAAAAAAGTGACTTATGACCCATCCTCACACTTGCAATGGTTATAGTACCCCACAGTCACATGATCAAAATTTGGGCACTAGACAGCCAGCATGTATTTACAAAACCTGCAGCATCCCAGCATCATTACAATCACTGTTCACAATGTCCAGCTTCCTACAAGCTGCATGATTTGCTTAACAACTATCGCAAAAATGTTATGAAATTGGGCATGACTCACTCAACAACCATCTTACTTAGCAACAGAAATTCTGGTCCCAGTTTGTTATATGCCATGTGTAGCAAATACATGGTAAGTTGAGGGCCCAGCTGAGAGTTTCTTCTATAGGTGCATAAAATCTAAATGGATTGATAACATCTAAATTTTAACAGAAATGTCCATATGTTGAAGTTAATATGCATAGTGAGATAAAGGAAAACATGCATACTTTTGGTATTCTTCAGCAAAATGGAAAGTCATGTTTAAAATTTCAGGAATAAACATGAGATATACTCAGGGGTGCTATTCACCAGGTTCTGACAGGTTCTGGAGAACCGATACTGGAACATTTGAGTAGTTTGGAGAACTGGCAAACTACACCTCTGGCTGGTCCCAGAGAAGGGTGGGAGTGGAGATTTTACAATATCCTTCCCCCAGGAGTGGCGAGGGAATGGGGATTTTGCAGTATCCTTCCCCTAGAGTGGGGTGGGAATGGAGATTTTGCAGTATCCTTCCCCTGCCATGCTCACCAAGCCACACCACCACGCCCACCAAGCCACACCCACAGGTAGTAAAAAAAATTGAATTCCACCACTGGATACACTCCATCCCTTTTTTATATCATGAGATCATTCATTAGAGAACTAAACCAATGCTAAAGCTGTATGTTAAAAAAATAATATTTTACTATAACTGCTTAAGCAATCAAAACTGCATATTTATACATTGCTAAAGCCATTCCTAATATGGCATCTCCAGATGTCTTGGGATTGCAGCACTGAAAATTTTCAGTCAGGTTGGGAGATTTTTTGGGGAAGACCTTTTCCTGGCAGAAGAAGTTTCCTAAAAGATTATCTTCCCAGAACAGAGTATCTACTAGGAAGGGGGAGAAGGGAGGGAGGTCAAAATGTCACAATTGTGGCTGCAAGCATGTTAATTGAAGCCCATCCCTTTTCTCACTCCATTCCCCACCCTGATGGGTGTTTGCATCTTGAAACAATCAAATAACGAGAGGCAAGCAACAGAAGTTTCGCAGTTGAGTAACAGCATTTTTCTTTGTTTCTTTCCAGGAGATGCTGCAAATCGGCAAAACAGATTTAATAGGAAAGCAGGAAGAACTGGCAGGGGCCATTTTTAAGATCTGCCAAGTGCAAAGAATACCATCCTTGACCGTTTTGGGGGGAAGGGGAGAAGACAAGGATGGAGAGGGCAACACAACTGTCAGGTTGTTGAGTAGTAGAATTTGGTACTTGATATTTGGAATTTCTGGTAGTAAGATAACCCAACCAATCATGTGAAAAAATAAAAAGGTATCTTGGCTCCATTAATCACAGTACATAAATAAAAAATAGCTAGTCTTCAACATTTATCCTTTTCTCAATTTTACAATATAATTCATTTACATTAAATATGGTTTTAAATATATGTGTGTGTGTGTACACATATTTAATATAAGTACACATTTATATTAAATATATAAGAATACACACATTCATGAAAAATAATAATATGTTATATCAAGGCAATTTGTTTGCAAATTCTACCTTCATTCTTTTCTTGGAAAAAACCGTTCACAAAAAGCAGATAAATTTTTGTACTATTTTTTAAAAAGAAATTTTCTAACTAGTATGGGAATGACAAACTGAACTTTTAAAGGGAAAATAAAATAATCTGAAATTATGGAGGAATGAAATAAAATACTTTCGACCAAGTTGCCGATATCTAATCTTTGTAATGTGTTTAATCTGGTGTTTTACTCTTCATGTAAATATCCACCCTCTGTGTTAGTTAGAGAAACTAGTAGTAATCCAATCTTCAGTGTAGAATTATTGACTGATAGATGAGTATATGACGTCCAGTCAGTATCGCTTCTTAGCAACAACACAGATTTTCGTCAAGTATAGTAGTGTAATGCAATATTATTTCAGTAGCTCAATTATGTAAATGAATCATATTAAATTTTAAATTGTCCCGAACTCTTCAGAGTAATACTTCAGTCCTACTTTATCGCATTCAAATGGAACAGATTTAGAAATGATTTCTTCTTTTGAGAAAGAAGCAGAGGTGGGTTTCAGCAGGTTCTGACCAGTTCTGGAGAACCGGGAGCGGAAATTTTGAGTAGTTCGGAGAACTGGTGGTAAAAATTCTTTTTTTTATTGAAAAAGTTTTTAAAATTTTACATACATTTTCTCCCCCCTCCCCAACCACCCCCCCCCGACTTCCCAGAGCAAATACAAGATAAAATACAGCTCAAATTCTCTAAGTTAAACTCCATTTCACACTTATCATAATCCTAATCATTAAACAAGTAAATAAAAAGAAAGCAAGTCTTCTTTCTTCTTATTCCATCTAATTCAACAAAATTAATCTCCATTTATAGTTACAGCAGTTAGTATAACAATTAAGTATTACCTAATCAAACCTATCATTACTCAATATAACTAATTAATACTTAACAAATTATTAAGCCTATACGATTTAACAAGATATTTTATAACTTCTTTCATTTAAAACAGAGAAAAAAAACCCCAACAACAATAAAAAAATAAAGAAATCAATCAAAAAAAACCCCAAATTTAAAATAAAATACTATATAAAGTCTTCCGTCCTCCATTTTTAAACCCATCAAGGTCCAGTTATAGTTAAAACACTTAATAAAAAAATAATAATAATAAATTTTTAATTAAAAAAAGAATATAACAATCAAACCTCTTATTAATTTATCAATTCAGATAAAACATCATTTAATAACTATATCAAACATTTAAATTCTTCATACTAGATTAAACCAGTTGCAAATCTTCTTGTCTTCACATCTTCCAACAGCATATAGAATATCTTCATTTACGTCTACCCACCTAAATAAAAAATTGCTTCTTTATAAAAAAAAAAACCCCGAGTGACTTTATAATTATATTTGTGATAATATCCATCAAATCCAGTCAAAAATTAGATTAGTAGATTCATCAGACGTATTAGGGAAACCACCAGATCACCTGCAATTGCTCTAGATCCAGAGTCCTTTTGCCTTATATTTATTACCATCAAACAGGAAACTCCAGTTTACTATATTCAATAAAACTTCTGCGATTACAGTTAGATCCAGATTTATCACAGTCCTTAATAAAATATTCCAAATCCTTCAAGTCAGGGCATATTTCACAGCCCAGCACACCAGCATTGCTGTGATCTGTTTATTCTTCTCAAAATATTCCAATACAGCTATAGATTGCCTCCTTATCGTCTCTCATCACTTGGTTAACTGGCATTAAACTGCTGTCTACTTTTTTTTTTTGTCCCAAAAATTCAAAATCTTTAAACATCCAAACAATACTTTTTAAGGACCATCATCTCATCAAGCAGGGTTATTTTCTATTTCTCCAGGCTTTCTTCTTTTCCTTTTTACGAACTTTCTTCTTAACTTTGATCCCTCTGCCTTTTTTAACTCCAGTAAAGTTTTGCGGTTTTTGGGATTGGATATTATAAAATTTTTGCAGAAATGTAGCTTCCTCTGGAAACAGCTCTCCAAATACAGATTGAACTATATAAAAAAAATTCGTGTAGCCAAAATTTCATCAACTTCCAAAATTTCTTGGTCCTTATCCTGCTCAGCCTTCATCTTTCTCTCTTCTGTAGAATCTACTATGATCTGTTGTTGTTTTTTTACATCTCCCAGCTCTTCATTCAATCCCCCACTGCTAGATTGCAACTCAGTATTTCCATGTATTTCATTGTTTCCAGCTTGAGAAGCTTGAAATATAGTATCAATTCTTTTCAATAAAGCAGAGGTAATTGAACTCAAAGCTTCCTCAAAATCAGACCATTGAGGGTTAATTAACCCTCCTTTGCTTTCAAAAAGACCAGCCATCTTGCCCCCCTTCTTCCTTCCCTTCCAGAAGGACGGGGGAAAAAAAGGGAAAAAAAAGAGTTTCAAAAAGAAAAAAGGAAAAAAAAGACCTTTTAATTTGTATTGCTGCTTGAATTATTATTATTACATCCTTTCTTATTTCATCCACTTTTCAAAAAGGAGTTTTACGTTTCAAACAGGGACTTATCAATAATTACTTTTAACTTTCACTTCTTCACGCCCCGTTGAAACTCAAATGCCATCTTGCTTTCACTTTCCACTTAGGAAAAATCTTTTAAAGAAAGTAAATCCCTGGAGTTAAAAAAAAAAAGAGAAAAAAATACTTGCTGTTTCCTTCGTGCAACTTGTGCTCCGCCAGCTTGGTTCAAGAAGTATTTGTTTAAAGTTGTTTAATGGGGTGGCCGCAGCATCTAGTTCTGACAGGGAAAAAACTTCCCCATCAGAGGCATCCCAGGTCCGGAGCTTCGACAGGCTTCACGGGGAGCTCTCATCTTCGAGCACCAGATTATTAGCAAAATCTGGTGCTCTTAGGGAGCTCTACCCCACCTGTCTGCTCTCCTTCCCCCCTTCTTCCTGGGGGGAAGGATTCCAAACCGCAAGACAGCCGATTTTCACTGTTCTTGCGATTCTACGGAGTCTGGGGCTGGCGCTTCGCGAAGAAGCGTCTGGCAATGCCGGCGGCTCAACCGGAAGTCTCTGGTGGTAAAAATTCTGACTGGCCCTGCCCTCATCTATTCTCTGCCTCCCAAGTCCCAGGAGGAAATGGGGATTTTGGAGTAACCTTCCCTTGGATTGGGAAGGGAATGGAGATTTTATAGTATCCTTCCCCTGCCACACCCACCAAGCCATGCCAACCAGGCCACGCCATGCCCACCAAGCCACGCCCACAGAACCGGTAGTAAAAAAATTTGAAACCCACCGCTGGAAAGAGGGTATATTTTTATCATGATTATAACTATTATCTCTAATGTAAAATACTGGAGAAAAGACTATGATTAATATGAAAAAGATTTGAGATTTTATCTACTGTAACAATACTTGCTACTGGGGAATCATTACTTAGGAAAACATAGTGTAAGCTCCCATTCTCACCGAAGCTCCTGCCAAGCTAACAGTTCAAAAGCATTCAAATGCAAGTAGATAAATAGGTACCTCTTTGGTGAGAAGGTAACATCACTCCATGGCTGGCCACATGCTGGCGGAAATGTCTTCAGACCAGTGGTGGGATTCAGCCAGTTCGCACCACTTCGGGAGAACCGGTTGTTAACTTTCGGACCAGTTTGGCAAACCGGTTGTTGGAAGAAATTATTAGGGCAGAGAACCGGTTGTTAAATTACTTGAATCCCACCACTGCTTCAGATTCAATCACCTTGAAACAGAAATGAGCAGCACCCCTATAGCTGGCAACAAACAGCAGAGTAAAATCCGCAGGGACTTCATTACCTTTACCCTTATTTAATTTATAGAAGGAACTACCAAATTTGGCAGTCTGATCCATGAGAGACATGTGTAACTGTCTTCAAATGCTTCCCACTAGAGAAGAAAGCAAGTTTACAGTTCATGGCTTTTGGAAACCCCATGGAATTTGTGCTACCCTCTCTACCCTCACAATCTCAGATCAACATATATATGAAGTCTGATTCCGTAGCGCAGCTATTGGGAAGCAGCTATTTTATTACTGTTTATACCATTGCAGTGCTTCTGCATTTCTTGCTAGGTGGGTTGTCCCATCCCCATCCATTGACAAGACACGGCCTAGTCAGTTTCACAACATCACCCCTTGCTTGCTGTAGTCTCCTCTGCTCCCCCGCCCCACAAAACAAGAAAAGACAAATACTTGTCCATCCTGTAAAAGATTGTTCCTGAAATAAACTATGTAGTAATGAGCAGTGGGTATGTGTTTGCAATCTCCAGAGACGATTTTACTCTTTTTGTCGTCACCACGTAAACCTTATTACCTCTGAAATAACCACATTAGTATTTAAATAGCATTGCAAGCTTTTGCACATGCTCTGTCTGATATTGTGGATTCTCATTCATCCAGAGAGATTGCAGTTTCAGTACAGCATTTTGAAAGCTGATGCTGCACTACCAGCAGCTCCCTTCCTAAGCAAAGGAGTAAAAATACTTGATTTTTTTTCCCCCGTGAAACTGTAATGCCTTAATCTATTTGCAAGGCTTGTTTTCCATTGGGTCTATTGGCAGGTGAAGATAACTGACACTCCTATTCTTTGTCTTTTTTTAAGCAGGCAGATTTAAATCAAAGGAGACAGGTGACAGCAATTGCTAGACATGCATTGTTTACTAATAAAATAGAGGCTCTAGCTGTAGGGATCTCAGAATCAGTCATGGATTTTAGCACTTCATCGGTGTTCGATCATCAGAAAGGTAAGAGAGTTGTTTTTTCATGCTAGGATTCATTCATGAATATATGTCTCCTATCCTATAGTTGTATTTCATGAACACAGTACAAAAAGCTCTACGTTGTATAGGGAAATCTGGGATAACATGAATTTCAAGTTAAATTGTCCGATTTGGTTTTTCTGGACTTGTTGATTTTTAAAGCAGGTTTTTTTCTGCAGTACGGTTTGAAATCAGCCATTTACGTCTGCTGCCTAAATTGTTAATTGAAACAGGTGTATTGTTGGAGTGGGGGAGGAAACCTGGCTGTGTCTGCCATTTGTTCTTATCTTTGATTTACTATTTTCTGTGCCATTCAAAACCAGCCTCCTATGTTTTGTCGTTAGTAATCAGTTGTGTTTCCTGATCATAATAAATTATTCTGAGACTACAAAATGAAAGTAATAGAAAAATTTGTGGCTGGAGTCAATATTTTCTTCAAATTATTTAATTTGGCTGTTTTGGGTATATTTGTGTTAAAATACATAATTAAATTTGCTGAGTCTTAAAATAAGCATACTTATTTTCTGGAACAATTAAGATGGATGTAGTAATGATCTCTTGGAGATGGGAGGTGATAATTTTGTTTCAGTTTTGTGTTTAAGATCTTTATACTACGTGCTCGATTCTATTTCTTATTTAACTTTTCATATAATTAATCAAAGGATTAGATTTCTACTGTAAAATAACATTACAGATTGATACTGTTTTAACTATCGTTATACTTCCCCCTTCACCCTGTCATTTCAACATTTTTTTGGATTTGTTATCTATATTGTTGTTTTTGGTGCTACTTCTTAGACTCTATTAATTTAGTTGCTAATAAGAGCCATCAGGGTTCCTTTAGTTCCAAGGTTTCTCCATTTAATTCTGTCCAAAGGGCAGTTTCATTCAAGGTTTTGGATTTGTCATGACATGGCTAAGAGTAAAGAGCAAGTGTGCATACGAATCACTGAATCACACCAAGGTAATTACATAGACTACAATCTTTGCCGTCTAGGACTCTATCTCCAGATACAGTCAGTCACACACTAAAAGGGAATTGATGAACATGATAAGGATTTCTCTACTCCCAGTTTCAGAAAGCTGAGAGTCCCCATTCTCTGCAAAGTAGACCATATGCAGAACTGTGTACTCAATACTCACACTGAGTAATCAAATGCAACTGCTACACCATTGAAACGTGGAAAAGGAATTCTTGGGCCAATGATATCATTTTATAAATTTCCTCCAACTACTCAACAAAAACTTCATACAACAGAATTGGACACATGGATTAATATCTGTAAATGTTATTGTTGTTTGTTTTTAAGCATAAATCTTCTCTCTTGGGTATTAAAAGAGAAAGGCAAATTAGAGAACCCAGTCTTTTTTATGGTCCATTGTCCTGCAGTCCATCACTGACTTCAGTTTTTTCCTCATTGCATTGTTTTATGCTGGTGCTTTTTTATGATTCACCAGTACTTATTATATAAAGTTAGTTTGTACAAAATAAAAATATGTGATGACCATGCAGTTTGCATGCATTTTATTGCACCAAATATCACTCCTACTTTGTTTTATTATTTGCTTTTTCTATGGCTCACTTCCTGAGATTTATTTTATTTATTTATTTTTATTTTATGTAATTTATATGCCGCCCTTCTCCCGTAGGACTCAGGGTGGCTTACAAAATAGCAAAGAAATTACATAAACAGTTAAAAACAGTTTAAAAATTAATTAAAATCAAATTAAAATCATTAAATATTTGAATTTCCCCCACGGATTCAGCTGATATGGTGAAAAAGCCACGTCTTTAATTCACGGCAGAAGGAGAGGAGGTCTGGGGCTATCCTGAGGCTGGTGGGCAGCTCATTCCAGAGGGTCGGCACTCCAACAGAGAATGCCCTCCCCCTGGGGGCCGCCAGCCGACACTGTCTGGCTGACGGTACCCTGAGGAGGCCCGCTCTGTGCGAGCGCACTGGACGGTGGGGGGAGGGCAGGAGGTGATCCTGCGGATACCCCAGGCCTAAGCCATGTAGGGCTTTATAGGTTAACACCAGCACCTTGAAACGAACCCGGAGAGCCACAAGCAGCCAGTGCAGCTCACGCAGGAGAGGTGTCACACGGGAGTATCGAGAAGCTCCCCTAACAACCCGCGCGGCCGCATTCTGGACTAGCTGTAGTCTCCGGGTGCATCCCAAGGGCAGCCCCATGTAGAGGGCATTGCAGTAGTCTAGCCGAGTTGTGACAAGGGCATGAGTGACCCAGTGGCTTGTATCTATCCAAAAAACATACAGTTAGAAATATAAGCATTTATATTACTCAAGCAACGTATTTTCATGCTCCATCCAAATCCTCAACCTTACCAAACACAATCCTGAAGCCCCATGCCTATTCATACAATATATGAATAATGGAAAGGCAGTGGCAGGGGTGTGACTAACAGTTAGGATCTTATGCATCTGATTTTCATACATTCATATTAAACCTCCCCCCCCCCCTTTCCATGCATGCAAAACATGTGTAAGGCTATTTATACAATCCAGATTCATGACCATTGAATAAACAGTTATGCACATGTTGAGGGAGTTCACTGGACCTTCTTATGCACAAGAGCAGCAAGAACAGAAAGGCATTGGAGAAAGGCATGGCAATAGAACTCTCTTACAGGACCGGGTAGAGTTACTAGCAGAGTAGCGAAGAAAAGTAACAATAATGCTTTGAACAGAGTGCCAACAGGTTAAAACCATGAGCTATAATCTTCTTGGAGGATAAATCCAAGTCATTATGGAAAATATAAATATTAGATCTTTGAGAAAGTGGGAAGGCTAAAACTGTCTTCAACAGTGATTTTTGGTGACTCACATCTTTGCAGGTGTCCAAGAATGCTAAATGTTAATGCTGGTCAAATCAGATAACTCATACAGTAGTGGCCAAAATTGTGGAAACCTTTTGGGAAAAGTGTATTTTCTAAAACTAGCTACCGTAATAACACCACTTTTTTTTTGAGTAGTTACCATAACATTATGTATCAATAGAAAGATAATATAATCAAGAGTGTAATGCAATAACTTTTATAAAGGATTTGCTATTGGAATAGCAGTTACAGTATAAAGAAGAAAAGTGAAACACGTAGAAAAAACAAGAGGTACAAAATTATCACCGTAGAAAAAATGAGATATACAAACATTATCACCATGTCAGTTAATACTTAGCTGGGTAACCTTTAGCATGAATTACGGCCTTACAATGTCTTCCCATGGAGTGAACCAAGTCTTTTAGTTCTGCAGCTGTTATTATGTGAAACCAAGATTGAATGATTGCTTCTATTAACTGAGTTTTATTGCTGGGTCAGTTCTGACTAACAAGTTTCTTTGGTCGGCTCCATAGATTTTCAATTGGGTTAAGGTCTGGGCTATTCCCAGGCCATTCCAGCAGTGGAATATGATTATCTTGAAACTCCAAAAAAAAAAAGTGGTATTATTAGCCATCAAACCTCAAAAATAAACTTTTTCCAAAAGTTTTCCACAATTTTGGCCATTATTGTAGATGTTCCTGCTCCCTTTTCCCTATAATGCACAAAAGGAGATGGTTTTCATAGGGAATATATATCTTGTTCAAACAACCTCATGTTTTACCTGTGATTCTGCTAACCTTCATATCTATTTTTAAAAGGCCAATAACTAATGTTAATATATCCTGCCCACTCCCCCCTTTTTTAAAAGGGAGATTTTTAAAGAACCTCCTGTTAGGTTGACTTAAGCTTTCTGCTCGCACCAGTGGTGGGTTGCTCCTGGTTCTGTAGAACTGGTAGTAAAAGCTGCAGGAAGCTCCGCCCACCCGCCCGAACATCATAATTGACATTCTGTGCATGCGCAAAAGTTTCTGCGCATGCACAGAAGCGGGAGCAAGTGAAGCAAGCGGAAGCGTGCGCTCCCGTTGTGAACCGGTAGTAAAGGTAAGTAGAACCCACTCCTGGCTCACACCCCTTTTCTTTTGGACTGTTACACTGGCCAGAATTGTGTTATGGGAAGGAAAACAGCAAAACAGGAACAGAGTTACATGGACATTCTGGGAGAGTGTTATGCATGAATGATTTTGCTTGTTCTGGTTTCCTTCTCCTTTGTTAAGGAATATGTTTTTATTATTGTACCTTAATAGTCATTTCTAGAAAATCCATTCATATGGCCATTAAAAGTTGGCCCTGATTACATGGCATGTATACAATGAGTCATTATCATTTCCATTGTAAAGTACACTGAATAAAACCATATGAAAAATAGCTTGGCACAGTGGCGCAGTGGACTAAACTGCTGCTGTTAAAGTAGTACTTACTGTAGTTGCCAGCTGCCTGCAATTACTGCGAGTTCAATTCTTATCAGGCTCAAGGTTGACTCAGCTTTCCATCCTTTCGAGGTAGGTAAAATGAGGACCCGGTTTGTGGGGGCAATAAGCTGACTTTGTATAAAATATAACACCGCTCGGGTGGAGCCATAAAGCCCTACTAAACAAAAGTATGAAGGCTATTGCTTAATGCATTGTAAGCCGCCCTGAGTCTCTGGAGAAGGGCGGCATATATAAATCGAACTAATAAAATAAATAAAATAAAATAAAAATATTTTGAGCTGAATTAATTAAAACAAAGAATAAATAAAGTCCACTCGCAACAGAGAGTGATAATAAATTCCTGTATAATTCCCTCATTTCTCCAGATGTACTTGTTGCCCAACGGTAGAGAGCCAGGCCTAGCTGGATATTTGTGTGCAATCATGCTCTTGGTGCCTGATTAATGAAAGCCCCTGCCAGTTAACTGAAGTGATAGAAGCTAATTACAGTATGTCCATGATGCTGAAACAGCAAACATAGGTAATGTTTTCATACGCATTTCCAAAGAAAAACAATTTATTCTGCTAAAGAGAAGTTCCTTGAAGAGGAGCTCCAGCATGAGTCCGAAAGCTCGGAAGACTAAACCTCTAGTTCCGGTGACCAACCCAGATTAGATCCTGCAACAAGTGCAACATTATCCTGGGACACATATATTTGCCTTCATTCAAAGGCAAATCTATTCAAGTATCCTCTATCCGGTTCAAATCTATCTGGTTTAAAGAATGGATAATATCAAACCATAGAAAAAGCAGGGGAAATGACTCAACGTTCCTTTTAGCTGTGAATGGGCTTACGTTCCATGTCATAGGCATCTACAATTGTTAAAGTGGGTGAAGAAAATAGCCTCAGAATATGGTCTTGGTTATCTTCTGTTCCATTCAGTGATCACTGGTCTATGCTATGCCATGAGGTTCCATCTCATTGCTTATGCTTTTAAAGTGTAAACACAGTGAGAGAAGCCAACGTATATAAGATGCTTCCTGCAGTCAAAACTATAACTTGTTATCACATAGTATTCCAATCCCATAAAGCACCAATATGCATGGAGCTACTTTGCACAAGCAAACTATCCTTTGCAGATACCATCCTGAAAATGCATATTCAGTGAATACTACCAATTGTGTAGTCTGCTTCTATTCTTTTCCATGTGTTTATCTTTCAAGTGGAAAAGAGATAATCACACAGTGCACTCTGAATATGAATACTGTTCAAAGACCAGAGTACATAGGACTGGATTTCTCTAAAATGAAACAACATTAGTTGCTAGGTTACCTTTTGATTTAACTGCAAGGAAAGTATACCTTCCACTTGGTTCTAAAAAGGGTTGTCCTAAACTTGAGTTCAGCAATCTTGTTGTGGGTTTTCCCTATGCGGCTGCTATAGAATTTGGGAATATTTCAAGTAAAAAGAAACAGAAGGAACAAATTATTGTTTACTGTCCTTCTAACTCTCTAAGCTTCTTCTTTTTCAAAGACCAATAAAACAGCTCAAAAAGACAACAGAGACAAATTTAATTTAAATGTAATTTAAATTTAAAATTAATTTAATTTCTTTTAAAAAAACCTGTTTAGCCTGACAGCCTTTGGCTAAAAATGAGATTTCTCTGAAAGAATCAAACAGGCAGAACCTGAAATATTTCTGTTTGTGGAAAAGCAGTAGGTTCCAAATTGGTTCAGATTTTACTACAGCACAGAGTGCTAAGATCCAAGTTAGATTTCCTGCTTTACGCTATAAGTGGTGCTCTTTTCATTTAGAAATTCCTTTCTCTCCTATATTTAGATCATGCAGTATAGGTTCCTAGACTCAGAAGGAAATTGTGCCAACAGTAGAGAGAAGTATGAGGAAGGAGAATCCATAAAGATTATTTGGTTCCACAGATCTTCAAAGATGGATCTTCTTGTTTCACTATTAAACATGGTTATTTACTTCTTTCCAAGAAACAGAAGTCTTCATTCTAATACAAACATTAATTTTCACAGGCGATTCAGCAGAAGACATTGACCTAACTCTGGTGTATCAAGCAGCAGCTAATGGAGATATTAATACTTTAACTACTGTCATCCGTGAAGATCCTTCAATATTAGAATGCTGTGATAATGAGGGTAAGGTGACTGATTCCTATGGTTTTATTGTTGTAGCACCAGTTTTTATGTCTATCTTCTATGTTTCAGAAGAAAAGTCATGGGGTATTTTAAAAACACTTTTATTTACAACTTCATTGCACAATCATTTACTATATTTCCTGTCTAGTAAAATGTGTCATCAGTATAACAGACTTGAAATCACAAGTGTCTAAAATATGTGAAATAACAAGGGGTTTATCAGAATCATATGTCTTGAAATCCAACACTCTCCATTGGCAATATGGATTTCCATATTTACTTCAGCTGCTCATTGTAAGTTTTCTTTACAACTCGGGGGGGGGGGGGAACCAAACATTTGATGATGGCTTGCACTTAGACATGTATAGCCTGTCTTTAACATCACAATCACAACTCAGATTCAGCTAGAGAAAGGGTTTGGCCCAAAATCATCCAGTGAGCTCCATAACCTAGTTCCCACCAATCCCATTCCAACACTCTAACCACCATGCTGCAATGGCGCCCCATTCTTGAAAAGGTATAGGATAGTGATGGCGAACCATTTTGACAATGAGTGCCCAAACCAGAACATGTATGCACACACACGTGTGCGCCAGACCCCCACAAACCCAAAGACCTGGTCTTCGGGTTTCTAGCACATGGATGCACAACGGCAAGCTGGTCTTTGCATGTGCCAGAGCCCCGGAAACCCGAAGACCTCCTGGTCTTCGGGTTTTGGGGGCTCCAGTACCAGGGGTGGGTTCTACTTACCTTTATTACCAGTTCACAACAGGGCCGCGCATGCACGCTCTTCTGCACAAGCGCAGAAGCGTTTTCATGACATCAGGGTCAGTGGGCAGGGCCTCCCAGTGGTTTTACCACCGGTTCTATAGAACCAGTGCGAACCAGGGGCAACCCACCGCTGTCCAGCACACGTGAAGATCGGAAACCAGAAAAGCAGCTGGCGACAGAACGTGTGCCTACGGAGAGGGCTCTGCATGCCACCTCTGTCATGCATGCCATAGGTTCGCATCATGGGTATAGGAGTAGCTATGCATTCTTTCAGAACCTAAACTGTAATGCAGGTGCTTATTTGTCTATATCAGGGGTGTCACACTGGCGGCCCACAGGCCAGATGCATTACTCCGGCTCTGCAAAGGCAAAAAAGTCACGATACATCACATGATGTCACATGACGCGATAAAGTTGAACATCCGTGGTCTATATTTTGCATCACAAATGGGGCAGTCCATCCTGATTGGCTGCTCATTTGTAGAATATGTTCACCTGTGATTACATAATAGCAGTGATAGCAATGATACCTATCAAAGTGCGAACTATGACACTCCAAATAACTCCATTCCTGATTAGTCTAATGATATTAAGGGACAGTAGAGGCTTTGACCAAAGCAGGAATTGCAGCAGCCATAGTAGTCATAATAAATGCTAGGAAGCATTTAGTTAGCATCAGCTGCTTCCAGAGAATGGATACAAAAATGCTTTTGATTACCCAAAGCTAATGGGGTAAAAATTGTCAATGAGCATATTATAAAACAGGGCTAGAAAGCATTTGGCCTTTTATCTAATTTATGTCTAATATTTATGTCCAAATATTTAATGGTATTTAATTTCAATAATTCCAAATGACACATTTGAAAATATGTAATTACATTGAACATTGTAGCCACAGTAGCCAAGTGGTGATATACAATTCCATGCCAATGTGGAGCCAAGATTTCCAGAGTGTTTGATGCATTTGAAATTGAGGAATTGAGGTGTTCAGGCACGTTAAGTCTGAGTTCACACCAGGGTTGAAATGCTCCCAGTTCGGACCGGATCACCTGATCCAGTAGCGATGGCGGGTGGTGGTTCGGAGAACCGGTGGCAAAAATCCCTGTGGCCCCCCTCCCCCATGCTCATCTGAGTCGCACGATTATCAGAGGCACTTTTTTTTTTACAACCTCTTCTGACAAAAAAATGCTTTTTTAAAAAAAGCCTCTGATGATCGCGTGGCTCAGCTGGGATCCTCAGAGGCTTTTCAAAGCATTTTTTTCTGCAACCTCTTGGCCGAAGAGGTGGTAAAAAAAATGCTTTGAAAAGTCTCTGACGATCCCAGCTGAGTTTCCTGATCGGCAGAGAGGTATATTTTTAAAAATACCTCTGATGATCCCAGTTGAATTGCCTGATCGCCAAAGGCTTTTCAAAGCATTAGAAAAAATGCTTTGAAAAGTTATTTTTAAAAAAAAGTTGGCCATCCCCACCCAGTCACATTACTCCATCACTACCAAGCCACACCCACAGAACCGGTAGTAACACATTTTACATTTCACCCCTGGTTCATACCTCTATTTTTAAGGTGGCATGTTTCAAAGGGCAGCAAACATCCAGTTTGGAGATCATATACCACTGAATCACAGCTTGCTGAAAAACACTAATCAGTTAAGGTGGCCAAAAGACCAATGAGGAAAAGATACATATCAGAGTTTTGTGGTAAGCCAAATATTACACTTATTAACAGATGAAGCAACTCTCCAGTAAGAAGTAAATAAATAACTATCTGGGTCTTCTTGATGCAAAAATAATTTAGGAAGAAAAAGAAGAAAGTGGAAGATTCTCTGTCTCTTTTTTCATACTTCCAATCTGAGGTCATTTCAGAAAAGCAGAAAATGGGAAACTAAAGATACACCTGTTCTTTATGTGTGCCACATACATAGCACTCATTAAAACCAGTGGTTTTGATTGCAACATTGCAACTGCTATCTTGACTGTGGTTTTCTTTTTTTCTTTTAACCACACCCTGTGCACAGTCGTTTTGAACTTCTGGGTCACAATATGGACTTGCCTAGTATATACATGAAAACGGAACTTTAAAAAAAAGGGGAAGCAAACAAGTTTATTACTTCCCCTTGTCTGAGACAGCTCAAAAATCTAAGCACGGGAATAAGTAACTCTCCTTGCCCACAAAATCTGTGTGAGATTTGTCAGCATGTTTAAAAGCCCTGCTTGAAACAGAAACCAATTAGAAGAACATAAATAAACATGACTCTGCCTCACATTTCAAAGTTTTGCTGTTGATTTGTTCCGTTTGCTCGCTGTGCAGTTTTTAAAGCAGCAATCCTTGCAGGCAAACCTGCTCTGAGTTCCCCAGGGCCGCTGACAGAACCACAACTTCAGAGCTTTCTGGAAGAGTTAGAGTGGGGGCCAGTCTAATCTCTGGCGGGGTGATGTTCCAGAGAGAGGGAGCCACCATGGGGAAGTCCCTTTTTCTGGGTCCCACTAGATGGGGATGGGATGTGCAACATTGCTTGCCTCCCCACTCTAGTGGGTCGGGTAGATGTGACCGGCAAGAGATTAGCAATCAATAAGCAAAAGATGAAAAGGAAGATGTTGCTCAAGACAAATAGATGGTCTATAAGATTCTAGAGAGGAAAAATAATGGCCATCATCCACTCCCCTGAGAAACAGAAAATGGTGTACCAGATTCTATGTGCTTATGAATATTCTCACCAGGAGGCTACATGTAGATTTTAACTAACAATGGGAAGAGTGTTGAACCCCAAGAACAGGGGTGAAATCCAGCAGGTTCTGACAGGTTCTGGTAGTGGACAGGTTCTGGTAGTGGTAGTGGAATTTTGAGTAGTTCGGAGAACCGGCAAATACCACCTCTGGTTGGCCCCAGAGTGGGCTGGGAATGGAGATTTTGCAATATCCTTCCCCCAGGAATGCCGAGGGAATGGGGATTTTGCAGTATCCTTCCCCTGCCACGCCCACCAAGCCACACCACGCCCACCAAGCCACACCCACAGAACCGGTAGTTAAAAATTATGAATTTCACCACTGCCCGAGAACCCTATAAAACAGAATCTTGGAGCTAGACGTACTCCTTCACAAGCATCTGGAGTCACCCTAATGTTAAAGAGAAGAACTAACCTAAAATAATCTCTCCTTCTTATCCTCTTAAGGCAAACAGGGAAAAGACCACTTTGATACCTTCAAAGGACTAGCACAGATACACCACTGTATACCAAACCTACCAGAAAACAATCAACATCATCTCAGGACTAAACTCCAGCCTAAAAGCTGGCTGTAGGTACATATACTGCAGGGGTGGGTTCTACTTACCTTTACTACCGGTTCACAGCGGGGCCGCGCATGGGCGTTCTTCTGCGCATGCATTTTGATGACGTCGGGGTCGGTGGGTGGAGCCTCCCGCGGTTTTACTACCGGTTCTATAGAACCAGTATGAACCAGGGGAAACCCACCACTGATATACTGTACATCTGACAACTATTTGCTTAGCAACTATATGAAGTTACAATGGCACTAAAAAAGTGATTTACAACTGGTCCCAGCATGTAAGATTGTTGTAACATCCCCATGGTCACATGATCAAAATTCAGGCACTTGGCAACCAGTAAGTATTTACAATGATGGCAGCATCATGTAATCGCTATTTGCAATTCTTCCAGCCAGCTTCCGTCAAGCAATCAATGGGGGAAGTTGGATTCATCTCATAACTGTGCCATTTGCTTAACAGCTGCAGTGATTCAACAACTGTGGCAAAGAAGATGGTAAAATCAAGTACAACTCACTGAATTATTATCTTGCTTAACAATGGAAATTCTGGTCCTAATTATGGCCATTAGTTAAGGACTACCCTGTATATAGGGAAGTACACCTGGTGGGACCCAGAAGAAGGGCCTTCTCCGTGGTGGCTCCCTCTCTCTGGAACATCATTCCCCCAGAGATTAGAATGGCCCTAACTCTAATACTCTTCCGGAAGGGGCTGAAGACCTGGTTCTGCCAGAGGGCCTGGGTAACCCAGAGTGGGATGGAGCCCATTAAATAGCTTGTGTGATCTGCTGGCGCCGGGACGCAGGGTGGGGTATGGGGAGTAATTTTATTATGATTCTATTACTATATTAATTTATTTGATTTTTTAAATTCGTTTTATTGTTTTTAAATGTGGTTTTTATATTCTGTAAGCCTCCTTGAGTTGCCATGGGCAAATAGGCAGCAATATAAATTTAATAATAAAATAAATAATAATAATACATACACACACACACACACACACAAAATATATATATATGAGTTCATATAGCCTGTTTTAATCTGTTTTAATCAATGAATATGTCTCATCAATATGAAGAGTAAGAAAGTAGGGATTCCAAACAAGAATTAAAGCCAAATTCTCCCACATTCCGTAGTCTGCATATCTGAACATATGCTTAACTGTGGTTTACTTAATTTATTGAATATTTAACTTTTCATTCATTTGATATGTATCCCACCTTTCCTTTGGGAATTCAGTGTGGCATACTCCTTTCTCCACTTAATCTCTCACAACAACCGCCCTCAGAAGTAGGGTAGGTTGAATCAAGTCACCCCATGAATTTCTGTGGTTGAATGTGAAAATATGGAGTTGAAACTGGATCTCCTTTAATGAAAGGATTGGAGTAAAGGTAGAGCAAATTGGAGTAAGTTGGAGTTGGAGTAAATTGAAAAACTGCAAGGGAGATTTGGAAACACCATTATAATAAAATTAATCCAGATAATAAGTGATATTGGAGTAATTGGTATTGGGTAAGTAACAGACTTATTATCAATATAAATTATTATTTAAAAAAGAAGTGCTTGATATATCAATTAAAGTAAAGATCAGAACATCCTGTATTATAAGACCCTCTCTTAACTTTGGCCTCTTTGACCTTCATGTGGGCACAGCTCTTGTTGCATTGAAGTTGGCTAATTGTTCATACATAAAGAGGAATAGAAACAACTTCTCAAGCTAAATCCCCAGCAAACACTTGCTGAAACGGAACCCCAAATGTAGACAAGGAACAAGGTGACTACACAATACTGTACTTTTTGTACTATGAAAATGTTTCATGTTTATGTCATTTTATTTTCTTTCCAAGGCTCTACCCCTTTGATGCATGCCATTTCAGGGCGCCAACTTGATACAGTGAAATTGTTGCTAAAGATGGGAGCCAATATTAACACTCAAGATGCCCGAGGGCGCAGTGGTTTATCTTTGGCAACCTATCTGGTACAGAATTTCCTTGTCTTACGCATTGTTTTGGGGAAGTGTTGAGCTGAAATAGAGGAATGAATATTCTTTTTTAGAGCCAGTAGTTAGGCCTAACAAAAGAAGTTACTGGTTAAATAAGACCTAGAAAATGTTGCTCAATTTTATCTCAGTTTGTGTGTGTGTGTGTGTGTGTGTGTGTGTGTGTGTGTGTGTGTGTGAATAAAGTGTATAAAGTGTTTGTGTATAAAGTGTGTGTGTGTGTGTGTATTTGTTTTCTGAGGTTTTCGCGGGTGTTTGTATGTAGGTCTTTGGTTATTCAGGTTTTCTCCC
>WNWU01000002.1:50789551-50808435 GCA_012654045.1 Ptyas mucosa
TTCTATTCTATTCTATTCTATTCTATTCTATTCTATTCTATTCTATTCTATTCTATTCTATTCTATTCTATTCCCTAATATAGTGAATGTAAGCCATGAAAACTCATGCAATAAGTGTTAGCTTTTAGGGTAATAAAAAACAAATGAGGGAAAGCTTGCAATGGAACTATTCAAACATCTTGCTTTTAAAAAAATTATTCTTATCATCTATGCGGTCATATATCTATGAACCGGATGTGGCAAAAAAGGATCAAAATAAAACTATTTAAATGCCATTGAATTTCGTTTATGATGCAGCAGGATCCAATCTGGGTCAGTCACCAGGGCCAGAGATTTAGTCTTCCGAGGTTTTGGACTTTTGCTGGAGCCCATCCTCAGGAAACTTTTGTTTATGATGTATTGGATTATAATGTATTACATGGATAGTCTTTGATTTAGGACCACAATTGATATCGGAACATCTGTTGTTATGCAATATAGTCATTTAGTGAGACACACCCAATTTTACAACCTTTTTTGCTATGCTTAAGTGACTCAGGCAGTTGTTAAATGAATCACATGGTAATTGAGTGAATCCAGCTTGGAGTGAATTGACTTAGCTTGTTGGAAGCTCCCTGGGAAGCTGTAAATCAGTGTTTCTCAACCTTGGAAGCTTGAAGATGGGTGGGCTTCAACTCCCAGAATTCCCCAGCACTGGCTGGGGGATTCTGGGAGTTGAAGTCCACCCATCTTCAAGCTTCCAAGGTTGAGAAACACTGCTGTAAATGATAATCACATAACCTTAGGATGTTGCAAATGTCATAATACATGTCACCCAAATTTTGATTGCATGAGTGTGGGAATTGTGACGATTGTTAAGTGTGAAAACAGTTTTCAAATTACTTTTTTCAGCACCATTGTAACTTGTTGGTAGTAAGTCAAGGACTACCTCCAATGTACTGAATATAGTTTTGTTCTCCATAGGCTTTTATCTGTCTTGCTTCAGCAGTCAGATCTAAGTGAAATTAATCATCAGGATAATGAGGTAAGCAATCAAATCTCCACCCAAATATATTCCATAATGTAGAATTAGGATAGATTTTAAAATGTGGTCCCCAAGATAGTGATGCATGCTAAAAGATCTAAAACCAACTCATACTATTTAGCATTCTGGTGAGTATAATTTTCTGGACCAAAGTACATCATGAAGGCAAAAAACCTAGCAAGCTGCCCTGTTTGTAGTGTGCCTTTCAGTTCCTCCTAAGCAGAATTTGATACGTAAATCAAAATTTTTAAAGCATAGCAATTAAAGCATGAAGCGGGCAAGAGATGATGGATGGATGATTCCTTTTTTTGTTGTTGTTGTTGTCCTGAGTTGCTTTTACCCCACCCCCCTCTTCTTCTTTTTTCTTTCTTTTTTCTTTAGGCAGGTGACATGATTAGAAGTTAGACAGGAAAGAAAGAAAAAGCTTTTTAATAAAGGGTGACATGATTAAAAGCTAGAATAAGTGATAGAAATAAGGGAATATTAATGTATACATTTTTATTTTATAAAATGAAAGTAATAATGAGAAAATGTGGAATAACTGAATAATGATAGACTGCAACCTAACATAAATGTGTATTGTTATTAGAGATACATAAATTGATGGAGTGTAATAATTACATTTAATCTGATCAATTTCATTTGCATTGGAATGTATGGTGCCCAGGGGCCACACTATTCACTCATTGATTTGATGTTTTTATTAAAAAAAATAAAAAAATAAAAAAAACTTTTTTAAAAAAAGAATTTGATAACTAAATGAATGACAACAGCAATAGCAAAAGAAATGGAGCAGTGGGAAAGGAGGAGGAAATTATGCATCTTTTTCTAGATTGTGCATCTTTTTCTAGAAAATAGAATCTTCTGATTGAAATTGCTAAAAACTGATAGGCGTTTCCTACCACTTTTAAGCAGGAAACATGGAAACCATAGTGTGAAAACTATAGCGTGCTGAAGTTAGAGTAACTACAGAAAGTATGAGAAAGTCTACATTGTGCATATTTTTATCCTTACCCCACTAGAGCTATTTAAAAGAATAGAAAAATGGAACAATTTTTCACAAAGTAACTTCTATGCCAAGGCATCTTATTCTTATTAGGTTATATCTATTTTATTCTAGAGAAGAAAAGCTCTTTTTCTTTATGACCAATTAGAAATGGTAGAAAATATTTGTAGCTCGGGTGGTAAATGGTCTCTGAGCTTGCTGTTCATTTGGAACATTTCATGACCAGGCTAGGTAACATCAGCAGCAGAACTTTGGTTGGAGTGTCTTGTTTCAGTTCTCTTTTGCTTTTATAGGTCATGTGGTCAGTTGATTATGTGACCAATTGGTCATGCCATGTGAGGGTCATCTGGTGGTGAGGTCACCCTGGCTGGAGGTCATGTGAGTTGGCTGGTAGTTTAACCATCATTGGTTGGTCGCTCAATTTATGACCAATTCTACCTTCCAAAGCAGTGTTTTTCGCCCTTGGCAGCTTAAAGATAAACGGACTATGTTGGCTGGGGGAATTCCGAGGAGTTCAAGTTCACATATCTTCAAGATTGAAATACTTTTACATAATAATCTACAAAAAGGATATGTTAACTAAAGTACTAATGATTTTGTTGTGATTTTCAGGGAATGACATCACTTCACTGGGCTGCATTCCACAATCAACCTCAGCATGTTCAGACATTGTTGCATAAAGGATCAGATCTAACTTTGGTGGACAAAGATTTTAAAACAGTCCTTCACTGGGCAGTTCAGGTATGGAATAATAGCTGACCATGCAGTGCCCCTTTTGTCTCCATATTGCATCTTGAAAGGGGAACGAAAAAGAACTATAATCCTATTCACAGCAGATTCTGAAACCTGACCAAATCTATGGGAGGAACATATGCAATGACTAATCTAGCTGTGTCTCATACTCTTCACACTGAGGATGGCACCAGAGGGTACAGTAGAAAAACAAGACATCATTAATTTTTTTTTAGAAATGTAAAAAAGATCAGATATATTCATATCCTCAAAGCTAACTTTAGCATGCAAAAAAGGTGATTTACCTTTGTAAGAATTGCTTTACTATAAGGCTGTTTAAATTCAAGAAATGTAAAAATGTTGGCTTCTGGTTACAAAAAAAGGGAACCTAATCATAGCTTTGCCTAAAACCACTACAGCTGAGAACCAAATTGCAACCATGGTCTTGGGTAAGGCTGAAGTTACATTACCGCATGGTGTTGTCAGGCAAATGTTAGCACACAAAGGCACTAACCTCCCTTTCCACCTTTTTAAAAATGTTATTAATAAATTAGGATCCAGCGTTAGAAAAAGAAATGTCTGATGCCATCTATAAAATTCTTAGCCAATTTTCAAGGTAATATTCCCCAGGTATTATGTCAGGGCCCAAAGTCATTTTTAGAAAAATAATGTGGTGGCAGTTGAAGTCTGATTTAAATTAAACAAATTGAGCTGGTTAAAAACCAAGAACTTGATGAGTAATAATTCAGTTTGGAAATCCCTAACAGAACATTTATAAATAAAGCAGCATGTGTGCTTTCTGGGATAAGATGCTTATACTAGTAGATCTAAAATTTGTTCTTAGCAATGTTGATAATAACATATTCTCTATATGCATGATTGGTTTTCAGAGTGGAAACCGGATCCTCTGTTCTATTATCCTGAACCACCATCAAGGCCCATCAATAATAAACTACGATGATGAGAATGGGAAGACTTGCATTCATGTTGCAGCTGCGGCAGGATACAGTGATGTTATTAGTGAGCTGGCTAAGATCCCAGAATGCAACCTGCAGGCGCTGGATGTGGATGACAGGTGGCCATGGAAACAAAGAGAAGAGCTAACGGGGGCTTTGCTTGCCTAACTCATGGTTGAAAGAGGGTTGACAGCTTTTGAATGCAACAGGGGTCCTAATATTTCTCCTCGGTCTTTTCTTTGTTAAACAAGCAACTAGTCAGTGGGACCTCTAGTCTGTCTTCAGCTAAATAGTCACATGTTTTTAATGAATGCACATATTATTCATGACATATTAAGTCAGATAAAGCAGCAAGCTTCTCTTGCAATATTGGGATTGCAGGGAATGGGAAGAACTTGTAAACATGGTCTAAAACAGGGGTGGTCAAACTCACATTGTCACTGTGGCATCATGTGACATATTGGGACTTTTCCCCCCTTTGCTAAACCGGATGTGGGCATGGCCAGCTCATGACACATCCGGCCCCCAGGCCGGGAGTTTGACAGCCCTGGTCTAAAACATGGTGAGCAACTGGCAGCCCCTTTTCAAGAACCCTGCTAAGTTCAACTATTGGAAGTTTTCCTTTCCTGCATCCTGTTGGTTGTCAGAAAATATAGAGTGGAAAAGTAATGTGAAAAAGAGAACAAAGGAGCCCATTAGAAGGAAGGGGTTATCTCCATCAAATTTTCACTCCAGTCCTACTCCCTGTGGGTGTTAGCTTTACCTTTTTTGCAATCTTTCTCCCCAAGGAAAAGAGGTCCTTAATGCTGCAAAGAAATTGCTGCAAAAATGCTGCAAAAAAGGGCATCTATCTAGGTGATCTTCAGCTCCAGCATTTTCATTTTAGAAATTCACTCTTGTTATCAATTGAAGGATTGCAGTACTAAAACCAACAGTGAATTTTATTTCTGTGTTTTTAAGTGAAAAATCACAGAAAAACAATTCAGGATTTTTGTGAGGAAGGTGAATACTTGGAACATCACAATGTAGGATGATTTAATTTTTTATTTTCAAAATAATAAAGTTCAAATATGTAGTATGAATTGTTTGGAAACTGAGAAGCTAAGCTAGTATAGGCCTGGCCATTTATTTGGATAGAAAATACTGCAAGCCCAAAATAGTTTATGATACAGTAAAGGAAATACTTCTATTTAAATTATCAGAATGAGAATTTACACTCGGTTCATCCTGGGAATTCAAAGTTCAAATAGTGGTATATGTGGCAAAATATTAATACTAATACAAAATTCTACTGATCAGTGCCAAATTATATCAGAATGGAAAGCCTCTCAAAGTAAGTTGTATTAAACTTGAGGTTTCAAAGAATGCTTAATTTAATTTTTTTGAATCAGAACAACTACATGGAGGCTATCAGAGAAAAATAATGAGGCAACTCACGTGCAATTGTTAAAAAGATTTTTACCTCACTGCTACCAACAAAACCTGTTTTATAGTTGTGGTAAGCTGTATTGTTGCCATTTGTCTCTGACATGCCTGTGCATTGAAAGGAACTGATAACATGCTCCAAGATCAAACTCTGAAAGAATTTAATCATCTCAACTGATTAATTTAACACTTAAACAATTGAGCCCTGGTTATGTAAATATACGAAAGACCTCTACAGATCTTTTTGTCTTTAAATCATGAAAGGATTAATTAATCACAGCTGTCAGAAGTTCCATATAGTAACTGATAAGGCAGAACGGAAGAGTGAATTAAATCCCATGTAGGAGCCAGGTCTGCTAAGGGCAAATATTAATCCCCTTGGATTTTACATGGTCAATTAACCCACTTTAAAAATTCTCATGACACGGTAACTACCATGCATGTTATGAAAACAATTGTCTAACCACTACTCTATGGATTTTTCTTTATTTGGTTTTTTTTTTGTTAGGACACCTTTGCATTGGGCTGCAGCAGCAGGAAAAACTGACTGCGTTAAGACTCTGCTACAGTTGGGAGTGGAAAGCAGCCCCAGGGATATCAATGAGAATACACCCCTATCATATGCCATCTATTGTGGACACTCAGCATGCATTGCACTACTCTCTCAAGCAAACAGGTAGAGTCTTTCTCTTATAATAAACCAGATTCAAATTTTTCAATTCAGAATAGAGCTGGAAGGAACCTTGGAGGTCTTCTAGTCCAATCCCCTGCACAAGTAGGAGACCCTATATCAGTGATGGTCAACCATTTTGCCATCGTGTGCCAAAAGCGTGGGGAGCATGGGGGGATTGTGCGCGCGTGTGTGCCCACACCCATAATTCAATGCCCCCCCCGCATCCCGCACCCCCGCACATGCCCACGCGACACCCCTCCCCCTGCACTACCCCCGCTTTTGGCATGTGACAGCAAAAAGGTTAACGGTGGGCCCGATAGACCCGTTTTTCTCCCTCCCCAGACTCCAGAGACTTCCTTGGAGCCTGGGGAGGGTGTAAACAGCCTTCCCCACCCCTGCAGAGGCCCTCCAGAGGCCGGAAATGGCCCATTTCCCGACTTCTAGTGGGCCCAGAAGGCCCAAAAATCAACTGGCCGGTACACACATGTGCACTGGAGCTGAGCTAGGGCAATGCTCACGTGCCCACAGATATGGCTCCTCATGCCATCTGTGGCACCCGTGCCATAGGTTCGCCATCACGGCCCTATATCATTTCAGACAAGTGGCTGTCCAGTCTCTTCTTAAAACTTCCAGTGATGAAGCACCCACAACTGAAGGCAAGCGGTTCCACTGGTTAATTGTTCTCACTGTTAGGAAGTTTCTCCTTAATTCCAGGTTGCTTCTCTTCTTGATTAGTTTCTATCTATCGTTTCTTGTCCTGATGCTTTGGAAAATAAGTTGACCCCCTCTTCTTTGTGGCAGCCCCCCAAATACTGAAATACTGCTATCATGTCACCTCTAGTCCTTCTTTTCTCTAGATTAACCATACCCAAATCCTGCAGTTCTTTTCATATTCATATTGCTGAATATGAGCATATTGCTGAATTGGAATATATTCATACTACTGAATATATGAGCATTCTGCAATTTATCAGATGACTGATTATGCTTTTCATTGAGGACCATTGAAAGTTACCATCCAATGTAATATCTATGCATATTAAATGTTTTCCTATTTCTGTATTCAAAGTTTACTATCCCAGGCTACATCTTAATCCATCACGGCTATACCAAAATATGTTACTGCCTGGCCCAAGTTAATTTTCTTTCGGAATCTTCTTTCAGAAGGAAAATTCTATAACTCATGAACAAAACTTCCAGCTATCATATCTTGGGAAGAGGTTCTGTTAAGTATTTTGTGCAGAAAGTTGGAAACTATACATCCTTTTTAAAATACCACCTTCCTTGGTTTGCTTCTTTTATTCTGTATTCCACTGTTGATACTACCACTTTTTTACAGCTTTGAGTGTCAAGGTACAATATAGCAGAAGTATCCAAACTTTTTTGGGCCACAGAACCTATAGTTTAAAAAAAAAGCTTTAGTGCTTAAAAAAGATTTGCTGTTCTCCACCCGCAGCCCTTATTCTCCCAGAAAACCACATCAAAGTTTGAAAAACCCTGTTATAGTGAATACTATCAATGATTCTAACTAGGAATATGAAATCGGTATCAATTAATCATTAAGTTTCATAGCTGTTTACTGCACATTTTAAATTGGATTCAGAACAAATATAATAATTGCAGTTTAGAAGGCAGCACTTTTTAAAGAATTAATATATCAGTATTTGCTGGTATATACACACTCACATGCATACACACACTCATATAACCATTTTTCTTCCTTGTAGTACCTGATCAAATAGATTTATCAGCTTTTAGTAAGACTTCAAAAGATTTGCAAAATTTATTTAACTGGCAATTGAATGGCACAGCTAGAAAATAATATCTACCTTTATGCTCTGTCAAAACTAGTTCTCTGTAAAGCTATGATGTCCACATTAGTGAATGTTCAGATTTAATTTGCTAAACATAAAGAGATTAATAACTCACTTTATAATGGACAAGAAATTTGTTTTATATTAAATCAACCACAATAACGTAATTGTTCTATTAAAAGTCAATGAACTTGGTATATACTCTGGTCATTTTGTGCAAATGAAAGTAAGCAGTCTAATTTGGATATACAGTCATCCAAGAAAAAAAATATTAAATTAATTTTCTCTAATTTTCTGAATGTTAAATGTGTCTTCCTCCAGTTGATAAGTATAATCAGCATTATTTTCTGGGTGGCTAAATTCAACAGTGAAAATACTTATTTATTTTATTTATTTGTTTAATTTGTATCCCATTTTTATTGCTTTTAGAAATAACTCAAGGCAGCACCCAACACACCTTCTTCCTTCTATTTAAGCCATTTTTCCAAAAATACTGCACAGGCTCAACAGGGTGTAATTGAGCTTAAATGCTAGATTGTTCATGTTCGTCTTCAGCCATGGGAACTCACAGAGTGACTTTGGAACAGTTATTTTCTCTCACTTCAACTTACATTAAAGGTTGTTGTGGGGAAAAAATGGAGTAAACGCTGTTATATGTATGATACCTTCAGCTTATGGTGAAAAGTCACAATATTAATTAATTAATTAATTAATTAATTAATTAATTAAGCTAAAATACATTACTTAGAGTGAGGTTACGTTAAAAAAAGTTAAAACAAGAATCCCTTGCAAGCATTATATGGGTACTATGCAATTTATAATGTCGTAATTCTCTATTCAGAATCATAATATCCTTTTGCTATGTTGGTGGAGTTTTATGTTTATCTGGTAACCCCTTAGCTATTGAATCAAATCCAAATTACATGAAAAACTTATTTGCCTACGTTTTCTGAACATTAGATGAAAGAAATTCGCCTTTGATTTTGTTATTTTTATAAGTTATTTTATACTTTGTAAAGTGCTTTGGGATGCTTTTGTCCAGTAAGTGGTACAAATGTATATTTAATTAACACGAGCTTTGTAAGAAATTTATTGATTTAAAAACACATTTGTAGTGCCCAGTTCATACTGTGTATGTGTGACTTTACACACACACACAAAGTATATCACAGAAGTGAGTACACCCCCTCACATTTTGTAAATATTTAATTATATCTTTTCATGGGATAACACTGAAGAAATGACACGTGGCTACAATGTAAAGTAGTGAGTATATATATATAGACACACACACACGCACACACACACACATCTCTAGAGAAGACATTTCATTTCTAATAACCCCAAATATAAATCTGTAGTCCTAGCAATAACATCCCAATGTTCAATCTGTTTTTCTTTTTTTAAAGACCTGAGCTACTTCATCACATTTCTTCCCAGAACAATAAATTATCAAAGAAGGAAGGGAGATTCAGCATGCTTAACCAAATCTTCTCCTCTAAAAAGAAAACAGGGGATTGGAAAGTCAGTTTGAAGGAGAAGAGTAGAGACAGATCCCAGAAAGAAGAGACCTCAGAAGTAGATCAGATTATCACCACATTTGATTGCATAATGGATTCCAGCTTTGACAGCTCATCCAAGGAGTATATGAAAGCTACTGACCTTAAGAAAAGAAATGTAGACCTCAAGAAGTACCTCATTTCAGAAAACAATACACCAGATTGCAATGGCTTTCCACCAATCAGAACACAAAGTCTCCCACCCATAACTGTGAGTCATTCTTTTTTAACAACTTCTCACACTACAATCTCCAGCATGAATATGGATAATGATTTTGCAACTTGGTCTCAAAAAAGCAGAAGTGAACATGATTTGTCAAGTCAAAGAACCAGCCGACAAGCTTCGGACAGCCCTTGGAAAATTGACAAAAATCAAACATCCACATATAGACTCTGGACGACTGTGCCTTCTGATAATAAACTGATAGATGGATTGTTCCCAAACAGATCCCATCATGTGATATGTCCTCCCCATCTTCCCCATCTGCCTAATTTGTCACCAGGTAATTTTTTTCCACACTATGTTTATTTAGTGTGAGCTAAATGAATTCTGGGTATGCTGAAAATATTTGTATCATAATAGATAGCAGTTTCCAGATTGAAATGTCCAAATCTTTTATGCAGAAGAGTGATTGTTCCCTTAAGAAATAGGAATGAACTCAGTTTCCAAAGGGGCTTATGCAGTATTTTTTTATTTAACTATCAACCATGGTCTGTTTTGGTCCTTAAAAGCACATATACCTGCCCAGACAATGCACTGCCACAAAGAAACCATGGTTTATTCAATAACAATCATTAATTTAATTTAATTTAATTAGTTCAATTTATATGCCACCTTTCTCCGGAGATTCAGGGCGGCTAATTATATTGGTTTATAAATTATAAATTTGTAAAAAAACAAGTCCAACTACAGAACACATTGAACTAAATAAATTACAGTAGAGGTTAGTAGTATATACAAATTACCCATCTCTTTAATGCTCTCAGAATAGAATTAAAATGAGAACAGGTTAGTTTCACATGAAATTCAGATAAACTCATTTATGTCTGTTAATAAGAAATAGGATGCTTAGGTTTGTTTGAAAAGAAGTGGGCAAACTTTTCCTACTCCATTTAGAAAAGTGAACTAACTTTAGTATTATTATACAGAAAGTCCTCCACTTACGATAGTTCATTTAGTTACCGTTGGAAGTTACAATGGCATTGAAATTTACACTTACAATCATTGCCGCATCCTCATGGTCACATGATCAATATTCAGATGCTTGGCAACTGATTCATATTTATGACGGTTGCAATGTTCTGGGGTCATGTGATCAGCTTTTGCAACCGCCTGACAAGCGAAGTCCCTGGGGAAAGCCAGATTCACTTAACAACCATGTTACTAACTTAACAAATGCAATGATTCACTTAACAACTGTGGCAAAAAAGTCATAAAATGGGGCAAAACTCACTTAACAAATGTTTCACTTAGCAACTAAAATTTTGGGCCCAATTGTGGTCATAACTCAAGATCTCCCTAAATTTCAAGCTTAAAAGGTTAAACAATTTTGTCAGATTTTGTAGTATCTTTTGTTGTACAGTAACTTTGATTGTTCTATTGTCCATATGATTCCTTTGTTTGTATAGAGTACAGCATGAATTATTGAGCTTAATTTTAAAACAAAAACAAAAATTATCTTTAGGAGGTACCCAGTAATTTCAACTTCTGAAACCAGCCCTGTATTTTACTGTTCTAAGAATTAAAGGCAGGATTAAATAAACCTTTGCAAGTGCTAGGAAAGTAATGTTTTCTTCCAGCCTCAATTATGTATATATTCTTTATGCAGGGTGATTATATTTTGCACTAATCACATACTCTGTGGAAGTAGAGAATGAATACAGATTCTCCAATCTTTTCTCAGTCCCATTCATATATTGTTTTCTATGTCTTTTCAAAGGAAACTTATTTAAGTGTGTTTATGTGTGTATAATCCTTGCTATCTTTTCCTTTTTTAGGGAAAACCTTTCAGCATACCACTTTAGAACTTCCCAGAGTAAAAGACCTAACAGCTGTAAGAAACAACTTGGCCCCCATAGTAAAACACGGTGATCAAAAAGGTAAGAACTATGATACAAGATCTTTTCTTTTTAAGGCTTCTAAGTTTTCCCTTAATGCATAAAATATAGGATATAGATGATACAAAATATTATACCTGCATATATCTTTCTTGACTATTAAAAATGGTCTAAGACAGGACAGGTCTTCTGCATTTATCACTTGCAATAACTGATCATCTCAAGTCTATCATTATGTACTGGTACTTTCAAGAGGAACCAAAGTACAGGGTACAAAGATTTGGGCATACCACACATGCAGCAAATTATTGTTGTTGATTCAGTCACTTCTGACTCTACAGGATCCAATCTGGATTGGTCTAATTAATACTTCTGGCTCTGACCCAGTCATTTCACCAAGACTGTCTTCTGGGTGTTTTGTTTTGTTTTGTTTTAATTCTTGTAAACTTATGCTTTACTGATATTATGGTGCTACTTTGACTCTTGTCAGCCTCTTTTTCAATTATTTGTTCTTGGGTTTGTTCAAGGTGTTGCCAACAATTTTATCCATTACCTGCCCTTTGCTTTTGTTTACATCATTTATATCAGCTACCAACAGTGGTGGGTTTCAACATTTTTTACTACTGATTCTGTGGGCGTGGTTTGGTGGGCGTGGCATGGTGGGGGGGCTTGGTGGCCATGGCAGGGGAAGGATACTGTAAAATCTCCATTCCCACCCCAATCCAGGGGCAGGTTACTGCAAAATCCCCATTTCCTCCCGATCAGCTGGGACTCGGGAGGCAGAGAATAGATGGAGGCGGGGCCAGTCAGAATTTTTACTACCGGTTCTCTGAACTCCTCAAAATTTCCACTACCAGTTCTCCAGAACTGGTCAGAACCTGCTGAAACCCACCTCTGGCTACCAAATAGCTTATCATTCGCACAAGGGCAATGAAAGCTCTTGCAGTGGCTGTTGCAATATACAGTATGTCCTTTGTGCTTATTCTACAACAGTGATTGTGAAATTATTTCTCTTCTCCCCCATTTCAAATAATATTGTTAGCTCCTCCACCCCACCCCACCCCATCCAAAAAAAGATTCTGTTGTTTTGCACAAGGGTTTTGGAAATGGCGGTTCCAATCTGGATCCTCAACTTACAAATAAATGATTACAAATTTCTCTATTACACCCAGAATATGCTCAAATTATCTCCATTGGGGTAACTACCCCCGCAGTTTAAGAACCACCATCTTAGATATTTTACTAGTCTAATATTAATTGCAATGTACAACAATGCAACATTTTATTTAAAAAAAACAACTTTGTATTTTATATATACCGTAGGGTAAAATGTTATTTAATAACAAAAAATAAATATCTGAGGCATTCCAATAATAAAGCTACAAAAGATCCAATATGAAGGGCACCTAGTACAAAGATTAATAATACAGTGCCAAACCACAATGCAAAGGTTTCACTGTATAAATCCTGATTAATATTAATATTAAAATCACAAACCATGGAGTTTGATTACTTAAAAATTCACTTGTTCCTCTTCACTTTTTGCAGCTTTGATTCTATGATAGAAGAAGCTACTGGCAGCATAATTTTTTTAATATCGCCAGTTTCTACAACATTTGGGCGTCCTTCTGGACTCACGGCTGAGCTTGGAAGACCAGATAACAGCCGTGACCAGGGGGGCATTTGCCCAGATACGTCTGGTGCGCCAGTTGCGCCCCTACTTGGACTGACATGCCCTACGCACAGTTACTCACGCACTGGTCACCTCACGGATTGACTATTGCAACGCTCTCTACATGGGGCTGCCCTTGAGGACCACTCGGAGGCTTCAGCTGGTACAAAATGCAGCCGCGCGGGTTGTGATGGGAGAATCCCGATACTCCCATGTTACACCTCTCCTGCGCGGTTTGCATTGGTTGCCAGTTGCCCTCCGGGTGAGATTCAAGGTGCTGGTAATGACCTACAAAGCCCTACATGGCCTAGGACCAGGATATTTGGCGGACCACTTACAGCCAGCAATGATATCCCATCGCCCAGTTCGCGCCCATAGAGAGGGCCTACTCAGGGTGCCGTCAGCTAGAGAGTGGCGGCTGGCAACCTCCAGGGGTAGAGCCTCTCGGTGGGTGCCCCCACCCTCTGGAATCAACTTCCCTTGGAACTCCGATTAGCGCCTGACCTTCGCACCTTCCGCCGTGAATTAAAAACTTGGTTGTTTAATTCCCTTGACCTGGACTGATAATGGGGTTTTAGGGTTAATTTTAAATCTTTTAAATTTTTAGACTTTTATATTGTGGCTTGTTTTTATTATTGTGAGCCGCCCTGAGTCCATTGTGAGATAGGGCGGCATATAAGCCGAATAAATAAATAAATAAATAAATAAATAAATAAATAAATAAATAAATTTCTTTTTTTTCCATTTGGGGAAAGAGCGTGAAAGACTATATCATCAGTTTCTCATTGTTGCTTATTTATCTTTTCCTGACCTTCCTTTCTTAGTTCAGAGGAACTGAATTTAACAGAATTTGAGCATGGGGGCTCACAATGCTCAGCTTCTTATCTCAGCTGATTATCGGTTAAAGAGAGAACAAAATAATAATTCTTTAAACTTTCTTACTCCGTTTCAAGGAAAGCCTGCATAGATGCCAAATAAAGTAGCCCTTTAAATTCAAATAGCAGCTTCAAAGTGATTTTATTTGAAAGTATCAAATATCATAAAATTAAAATTATCCTTTTTACTCTGCATAGCCCACAGTTGCTATCACTGCTATTTATATAATAACATGCAGTTAATGCCACCTGACTTAGATAAGAACAATGAAGGGATCAGCAGTTTTTAAGAGTACATAAATGAACTCTTTTTAAGAGAAAATTAATGAAGTTATTTATTCCTAGGCTACTCTTTGTCATTTCAGCAAATAAAATATAATAATTTTGCATGTGCTCAATTGTTAGGGGTATTTATTTATCTCCTTTATAGGGTTGCCCAGCTCATCAGCGTTTAATTTTAAAAAATATAACTAAACAGGAGCATACAATCAATAGGCAACCAGGATAAAATTATAGATAAATGTCCAACACCGGCATAACCATCTCATGGGCTTTGCATAGTATGACCCCCAAAAATTGGCAACGCACTTAAGATGCAAGAATCTTAAGTGATGCCGTTGTAACTATGAACAGTTACTAAACCAACTGTGGTAAGTTAAGGACTATCTGTATGTAATATGCAGTATTCTTGCGGATAAAAATATGGGAACCAGAGGTGGGTTACTGCCGGTTTGAACGAAGCAGTAGTTCCAACCACCCGCCCTGGTGCTATCCCGTCCTATATATTTCACTTTCTGGCTCACTTGCCTTGCCCACACAGCCCAGCTGATTTCTGTGCGTCGCCCGCTTTACTCACCACGGCTGCCCGAGAAGGTGTGCTGGAAGCCGCATGCAGGAAATCATTGTGTGTTTGAAGCTGCATGCGTGCGCTCACATTTTCGGTTCTGCACCAAACCGTTGTTAAATTATGTGCAGCCCACCTCTGATGGGAACCACTTACCTAAGGGGGAGGGCTTCTTTACTTGCATTAAAGCAGAAGTGTCATGGAGGGGGCTTTAATTTGTTGGTTGGATTTGGTGGCCTAAATAGGTTCCTCTGACTTGTGGTTCTGTGTTGCAAGCGATGCAGCTAAGATTGTTATGTGTATTTAGTAAAAAAAACTACCTTTTTCTTGCCTTCAACATTATTCACTTCATTTTACACAGCCTGTATTATCTATTGTTTGTTTCTGATGTCTCCCTTTGCATTTTCTTTCAGACCAACTATCAACCAACCACGCTCCTCAAGGTGCCAGAGAGATGAAGTTACTATCCTTAAATTCACTGAGAACTGACACGTCTGTTTTGCCACCAATGTTTGCTACCAAGTCCACAAAAGGAGGGCTTTCCCAGATTTACTTTCCATTCTCATTCTTATCACTGCAATCAACTGAGCCTCTGGGAACAAGCAAAGTCCTCCCAGCCATTCCAAGCCAGAAAAGATCCAGCTACATGAGTGAAATGCTTGATCAATCTCATTGTGACTCATTCAGTGACCATTAGTCCAGAAGCCCCATATGGTGAAAATGAATAAAAAGCACTAAAAATACTAAATGTTTTCTTTCTAATCCACTGCTGGAAGGCTGGTAAACTGATATTTTAAAAAGCAGACATTTATTACTGCAATTTATTGACCCATTTAATTTTATCCTGTATTGAGAACATGCTAGCATTATGCAAATAGAGGGAGACACAAAGGAAAGGAAATGCAACTTCATTTTGCTAAATTTTGCTCTTAACTGCCAAATAATCAAACAATACAAGTCTGACAAAGCCCATGAAGTTTCTAAATATAATATTCCCATATTTCTTGTCAATTAAAAGCCTTATACCTCTAAAGTGTTGTTGATTTCAGTAGAAGTTAAACTTTATTTTCTTTTCATTACAACCTGAGTAAATAAGTGCTGGGACATAATGAGAATGAATATTGCTATTTCCTCAATTCCAAATAAGCGCCAACTTCAACATGACTTGATGTTTTAATTCTTCTGCTTGGAATTGTTGGCTATTGCGACAGCCATGAGTTGAAAACATTGGTGACATGAAAACAAATAACAGCATTCTTCTTTCAGTAATTTTAACTGCAAAGAAACAAAATGCAGAAATCAACCAATGCATGTATCTATCCATTTAAGGATTTTCCATATAATCATTTTAAAGTAACATCAACTACATATGTAATTTATACACCAATATTCAACTCATAAAAACAGAAGTCTTGTCAGCAGACTTTCAACTGAAAATAGATCTGTTGATCACAAAAAGTGAGAAAAAAATCTGTGCCTAAAACAGTTTTAGTTTTCAGGGCTCTTAAAAAACTAGATACATTCAGTTCTAGTTACAATTAGTTCCTCATTTTTCCAAGCTTCTGTTATTTTTGTCAGTTTCCCATTTTTTAAGGAAGTATATATGAAAATCAGTACACAAGTCTCAGTAGGACCGGCCCTTCTTCAGTCTTAGATTATCTGCCACCCCAGGTTTGTTGACTTCAAGTTGATCATGCACATTTTGGGTTATATTATCAGTTCCTGCCATGATTGGCAAGAAGCTTCAGCTTCTAATAGCAATAGCAATAGCAATAGCAATAGCACTTAGACTTATATATTGCTTCATAGTGCTTTAAGCACTCTAAGCAGTTTACAGAGTCAGCATATTGCCCCCAACAATCCGGATCCTCTTTTTACCAAACTCAGAAGGATCGAAGTCTGAGTCAACCTTGAACCAGTCAGGATCAAACTACTGGCAGTGAGCAGAGTTAACTTGCTATACTACATTCTAACCACTGTGCCACCACAGCTCCTAATCATTTTCAGAAATTGCTTGCTAACTACTTTTCAGTTATTAGAAAGCTTTGGATTGGTACACTTTACAGTACCAGATGAGTTTCTTTCAATCCTTATTGAAAGAAGTTTTAAAAAGACGTTTAAGGACTTAATATAAATTCTGGAATAAACAGCAAAAAGGTCATTAGAATTTTAAAGCTTTATAAATGGACTAAAGTGCCAAAAAATTTGAAATAAGGTTTTGTAATATAAAGAATCCTTCCCATGAGAAAATGGCTTTCTTTTTAATTCTTTCAAAAAAATCATCATAATGTGAGACTTTAAAAATTAGACACTAGAGAGAACTAGAAGGAACTAAATATTATAGTTAAAGGAGAAGAACATTCACACTTTCTAATACAGAATGAACCAAAATTCTGTAAACAAAATTAACATTGGATATATTGAAGGATATTTTTGAACAACTGACCGAGAAGTTAATTTTAACAGTGTCTGCTTCTATAATCTGTGTTTAAAAGATGCTAAGAGGAACAATTATTACATAACATGACTGAGACTGATTTGAAAGTGGATTTAATAACAACAGGCTATAAGAATCACATGGAAAAAGATCTTACACTGGACATAGAAAAGAATGATGTTGTTTTAATAATTCAAGGGATATATAAATAATAAGCCAAAAGAATGACCAGGATAATTTCCTTACATATATCTCTGTAATAGATATAGTATGTATAATTCATGAAATCCTACATATATAACCACCGGTTTTGTTTAGTGGTTAATGCATCAGGTTAAAAACAGAAACTGTCAGTTCTAGTCCCATCTTAGGCACAAAGCCAGCTGGATGACTTTGAGCCAGTCACTCTCTCTCAGTCCTAGGAGGGAGGCAATGGAATAAAATAGAATAGAATTTTTTATTGGCTAAGTGTGATTGGACACACAAGGAATTTGTCTTGGTGCATATAATGGTAATCCACTTCTGAAAAAAACATTTCCAAGAAAATTGCAAGGACAGTTGTCAACCTTATCAGGTCAACCAGATAGGAAACACAGCTAATAAACTAATTTTATTTTATTGTAAAGCTACATTAACGGAATCTTGCAAGTCTGAAAGTACAAGCTTCCTGCCGCCACATTTATCTGCTTCATTCATTAGAGTGGATCTTTCCCGCCTGTCTTGTTTGTTTCCTAGGCAGCATCTCTTCCCCTCAGCCCCCAAGGTCATCTATTATATTTGTCCAGACAATAGGAGTCAACACTGATTTAAAGGCTGTTCCACCCTCCCCTGCAAAAACCTCTATACATATAATGTTGGCTACTGAAGGAGATGTATTCTGATCTTTTCTGTTTCTTTCTTAGTTTTTTGTCATCTTTTTTTTTAAATGGTGTGTCCCAAACTTACAACATAGACAAAGATCTTACAAAAAAGCTTAGATATCTCATAGAGAAGAGCAGCTATTCTATCAATTATCTACTACAGTGCCTCCAGAAAATCAAAGATCTAAAAGCAGCAGAAGATAAAATTATAGAGATCACATCCCTTCAATCAGCCAACAGCCAGATAAGCAGAGATTAACACTAAACAATCCAGCAGAAAACAATAACCTAATAGCTATCAAGGAGAAAACCATACTAACCCACACACACAAATTAACAGGGCAAGCTACTATACATAAACAGGGTGCAAACCCCCATTCATAAGTACTAATGATGTTACCTAGTTAGATACTAAACATCTGCAAGCAAAAAGCCAAGGTCAGAGAGCATCAAGGCTTCCATGATTGAACCCTGAGCTACATATGTTCTATGTTAAATGTGTTAAATGTATTAATCTGATTGCTGCATTCCGTGCTAGATGAACCTCAAGATCAAATGTAAGGATATGTTGCTGGCCTTTTCTGCTGAAAAATGTCTTTTTTATAGTATCATTATTCATTTCCCAAACATATCTTCCATAGGGTGGCACAAATCAGACCATTGTTATCCATGATGGCTTGCTCTCCAAAAAACATGGGCTCCCTCCTTTCACACACACACACACACACACACACACACACACACACACACACACAGAGAGAGAGAGAGAGAGAGAGAGAGAGAGAGAGAGAGAGAGAGAGAGAGCAGAACCTCAGTTGCTAAGCAATATAGTTGTTAAGTGAATCATACTCATTCTATGACTTCTTGCCATAGCCTTTAAATGAATTGGTGTAGTTAAGTGAATCACATGGTCATTAAAAGAAATCCAGCTCTCCCCCCCCCCCCCCCC
>WNWU01000002.1:50816028-50977699 GCA_012654045.1 Ptyas mucosa
CCACAGCCAGCAAAGCTGGCTGTGGAATTCTGGGAGTTGAAGTCCACAAGTCTTGAAGTTGCCAAGGTTGGAGACCCCTGATAAGACCTCTTCGCTCAGTCGGTCCAAGAGCGGAGCCTATTTTCCGCTCTCCGGCTCAGGCTGGCGCCATCCGCTTCTGATTGCAGCCTCGGGAGCAAAAATGTGGGGCTGGGGGCGGGGAGGGGGGGAATTTCCCAGCGCTTTTTGTTTTCCCGTGTGCTTTTCTGATGTGTACGTGTGTGTGTGTACGTATGTGTGAGAGAGGTGTGTGTGGGGAGGGTGGGAAATAATTCACCCCACACTCTTTATTTTTTTTTTTATCTTGTGTTGGGAACAGAGTCGGGCAATGACCCTGGGCTTAAATAAACAAACCCGAGTCTTGGGTACATTGCGGTGACCATATTTTCCTGAAATACAAATGAAATAAAAGGACAAGCCTGAAACGCAGGCAGAGTTTGCGGGGGGGGGGGGGGGGGTTCATAAGGATTAAAAACGGTAATCGTTTAAGTTGATGATGATGATGATGATGATGCGAAGGGAAATTCGAGAGCTCAGGAAGGAAAGGAAAACTTGACAAAAGCGTATTCTAATAATGTCTGAAAAGTGTGACAAGGTTCGAAGTCACAAGCAAATAGTAAAAAGCGTTTCCGCAGTCTGCATTAAAAGGCACTGTTGGGTACAGTAAAAGATAAATGTCTAAAATAAAAGAGGAAAGAAGAATTTTGAAAAAAATCTAAAGGAAGGCTTCTGAAATAAAAGGTTGTCCTTTATCTACCTGGGGCCACTCTAGATTTGATGTGCAGCAGGCTTGGAAGGAATAACTTATTCTGAATATTGAAGTTATCCTCAGTTCATTTCTCCTTTCCTGACATCCTTTCAACATCTGTTCTGCAAAATAAAGTATAGGTGTTTGATGATTTACAACTGTTCATTTAGTGATGGCTGGAAGTTAAAACAGTGCTGAAAGAAGTGGCTTGCAATCCTTCCTTGCATTTAGGTGCTTGCAATCGGCATGTGTTTACAATGGTTGCAGTGCCCCTGGGTTGCAAGATTGCCATTTGTGACCTTCCTAGTTGACTTCCCATAAGATCAATAAGGGAAGCAAGATTTGCTTAGTAACCAATGTGATTCATGGTCATATAGCAAAAAAGATTGTAAAATTGAACAAAGCTCAATTAACTGCCCTGCTTAGCAACATAAATTCTGGCCTCAATTGTGATTGATAGTTGAAATTTACCTGTAGTCATTTGGTCCCAAATAGCATGAATTCATTTATGGCTGTCTTGTCAGAATATTCATGATTGGGAAGACATGGTAACAAAGTCAGCCAATGAATAGGCATAGCAACTAAATCAGCCAATGGGAGCTGAAACAGTTTTGGAGGCTGGGCGTGGCTCAGCTCTGAGTCTGAAAAAGAGAAACTGAAACCAGTGTGTGTGAGCTTGTCTGCTGATCTGAGCTGAAATGAAACTCTGAAACTGCTGTTGGTATTGTAAACTTCATGTGTGTATATATATATATTTAATTTGATTTATATGCCGCCCTTCTCCGGAGACTCAGGGCGGCTTACAATGCGCTAAGCAATAGCCTTCATACTTTTTGTATATTTATACAAAGTCAGCTTATTGCCCCCACAAACTGGGTCCTCAATTTACCTACCTTAGAAAGGATGGAAGGCTGAGTCAACCTTGAGCCTTGGTGAGATTCGAACCTGCAATAATTGCAGGCAGCTGTGTTAATAACAGGGTGCTTTAGACCATTGTACTATCCAAGGCTCTGTGTATATAAAGAAGTTAATGAATCCTGCTGCATCAGTTTATCTGTGTGTGCTTCTGGATTTGTTTTTTGCAACGAACTCTGATATGTCTGTAGTCCTGCCTATCTTTCTGTCCTCCTAAACTGCTTTAAAATTCTAATCTCTGAATTGTGATCTGCTTTTTTGGTATCTGTATGGTCTTATACAAATGGAAAACTCGACTTGGAACTGTATCTCATAGGACCACATGGAATAATACATAATTAGATGTACGCGCTGCAAGGTACAGATACTCCTCAACTTAAGACCAATTGACTCAAAATTTCCATTGCTAAATAAGGCAGTTCAGTGAATTTTGCCCCATTTTACAACATTTTTTGCCACAGTTAAGTGAGTCACTGCAGTTATTCAGTGAATCATACAGTCATTAATGGAATCTGGCTTCCTCCATTAACTTTGCTAGTCAGAAGCAGCTGGCAAAGTTACAAATGGTGATCACATGCCCCCGGGAGAGTGCAACTGTCATAAATACATGCTAGTTACCAAGCACCCAAATTTTGATTTCATGACCATGGGGTTGCTGCATTGGTTGTAAGGGTGAAAACTGGTTATCAGTTTTTTCAGGGCCGTTGTAACTTTGAATGGTCACTGAATGAATGGTTGTAAGTTGAAGACTATCTGTATGTATAAAATCTAAGTGTCAGAGAAAGGATGTCTAGAATTCTTATCAATTACTAGTCAGTGTTCCATATTTAGGAAGTGTTTTTTTGTGTGTGTATGTCTGTGTGTGCTGAAGCATCTGCTCATTCTTCCCAATTGTATAAGCTTTATAATAAAGTTATGATGTAGTTCTGTACAATGTTTGTATCATCTGTACTTCACACTATTTAAAATCCTATACCTATAATTGCACTTAATTGTATCTTTGTTTACCTTCGTTTCTCTTCTTCCTCTCCTTTTCTTCTGTCTCCCACTCTTTCTCATTTAAATTGTTTATAAAAAATTCTGTATTTTTTATATCAGTATAGGAAAAGTTACAAGTAAATAGCTACTATGTATTGTAATTCACAAAGTTTGGTAATTGGCAGTACCATATATAATATCTACCAATTTTAATAAACTTTGAAGCTAATTGACTAATTATGTCAGTGTATGACAGTTCATAGACTGAAAGAGACATAGCAACAGATCAGCCAATGGGAGCTGATTGGTGACTGAAACAGTTTGGAGTCTGGGCGTGGCTTAGCTCTGCAGCTCTGAAACTGAAACAAGTCTGTGCTGAGCTCTGAACTAAAACTGAAACTTGACTCCTCTGCTTATGTTTGCTTGTACTTGGAAAACCTCCTTGTGTATTGTATACTTACTTCATGTAAATATACATGTGTTACATATAAAGACAAGTTTCTTATATATAAAATGGAATCCTGCTGAATCATTTACTTGTGTGTGCTTTATGGAAGTGATTGCTGCTGTAAACGCTGACAAATTATAACTGAACAGTTTCTTTTTATTTTATGTAATAGTTGAACTGCATCGTGTGGGGAGAGTTTGTGTGCCCAATCCGCAGGAGAATGTAGTGTTGTCACATATGTGAGCATAATTTCCTACATGCATATTTCTTGGCAAATTTGAGTTGTATGTTGAGTACTCTTCAAACATGATATTCTAGCATTTTGATGCCCATTAACCTTCTTAAGTTAATACTTTCCTATAAATAGTAGTAGAAAGAAGAACAATGTTCTTAAGGAAATTCCTCAATTGCTCTCAAACACATACCAAGGAAGCCTTTGTTGTTATTGTTTTCCTGTGTCATATAACATCTTGTTACTTTTTCACAGAATTTATAAAATACCTAATCATCTTTAGCAAAGTCACTCTTCTTTCCCACTTGAATGTTTGCAAATGTAAATATTTAGGGAAGGGAGGTATCTTATAGTCAATGTGGGGGGGGGGGGAAGTAGTGGCAATCAAACATTGCAACATGGGGTTGGCTTCTAAAAATAAATGGAATAAATTTCATGTAGCTATTTTTTCAGTAGAAAAGATTAGACTACTGGCTAAGACTACTTGTCTTAGCCAATCCCATGCCACAACCAGCATTCCCAGCTAACTATAAGAACAACATCAGTCAATGTTGGCACATTTTAGCCAGTATGCCACAAATGAAATTTTAAAAAACAGCTTTACACAAACCTGGCATACTCCTGCCAACAGGAAGGGCCTACTTCGGATCCCATCAGTCAGAGAATTCCATTTGCCGGGATCCAGAAGAAAAGCCTTCTCTGCTGCAATGCCTACCCTTTGCCCTCCCCACCATCCTATCCTTCTACAAGAGCCTAAAGACCTGGCTCTGCCGGTTAGCCCGGGATCCAAATAGGAGAGTTTCACGCTGTGGTAACTGCTAGATTGATGGCAAATCCACTTCCCCTCCCATTACTCTCTGCTCTCTATCCATCCATCTTTCTTTTTTGGTAATCATATCCTGTAGTTGTATTTCTTGTTGTATTATTTTTCATTGTTTATTTTATTGCTCTATTATCTTTTGTTCATTTCTTCCTTTTTATTGTTGTAAGCCGCCTAAAGTAGCCCCACAGTGAGATTGGCAGCAAATAAAATTAAATAAATATTCAGTCTGTTCTGTGCAAGATAGGATATCTAACTTAGCAATACTGTACTCTCTTTTTACAACCTTGTAGCCACTCTTCAGGATAACCTTATAAACCAACAAACAAGCCCACATTTAATGTCTTTATGGATAAATGTATAAGAAATCGCTGTGAAGTTGGAGGTATTCAGGTTAGGAATGTGAATGTGCACCTTTTGTATAATAATTATGTAATCTTGGCTGACATTATGATTTGCAGCATATTTTAAACCATATAATGCCATGGGAAATATTTTAGATGCAATTGTATTATGCATAATGGAGATATGTCTAAATATTGCTGCAATATTTACTGAAGTTGGGAAATTGGGGGGAGAATTATAAGTGAAAGAGTAAAGAGAAGACTTGAATTATGGTGTGAAGATCCTCAGAAGAGAGGTGAGAAATTTAAGGAACAAAATGCAGTGACAGCATTGGTGGATGAGCATTGGTGGGTGAAAGCAATGATGATTTGCAAAGGTAGATAGAAAGAGTTTTCATGCAAACTAGATTTAGCTATATTTTAATTGCTTACTATTCTTTTCTGTGCTTTTGATAAAGTTGCTGGCCCTGAAAGGGACTAGGTGCATATGCATACCTATGCAAATATAATGCTGTGCCTAACCAGATTGAAAAAATGGCTCAGATACATCCAATTCTGTTTAGGATTTGGGTTTTTGAAATTATTATATTATGTTGTTTGCAACTTAACAACCTAATTGCTTTTTTGTTTCTTTTAAGAAGTTTTAGTAATAATTTACTATAAAGTATCCATAATACCTATGTAAAATTCTTTCACTATAATAAACATCTTTCACATATTGATCTGAATATTGCTGATAGATATTCATTTATTCCCCCTAGAAAGAGATTTTCATGCCCTTTAAAAAAGGAATAGATGAGTACATTGTCAAATAAAAATATCAGTTTCAGAGCTGATGGCTCTGATCCATTGGCCATGAATCAATGGAAGCATGTTCATATGCAAATCAGAATTTTCAGCAATTTTGGCATGCTGAGGAGAAACAAACATGCCAATGCTGCTTGGTCATTACATCTATGGAAGCTTGTTTACCATGATGTGCAAACAGTCTTAAGGTTTCTCTAAACAGACTCTTAGTTTGCATGTAAGAAGCTTCTGCTGGTTGTAACTGCTCACACTGCAGGAAATGCTAGTTTCCCATGAATTGAGAATGTGTCATACCTCTTAAATAATGGCAAAAGTTTCAGTTGTATACTTGAAGCATTCTGATCTGGGTCATATTTCTTGGAAGAATTTTATTACCAGTAGAGAATAAATCTACTTCACCAAACTTTATATTTCAGAATTAACAATTATAATTATGCCATAATATTACTCCTGCCAAATCTACAAGACAGGGAAAACTTAGTACTCTACTGTACTTTAGTGAAAGGCTGAAGAGGGGATATGTGGCATCAAATATCTATTGTTATAGAAAAGTACTCTACTGAAAACATGAATTAACAGCAATTGGGGAATGAGTTGCTGTTATTTCCAATTTTTTATTAAACTGTATATGTTAGTACTGTGTTTCCCTGAAAATAAGACCCTGTCTTATATTTTTTTTGAACCCTGAAATAAGCACTTGGCCTTCTTGCCATGTACTCAAAAGCCCAATTGGGCTTATTATCAGGGGAGGTCTTATTTTGGGGGAAACAGGGTACCTTCTCCAATTTACATCATTTATATAATTTACACATAGTCTTCGACTTATAACCACAATTGAGCCAAAAATGTATGTTGCTAAATGAAACACATGAATTTTCCTCCATTTTTTTTGCCATACTTACTAAGTAAATCACTGCAATTGTTACTTTAGGAACAGAGTTGTAAGTGAATCTGGCTTCCCCATTGATTTTGCTTTTCAGAAGGTTGCAAAAAGTGATCACATGACCCCAGGACATTACAACCATCATAAATATGAATGAGTTGGCAAGTACTGGTATCTGAATTTTGATCATGTGACTATAGGGATGCTGCAACGGTCATATATGTGAAAAATGGTCGTTACTTTTTTCAGTGCAATTGGTAATTAAATGTCATTAAATAAACCGTAGTAAGTCAAGGACTATATTCAACTTCTGCAGAAAAAAAATGAAATTCCATATTTTGGCACAAATTCAAAAATACATTCAAATCTCTGAATCAGACTGATGCAATAACAGAACAAGCCCATCTCAGTCAGTGACTCTGTGTGGCTTACAGTTTTAAAAATTATAGTTTTTATAAACTATAAATTATAACATATTGAAATACTAGAAACATTTTAAAACAAAAAATAGAAATACATCCAAATGAAACATATATAACAGCTAAGATAATTGATGCAAATGGTGTAAATAACCATGGAAATTTGGTCTGTTGCTTGCAAAGTCTGTCAAATTGAAATTTTACAGTAATGTAGCTGAAATATCCTAGATTAACAAATCCATGTAGCTAAGGATGCAATATAATATTAACTGTTTCTTGTGATCTTATTAATTCAGTAAAAGATTTACTTATTGAACATAACTTCATTATGTTGGGAGAGTAAAATGGATAAGGGACATTTGTTCATATGATATGGGCTTGTTCTGTTATTGGCCTGCTTTGATTTTTTTAAAAAACATTTTTAATTTGATTTATATGCCGCCCTTCTCCGGAGACTCAGGGTGGCTTACAATGCGATTCACAGAGATTTGAATTTGTGCAAAAATATGGAATTTCATTTTTTTCTGTTTTCCCCAAAAAGTCCAAAAGGAGACTTCCAGTTAGCACTAAAAGTAGCGTCTTTTCTCTAATCAAGGCTGTCAAGGTCACCATCTCTGCCAACCATCATACATAAGAACAAAGTACTATATCATTTTTCCAATTTTTATTGATCAACCTCCTGCAGAACTATCTCTGGTTTTGACTGTACATTTATCTTTTTTTTTTAATTTTCTGAATATATGTGTTCAATCCATAATTCTTTAGCTTTTTTACAAGTTACCAAAAATGATAAGTCCCTTCTTGAAGTTTACATTTCTAGAACATACTTGAAATACTCTTCTCGCAGTTAGAGACTACTCCAATTGACTGCCTTATCTTTATCGCAAGCAGAAAACTCAAATGAAGGAGATATTTATTACAAATATTTGTAGCTCAGGATTGAAATGAGGGGTCCTTGGTGCTCTCTGAGCTTGCTAGGAACATCATCAATGTTAGTAAGGAGGGGGGTTTGCTCTCAATTTATATTCTAGTGGCTTGCCTGTCAGTATTAGTGGCGGTAGTCTTAGAGATACTTTGGTTGAACTGTTTACTGTTGGCTCTTTGGCAGTTTCTTGATTGGGGTATTGTTGATTAAAGTATTTACTTGATTGTTGGTCTGCTGTTAACCTTGGAGTTAATCTATGCTGATCTCAGAGCCTGTAGTACAGTGGTTTAAAGCACCCTGTTATTAACATCTATTAACATCTGCTGCTTGCAATTACTGCAAGTTCGAATCCCACCAGGTTCAAGGTTGACTCAGCCTTCCATCCTTTCTAAGGTGGGTAAAATGAGGACCCAGATTGTGGGGGCAATAAGCTGACTTTGTATAAATATACAAAAGTATGAAGGCTATTGCTTAACGCACTGTAAGCCGCCCTGAGTCTCCGGAGAAGGGCGGCATATAAATCAAATAAAAAAAAAAATCTGAGTGCTGATTGCTGGTGGAGTATGGGTAATAACAACTCCCACCAACCAAACCAAATCATCAGGTCAAGGCTTATTTCACAACCCAACACACCAGCATTGCAGTGATCTGTTTATTCTTCTCAAAATATTCCAATACAGCTGTAGGTTACCTCCTCATCGTCGCTCATCGCTTAGTTAACTGGCATTAAGCTGTTGGATGTTTTCTTCCAAAAGTTCAAAATCTTTAAACTCTTAAACAATACTTTTTAAGGACCATCACTTCATCAAGCAGGGTTATTTTCCTTGTCTCCATTCTTTCTTCTTCTCCTTTTTACGAACTCTTTTCTTAACTTTGATTCCTCTGCCTTTAATTCCAGTATAAACTTGCATTTTTTGGGATTGCATATTATAAAATTTTTGCAGAAGTATAACTGCTTCTGAAAACAGCTCTTTAAGTGCAAGTTGGATTTTGTGACAAAAAATTCGTGTAGCCAAAGTCTCATCAGTTCCCAAAATTTCTTGCTCCTTATTCTGCAAAAGATCCATCTTTCTCTTCAAAAAGACTACTATAGGCTGTTGTTGTTGTTCTTTTCCTTCTCCCAGCTCTTCAATCAATCCCCCACTGCTAGATTGCAACTCAGTATTTCCATGTATTTCATTGTTTCCAGCTTGAGAAGCTTGAAATATAGTATCAATTTTTTCCAATAAAGCAGAGGTAATTGAGCTCCAAGCTTCCTCAAAATCAGACCATATCTGAGGGTTAATTAACCCTTCTTTGCTTTCTTTACTTTCAAAAAGAGCAGCCATCTTGCCCCCCTTCTTCCTTCTCTTCCAAAAGGACAGGAAAAAAAGAAAAAAAAGAAGTATCAAAAAGAGAAGAAAAAAAATCCTTTGCAATTTGTAATTTATATTACTGCTTCAATTATTATAATTACTTCCTTTCTTGGTTCATCCACTTTTCAAAAAAGAGTTTTACGTTTCAAACAGGGGCTTGTCAATAATTACTTTTAACTTTCACTTCTTCCTGCCCCGTTGAAACTCAAACGCCATCTTGCTTTCACTTTCTCTGTTTAGAAAAAATCTTTTAAGGAAGGTAAATCTTTGGAGTTAAAAAAAAAGAAAATACTTGCTGTTTTATTCTTGCTGCTTATGCTCCGCCAGCTCGATTCAAAAAGTATTTATTTAAAGTTGGTTGCTGGGATGGTCACGACATCTAGCTCTGCAAAGCAGAGACATCCAGGGTCCGGAGTACTGACAGGCTTAGCGGGGAGCTCTCATCTTCGAGCGCCAGATTATGGGTAAAATCTGGCACTCTCAGGGAGCTCTACCCCACCCGTCTACTCACTTTCCCCCTCTTACCGGGAGGAAAGTTTCCAAACTGCAAGACAGCTGATAGTCGCTGTTCTTGCGGTTCTACGGAGCCCTGGGTTGGCGCTTCAAAAAGAAGCGTCCGGCAATGTCGCGATCCCACCGGAAGTCCGTCCAAAGTATTGTTTACTTGATTGTTGGTCTGCTGTTAACCTTGAAGTTAATCTATGCTGATCTGAGTGCTGATTGCTGGTGGAGTATGGGTAATAACAACTCCCACCAACCAACACTAACAAGGCAAGCCACCAGAATGTAAACTGCAAACAGCACTCCTTAATAGCACTGATGACGTTACCTAGTTTGGGTAATGAAATTTCTGCAAGAAAACAAGCAAGCTCAGAGAGCACCAATGACCCCTCAGAAAACTCAAAAGCTTTACAGTTGTAGGTACAGGCAAGTGTCAGCAAGATGTCAGTGAAAATACACTCCATTATAAATAGGCTTAATCCTGTTACAATATTCTGATATATAATACCAACCAATCAGTTGGTTAGAATTTTTTTAAAAAGCATTATGGGAAATTAAAGTCCAAGAAAAGTCATAATTTTAACAACAGAGATTCAAGAAAATTTAACTTTTCTTTTAGTTTTAAAAGGAAATCTTACCTCTTTTTTTTTTTTTTTGGTATTAACTTTCAGCTATTTATAAATTACAGGTCATAATCGGCACTCATTCATTGTAACTTTGAACAGTCACTGAGTGGTTGTTAACTAAGGGCTTCCTGTATTTGTCCGTGTGTGTTTGATTTTGACTGAACTTATCATGCTTAAGATAGCTGAACTTACCTACTAGGAGATACAGTACCTGCATAAAAATAAATGTCTGATTCACCATTCTAAAAAGAGGTTGCATAACTGTTTTACAGTGACTTGGATCAAAATGTTTTCAAAATGGGGCATGTCAATGCAAGGTATCTACATTCTCCTGAGCATTTACTACTTTGGAGGTAAGTCTGTCATGATGAATTATAGTACTGGTGAATGAGACTGGTTTAATATTGTGTTTAAATTACATTAGTGATTTTAAGTATTAGTTTGAAACATAGGTTATAGAACAAGAATGTAGGTATTAACAAAATTCTGTATAGGTTCAGAGTTTTCTACTGATGTGCTGGTTATTTGTGGATTAAAACCTTTTGAATAGATACTAATTCAAATTTATTGAAACAAATAAAATGTAACAACATGAAGCAGCAACAGACTAATAATTGAATCAAAGGAAATTAACTGATTTATGACTTGGATTTAGCAAGGGAACAATAAAAGAATGAGTGATCCAAGAGTGATGGGGGGACTAACCAGGTTTAAACCCGTGAGACTCTACTAGTTCTTAATTTTATTTGGAGTTACCCAAATTAAGAACAATCTTGTCATGTTTTGATGAGCTGTCAACAGCAATGATATGATGGCATTTGCAGAAAATACCACTGAAAATCTGCATCTGCCCTTGGTAGATTTGATCGAGTAAAGTTTTAGCTTAATCTTTCTGTGCTACACTTACCTCAGTGTCAGTAGGTTTACTCCTTTTAAGATGTTTGCTCTAGTTATCTCAAAGGAAATATAACACTTCTATGCAGTTGGTTCAATGCACTCTTTAATTACTGGTCCTATTCTGATTCTATAATAATAAAACTATACTATTCTAGTTCTAGAAGAACTTGTTCCTAGAAAACATTAATTCCTAGCATAATGCTAAAATTTAAATAGACATCAATACAAATAGCAATTATCAAGCTTCTCCTGAGTTTAAAGCCTAAAATAAATCAATAAAAGCTTAAAACTCAACAATTTGGGAGGGGAAGGTTCTGTTTCTCCTCAAGACCATGTAAAATTTCTGGTCGTTTATGTTTTGAGAGTAACTAGTGTTTTATGTCAGACATCACACTTCCCCCCCCCCCCCCGAGAGAAGTTGACTTTTCTAGTGTAGTTTTGAAAAGGCTGTTGCTGTTTTCTATCATCTGTTGTTTATAGCAATAATAAATATGTTCTCCAGTGGAAAAGTAAATGTAATCATTTCTCTCAGTTTCAGATGGGCTTATGAACATGTGTGGCTATATCATCCCAGAGTCACCGGTAGTAGTGTCCATTGGCTCCAATTTTACAGCATTTTGCATTTTGGATAATAATTGTTCTTATGGCAAAATTCATGCTGAGCAAGTTATCTGGAAAACAAAAACAACAGTTGTCCCTAAAGAACAATATAGCATAATAAATGAAACTGTTTCTAGTGTAACATTCAGTGATACTTCTACATTGGTTTCTCCTCTGACTTGCAACATTTTAGTACCTGGCGGTTTGGTACAGAACATCTATGGAATTCAAATTCAACTGGGCTGTAAGTCATGTCCTTCAATTTTTCTGTGGCTGGAGAAAATTCTAATGCTAGGATATATTAAATTACTTATCTTTTTAAGATCTTCCCATTGCATGTTCTTAAATTTTAGTTATACTTGAATTCAAAAGAGGACAAATCAGTATAACAAATATTCTGGGAAATGTAATGACAAAGGCTAAATAATTTTTCACTTATTTAAGTACCATATAAACATGTAAATATAATGTTCGTCCATTTACACAATTTGAGTGTATTTTTTGAGAAAGTATGTTTACATTTTTAAAAATGTAGAATTTTCAAGTCGTCTTAAGCTTCTGAAAAAGATTGAAATATTAGTAAGGTACAAAAGTGTTTGTGGTTAGATGGGCACGTAATTATTATTTTTCTTTATAATTGTTAATGAAAAATCACTGCTTCAGGGTTTGGGGATGTAATTTAATATTTTAAACACATGGACAATTTCCATATATTTGCTGTAATTACTCTAATTCAGTTATGGTATTAGATATGCTGGGCTTAGCATTAATGAAAAGATGCTCATGCAAGAAAATATAAAGAAGGGAGTCTGGAAAGTATTTCCTTTTTGGATTGGATCAAGTTCCCAGCTGTGATTTTTGATATAGAAGAAAGGAATGGGACTTGGAAATTGTAGGTTATCCATAATATTCCAGCCCATGCTGTTTACAGAAGTGACTTTAAGAATTCCACAGAAACTTGACAAGGGTAAATGAAGGAAGAGGGATAGAACATTTATTTGCATGTATCTTTTTGTTGTCACAAATTTTGAACTAGTTTCTGCTATGTGTTTTTTTCAGTTCTTCCCGAGAAACCTACAAACTTGAGCTGTATTGTGATTCAGACACAAGCAACATCCTTTATTCACAAATGTTCCTGGGAACCTGGAAGAGATACATTATTGACCACTAATTATACTTTAAAGCATAGGTGGTAAATATATTTTAAAATGAACCTCTTAATTTTTTAATGTGTTCGATTACTTTTAAAGGAACTCCTGACCTTCTCAAATTAATGGTTTCATATTGCAAACCTGAAATATTTTATGCAGCCAGAAATTGTGGGGTCAGTTACCCTGTGAACTGTAAGCAGTTCTAACAGTTTGTTCCAAGAAATGTTCCAATTTGAGTAAAGGAGTACTTAATTCAGTGTTAATCTTACTTCCTAGAGTAAATTTCATTTAGTTCTGTGATATTTGCTTGTGATTACTTATGCCTCAGATTATGTGAGTGTGCCCTTGTAGATATTACTATGACATCAAGATATTAATACATTTAATGTTTCTTTTCTTTATGTAGGCCAACTGCAGCACTTCCTGATTGTATACCTCAAAATAGTAATAATTCTTGTACTATTCCTGTTGTCGTCTTTTTTGTCACCTTGGAAATGTGGGTAGAAGCCAAAAATGAACTTGGAGTAGTTGAATCTGACCACATTGAATTTGATCCCATATCTTATGGTAACTATGCTCCTTTCCATTAACTAATATTAGAGGACTCTCATTAATTCTTTCACTTGATATTTGAAATCTCTTCCTCCCCCCATAGATAGTCTGGATTTGAAAAAGAATATTACTCAGAGCATATGAGCCTTTTGTACATAACATTTGTCAAAAGCTTCTTACAGTATCTGAATGTTTTTCTTGGGCTCATACAGCTTCATTTAATCTTAAAAAAAACATTTGGTTAAATTAATTGCCAACAGGGGCCTTAAGCACTTTGGTGTATACTCCAAATCATAAAATGTCAAGAAGTATATAGCTCTAAATGCAAAACGTTGGAGTCGAAATTAATTGAATCTGTATATTCAACAATAAAACATTTTTCTTCCTTTGTTCCTAGTGAAACCACTGTCTCCACACAAGCTGTCCCTAAATTCAGGAGAATTTCCTAATATCTTAAGGCTGTCATGGGAAAACAGATTTAATGAACCTCAAGAACTGAAATATAAAATTCAATATAAGATCTTGAACAGCAATGATTGGACTGAGGTAATCCTATGGCTATTTTTTATTATGACAATTTCTGTTTTACTGTACAGATAGCCCTCAACTAATAACTGGTCAGTTCAAAGTTATGGTGGACCTCCTGGGGTACAAGTGACATGATTCCAAAGTTATGGTGGCCATCCTTCCCGTTCCCACAGTCACATGACCACATTTGAGGCATTCGTCAACCAACCCGCATTTATGGCTGTTTGCCGTGTCCCATGGTCACATGACCATATTTGGCAATATTTTGGTTGATAACTTGTATTTACTTCCAGTTTTTGGCAAAACCAACCTGTAGTGAACAATTGGTTCACTTAACGACTGATTCAAAAAAGGTCATAGAATCAGGTTATGAATGAAAGAAATTCCACAAATACTGCACATCTAAAAACAATTCTGCATGGAGGTGGGGGGGGTGGTGGATCTGGCTAATGTCAGAAGCTGGTAGGCAGTTATAAGAATAGCCTACTTCTACCAGATATTAGAACCAAGGTATATTTACCTTTTGCTCAAAAAGAAATGTTCAGTTACATCATCTTTATATCCAATATTGATATGTTTTTTAAAAAGTTTATATGCAGTATATTTACTTTTTCACATGACTTCGATTTACGACTGCAATTGAGTCTGGAATTATGGTCCTAAATTGTGGCGGTCAGTCAGTGGGTCATTATCTGACTGCCCAATTTTATTGCCTTTTTGTGGCAGATGTTAAGCAAAACCATTTTCCCCAATGGATGTTTTTTGCCAGAAACTGGAAATAAATGCTTGTTTCTGGCAAAAAAACCCATCCTAAAACATGGTGAAGCTACAAGATGGTGCAAACGGCTGTAAATGTCCTTTTAAGACTTTAAAGAGAAACATACAACACAGCAATTTTAAAATCTGTATGAGTATCATAGTGAGCAAGTATCATAATACTTACGAAATTCAGCTTTATTTTCAGATTCCACCTGTAGATACAGCTTCGTCGAGAACTTCCTTTACTCTGCAGGAACTCAGGCCAAATACAGCATATCAGATTAGACTGTGTTGTGCAATTCATTCATCAAAGTACTGGAGTGAATGGAATGAAGTAATTGGATTCACTGCTGAAGACAGTAAGCAATGTTTGTTTGTTTGTTTGTTTGTTTACCTGGCCTCACAGTGTCAAAACATGAAATAGTTACATGTCTGCACAAGTTACCCTGTAACCTAAAAAGAGCATAAAAGGAGATCTATAACTCCATGAGCAAAGAGCCTGAAAATGGATGATAAACTACTGTCAAGCATGGGAAGTCTGATACTAAAAATTATTAATATTATCTCTGAAATTAGTAATTATCTTTGCTTCAACAATCTCCATTGGTTATATAAAAAACATTAATCATGATATTCCTTTGAGGATTATGTGTTTCAAATTCAGTTAGAGCTCAAGAGGGCTCTGACTGCCTGAATAAAGGATAAAAATGATTTTTAGAAGCAGGAAAAATGCAGGACATATAACACAAAATCTTACAATGTTACAGAATAATAATATTTCAGATATTATGGATAAAATTATAGAGGCTGAGATTTTCCACCTTCTACAAATTATACAGCATTTTTTCTTTTAGTTTGAAAACTGATATTAATAAATAATCCTCGAATTATGCAGAGAAAAGGACTCTTGGGTGATGGCTGTTCAGTGCACAGTATTGTTGAAGTCTAGAACATTTTTGAGTGCAACTATAGGATATTTAATACCAATAGAAGATTAAAATATGTAATCTATCTGGCATTATTGCTAAGCATTATTATAATGAAGCATGTGTCAATTGATTAAAACAATTGATTTAAGACAGATTTTTTAATTTTGATAAATATGCATTAAATAAAATGAATAATGAGATTTTCTAAAATCTAGATGTTTGAATTTTATCCTCTGTTAGGACCATCTAAAGGACCAGCTCTTTGGCGTAACATTAAAACTTCTGACTCAACAGGAAATTGGACATTAGGCCTTCTTTGGAAGGTAGGAAAAAACTATATATCATGGTATAAGGGATTTGCATTTTTTAAAAAAAATTGATTTATATGCCGCCCTTCTCCGGAGACTCAGGGCGGCTTACAGTGCGTTAAGCAATAGCCTTCATACTTTTGTATATTTATACAAAGTCAGCTTATTGCCCCCACAATCTGGGTCCTCATTTCACCTACCTTAGAAAGGATGGAAGGCTGAGTCAACCTTGAGCTTGGTGGGATTTGAACTTGCAGTAATTGCAAGCAGCTGATCTTAATAACAGTGAATTAGTCCACTGCGCCACCAGGACGCATTGATCTGAGGACTATACTTGGCTTTTAAATGACATGAAACTATGCTCAAAGTAGCTAAGGTCAGGACAATTAGTTTTTTGATCTAATTTAACTACTTCCCATATGTTTAATCATTTTCTTCAGTTAACTATAAAATTAACAAATGAGTGAACTTGCGAGGGGGTGGGGAAACTTTAATAATTCCCTAAAGCAGGGGTCCCCAACCTTTTTGGTTCTCTGGACTGGCTTTGGCAGCTTCAGGAGAATGGTTTTGCACACGCAACCTAAACCCCACGCATGCGCAAATGAACCTTCATGCTCTCTCCTGCTGCCTCTGTGACCCAGTTTCCAACAAGTTACGACGTGATACTGGTCTGTGGCCCAGGGGTTGGGGATCCCTGCCCTAAAAGCTTTCCAAGACTTATATATACCTCTCTTTGGAGGATAGGAAAAGATAGGAAAAGTTATGTAAACTTTTGGTAGAGATGCACAGGTAGAACAGGTTGATTAAGAGGCAACTTAGCCCACAGAAGAAATGAGGGCATGGCAAATGTCTCAGAAGGGACCCTCTATACTGCAAAAGCAACTGAAAAGACAAACAGACTTGCAAGATACTGTTAATATAATTTTATAGTAAAGTAGAACTATTACTTCTGGGTGAGTTTCTTGTCTTGAGTACCTCAAAGATGGACATCCTGTTATGATATTCCCATTCAGTCTGTAGTACACTCTCCATTTGATACATTGAGTTCCGTTCTGATAAACAAAATATTCGATTTCTTAGGTGACATTCTTTCTCTTTTTTTAAGTAATTTGATCTTTCCTAGAATAGAAAAATAGATAAAAATACTACATCCAGTTGACAAGCCTTTGAGAGCATTTCCTATAAATTAAGTTAATTTTTCATGCAGAGTAAGGTTCCGTTCTCTTCTTGACAAATGCACTTATCAAGGATTTGGGGTAAAAAATTTGAGAATTGGCTTTCTTAACTTATTATAACCTGCTAGTTTGGAACAGAAATGCTGGGTTAGTTGAATGAACATCTCGATGTGTATAAAGCATTTTCTTGTCTTCATATATCATCTCTGAATAAAATAAATCCTTTCAACAGGAGTTGAGTCCTTCTGAAGCAAATGGAGTAATTTTGAAATATGAAGTATCTATTTCAAGAAGACAGCCACTTTCTTTTCCAACTAGACATTACACTCTGAATACAACTAAGCTGATTTTAAATGTAGAAAATGGGACATATAATGTGAGCATTACAGCATTTAACAAAATTGGTAAATCTCCTACATCACACTTGCTTATTCCAGCAACTAATTCAAAAGGTAAAGTTTTTCAAATAATTTAATGAAGGGGGGGGGGGGGAATCTAAATGTTAACAATAGACCACTTTTGTTTTTCTTATGGAGGGCAATCCAATCTTATTGAAGCCAGCTTGGTCTATTGGTTAAGAAACCGGTCTAGAAAACAAGAGACTGAAAGTTCAAGTTCTGTCTTAGTTATGAAAGTCAGATGGGTGACCTTGGGTTACGCTAAGCTAAGATCACTCTAAGCCCAGTTCTTGTCACAGAGTAGCTGTTGTGGGGAAAATAAGAGGAGGAACTTGGTACTTTCAGTTATTCAAACTGATTTGTTGTTTAGAAAATATTTTTCTTCTGTTTGAATTGATTGTTTAAAAAATTGTTTTCAATTTTCTTTAAAGATTAAATAAATGTAAGGAAAAAGTTCATCTTTCTTGCAACAACATAGCTGTAGTAATTTGATTAGTTCTGTTAGTGAATAGATAAAATATTCCATTAAGGTATATTAAATATGCTTCTTGCATATACAATTATCCTAATTAGATCCTAATGAACAACTGGCTTATGTTATAGTAATATGGTGTAGGTCTAGGACACAGGTGTCAAACTTGTCATGTTACATTGCCATCATGTGACATTTCGTGATGTTTTTCCCATTCGCGGAGCTGGGGTGAGAGAGGCCTCTGCAGACCGCCAGTTTGACACTCCTGGTCTAGGATATCTGAAGAACCGTCTCGCCTCCATTGACTAGTCCATCACATTTGTTCCAGTCAAAAGGCCTTCAGATCCTGTTGGCCAAAGAATGCCAGCTGGCAGGGTCCAAGAGAAGACCTTCTTGGCTCCCTCCCTGTTGAATATTTTCCCGTCAGAGCTAAGGTTCGCCCCCACACTCCTGGCCTTCTAGAAGAGTCTCAAAGCTTACCTCTGCTGTTTAGCCAAAGGTCCTGACAGACCTGCTACGTTGGGGGTGACTGTCCAGCTAGAGAAATTCTCTACCCCCCAGACTGCCCATCATCTTGGTTCTTAGCTTTTTTAATTAGGTTTTTCTAATTTTAATTGTTTTTAGTACATTTTATTTTTTATTACATTGTAAGCCATCCAAAGTTGTTCTATCAGTGAGATGGATGGCATAGAAATTTAATAAATAAAATTTCAGTAGATATTCTGTACAATACATATTAAAATTTCTTTTCTTTTCCTAAAATACATTTGCTGCTATAGGAATGCCAGATACGAGAATTTTAAAATGTTTTAAACTATTGAACACAGCCTGTCAGATGAGAATAGTAAAAGTGTTTTAATATCTGAATTCTGTCTTGCGTTTAAAATCTCTCTCTAAGTGTTAAAAAATTCTTAAAATGTTATTCTAGTTCTAATGTTTTCTTATCTGTGACTGTAGACATCCACTCTGGCTTAGTCAGAAATACGTTGGGATTCGATTGTTCATATGACCAGCTGTATTATATTTCAAACAAGAATCTTCAATTGAATTTTGGTGTTAAAATTAGGAACTTTGTAGAATGCTAGAATTTTCACTTTATATCTTTTGCAGAATTAAGTTTTTTTTTTCCTAATTTCAGCTCCTGTGAAGAATATTCTTGCATTTCCTAAAGATGGCAAACTCTGGGTAAATTGGACACCTCCCAGAGAGTCAGTTAGTAAATACATAATTGAATGGCAAGAAGCTTGTAGCAATTTAAGCTGCCCTACTGACTGGCAGCAGGAACTTGGCTCAAAACGGAAAACATTTTTAAAAGGTAACCGTAGAGAATAATCTATTATTTATACAATGGAGAGAAGAATTCTTTAGGTACTCTTATTTCCTTTAAAAATAAATCCAATTCTTCTTATTTATGTGCTTTGCTCACTATGCTATACCTTTTAAGGTAAAACACATGCAAAGTGCAAAAAAAGGAATAAGAACTAATATACATTTATAAATTATATAAATAAATTTATAAGATGTATTATAAAAAGAAATTAAATCTAATGCTTCTTAGGTTACTGGCCTTAGTCATACATAAGCAGTATTCCTAACTAACAGTAAAGGTGAATTTTAACATTTCAGCATTTTTGAACCAATATACCACTTTTCCATGTAAGCTAAGCTCTAACCTGGAGACAACTTGCAAGACAACATATTGTTGTAGAGTTGGAAATTAGTAAGGTTTGTGTTTTCCTTTTTTTCATAGCCTGAAAGCTGCTCAGAGTCACATTTAGGGGGAGATGAGCAGCATAAAAATTTAATAAATAAATAAATAAAATTGCAGCAGGGGAGCAAGAATTTTCATGCCACAAATACTTTTTTCCTCAATACAATAATTCCTGTATGACATTATTTTGACAAAACAACTAAAATTGCTATTCTGTTGCCTGAGAGGATGTGACTTAATTATGACATAAGTAATATGTTCCCCTGTTGTTCAAATTCCCACTGTTTGTCCTATCACTTTACAGTTCATCAAATCTAAAAGACATTTTGTTTTGATTCTTTACTGCAGATATCACCTCAGCAGTGTGCTCAGAAAATAACATTGGGGACAAACTAATAAAATACGTTGTGTCCTAGAATTTTGAAACTTCTTGTGGAGCAAATTTGGAAATTGATTTAGAATTTTAGAGATTAAATACAGTTTTTTTTCCAGCAGGCTGTCATTTAAAGCTTGTTATACATGAAATGTGCCAGAATAGATTTTAGTTTTAAGGATGTCGTTCCTTTTATTTTAGCTTTTAAGTAAAGAAGCTGATAAAAGAGATACTTTCATGTGGACTTTTTTTTAAACGAATATTCCTGTATCCTTCTCTGATACTGCCAAGTGATAAATCCTTGAAATCCACATTTCCAATTAATTTATATCGTTGGATTTTGTTTTATACAAAGGAACAGTATCAGTTATTGACGGACTATTAGCCCAATGCAAATAAAAATGGAAAAGTAGGGAAAATCTCAAATGTTTGAACATTTTCTACATTCAAAATATTTGACAAACTAAGATAATGTGGTTGTTGATGTAGTTTGATCCCACAATTTTGTTTTTAATATTAGGAGAGAGCCTTAGAATATGTATGACAGAAGCTAGAATTGTACTTCTGCATCAGCAGAACGCCATTAACTGCAGTTTCTTTCTTCTAGCAACTCAGAGCAGAGATTACTTATAAATTGAAAGGTTTATAAGTTGATCTTATAAGTAAAGGCATTACTACTTTTTATTGGCATCTTTTTAATCCACCTCTATATTTTTATATATGTGTTAGAGCAGGGGTGTCAAACTCGATTTCATTGAGGGCCACATCAGCGTAGTGTTTGACCTCGGGGGGCCGGGGTGGGCATGGCCGGGGTAGGCGTGGACAGCTTGATGTCATTCATGTGAGGGTACCCATGTCGCCCTAGCGCTCTGCCAGCGAAAACGGGCTCCCGAGCTCCATTTTCAGCTGTGAGGGCCTCTTGCAACCCACTGGCAGAGGCACCATGGGCCAGTCATTCGCTATTTGTTTTTAGGGCAGCCCTGCAGGCCAGATCTAAGCACCCTGCGGGCCAGATCCAGCCCCCGGACCTTGAGTTTGACACCCCTATGTTAGAGTAATCCTGCTGTTCTGATCATGTTTTATTTTCTGTTTCCCCAATGAAAAGAGACAAATGAAACTCATTTATGTATTAAATGGCTTATTTCTATGAACACTATTTCATAAAAATCCAACAATGATTTCCACTGAATAATCTCTTGCTATTTGCTGTCCATCATGCTTCCTTCTTTATCAGAAAAAGGGCTTTGCATGAAAACATATTTGTCTACTAGGTGGATTATAATGGGGCACGGGCAGGTGGTTCTCATTTTACAACCGGTGGTTTAACAGCCATTAGAAGTTACAACAGGCTTCAAAAAGGGGAACTTGGATTGGGCAGCCACACCACTACCCTATAGTCATGTATGACTGCACTTTTGGTGCTCAACAGCACAGCCTCATGTATGGCCATTTGCAATGTCCCATGGCTATATGACGCCATTTTATGACAGTTTTTCCAAAAAAAAACCCCCAAACCAATAATTACGTCTGTTTTTCAGGAAAACTCTGCTCATAGCAAACCATTGTTCAGTTAACGACTGCAGATTCACTTAACAACAGTGCTTAACAACATGCAAAAAAGTTGTCACATCACCTAATCATTAACAGGTGTTCTAATAAAGGGCAGTTATGACCGTTACTGTCATAACTCAAGGACTACCTGTACCACCAATTCTGACAATTTGGAGAAATGCAAATTGTCTTCAAGCTTTATGTACATTGATTACAAATATTTATAGTATAGCTTGCCTTTCAGGATAACAATAATCCTAAAGCAGTTTGCAAGCAATATTAAACAACTGCAAAAAAAGTAGAAAGTTTTCAAGCATTTCTAATGCACCAGCAACTTCTTGATACTATACCTAGCAATATCTCAAATTGTTTTCAAATGTCTCTGAAAATAGTTACTACAACATTAAGTCAAATTTCTCTCTATGACGAAATATGTGTGTGACAGGGTATCTCTTGTTTCTTAACACAGTGTTAGCATTTTTAATTTATGTAAATAGGACCTGTAAAATTCTTTTTTTAGGAACCATAAAGCCATACAAGCGTTACATAATAACAGTATATCCATTATATAGCGACGGTCAAGGAGAAGGAGAATCAACACAGGCCTATCTTCAACAAGATGGTAAGTTTACTACAACTGCAAGTGGTTTCTTGAGGATGCCACAATGCAATAATTGGTTTATGATATTCATAAAATATTGCCTAATTTTCATAATAAATTGATATGAAAGTGGAGTACAAAACAGTAAAACTATAGGAACTTGTATTAGCTGCAATTATAAAATATGACAATAATGAAAGAAAGAGAAAGAAATGGGATGCCATAACATGTATTCAAAACAAAAGTCTAGGTGAACTATTGATGCTCCAGGTAAGATTGAGCAAGACTGTAATGCTTTTGGCGAATTGAAATATAGGCAATTTACCAAAAGAGTTACCAAAAGAACCTGGAACTGCTTGATGGTATAGTGGCAACTAGTGCTGCTCCTTCATCAAAGTTAATATAGTTCTAGCAGGATGTCCCTTTAATAACCTGTCAGCATTTTGCTCTACTGCAGCTACAGACAAATCCCCAAATAAGAGAACTAATTGTTGATCTTTAGCAAAAAACGTTTAAAGTACTGTTTGTTTATAGTGCCTGCTATTGGACCCAATGTTCGAACAAAGAAACTTGGAAAGTTTGAAGCTATTTTAGAATGGGATCCTCTTTCAGTGGAAGAACAAAATGGATTTATCAAAAACTACACCATTTCTTATAGAACAGCGACTGGAGATGAAAGAGGTAAGTGTGTTGCTAATTTTTAATTATTTGAATGATATCCTAGCCCAAGGTTTCAAAGTTAACTTTACTTTAGGCTTTACCAAATCCAGGCTGCAGAAATTCAAAAACAAACACACACACACACACACACACACACACACACACACACACACACACATATACACAAAACACTACATGGCAGCAAAGGGATATAGAAAACTAACTCTAGCTGCCACCAAGTATTCATCTAGATTTTTGTGGGTGAACCTTACTTGTCAGTTGCTTCTTGTACACAAAGACTCTTGTGCATAAACAGTCCTGTACTATGTTGTGGCTTTCATGGCTCATTATCATTCATGCATTGTTCACCTTTCATATAGATTACTGTAATGCACTCTACACGGGACTGCCCTTGAACAGTATTTAGAAGCTTCAGCTGCTGCAAATGTGGCAGTTATGTGCACCTCTCAATCAGCACATATTATACCTCCATTCTGTGGGCTACCTTGGTTGCCAATTTTATTCTGGGTATAATACAAAATGCTAGTGATAATCTATAAAGCCTTTCATGCCATGGGACTGGACTGAGTTATCTGAGGGACGGCCTCTCCTCAATTACCTGTAATCCAATCAGATCTGGGAGCAGAGTCATGTTTTAGGTCCCATCAGCCAAGGAGTATGTTTTTTGGGTGGAAAAACTCTCCTAGAAGGAGAGCCTTCACTGTCGTGATTTCAACTGTATGGAACATCATTTTCCTGCGCCCCCCCCCCCCCCCTTAGAGATCATAGTGATCCTGTTAACTTTTCGCAAGGCCTGAAAACATGGTTTTGTGATGGGCATGGAAACCCAGGAATGTACTAGAACCTGCACAGTAGCTGTATTAACGGTAAGGATGGAAGTGTGATTCAAAACTTTATTTTTAATTTCCTGATACAGTTTTTATATGGCTTAATATTGTTTTTATTGTTTAAATTATTCCATTGCTTTGCTGTGTTTGTATTTTCTTTAAAACTTCATAACCTGCCCATACTTATGCATTGAGATGGGCAGCCACATAAATTCAATTAATAAATAAATGAAATAATGCAAGGTAATTGTAGTAAATATGCGCAGTCATATCTCGGTACTTGATTGCTTCAAAACTCATTTAATTATGTATTTGATGCATTTTTGAAGCAGAAATCTTGTCCCAGCACTTGGCTTTCTCCCAGTAATCAATGTGCAAGGGAGAATTTGCTGACATCGGCTACCCCATGACTTGCTATTTCTTCCAACCAAAATAGCGGATCATGTGGTAAGTCATGAGGTTTTCTTCGTACTCATCAGTTTTAGTGTTCACATCTTCCAGAACAAATTATTAACAGGTGCCCAGGTGCCACTGTATTTCTTCCAATATAGTATGTGCGTGTTATGATATGCAATAATATTAATACAGAATATTTTGACAGAATTAATAAAATTAGAAATGAAGGTTGGACTATACTTAGATCAGATCTAAGTGTTCTTATTTGAATTAAGGTTAGAAAAAACTAGTTTGGATAGATTTAATATAAAGCATTGTCAATTCATTTTTTAATTTCTAGTTGTGACTGTGGATCCTTCAAAAACAGAGTACCTACTATCATCCTTATTAAGTAACACTTTGTATATAGTGCATATGACAGCATACACAGAAAGTGGAGGAACAGCTGGTTCTCAGTTTACATTTTCTACAAATAGATTTGGTAAGTTTTGTATGTAAATATTCCAATTTTGAAAAGAATCAGCTTGGGATAAAATAATTCCCAAGTACCCATTAGAGTTCCTCCTTTTTTAGACCACTTGAAAGTCCTGTATAGATGATTTCATTATTTTGTTCTGTATTAGGTACCCTGGGAATGTGGCATAATTCATAAATCGGGTGATTTGGTTTTGTTTTGTTTTGTTTTTGTCTTTTTGTTTGTTTGTTTAACACAATATGTGAATTTAAACATGATTAAGGATAGCCATGATCCAAAAGGATAGGTATGATTCATTTGTTATTTTCATTATCAATTAATACATTTTAGAGGTTTTTAAATTATTTTGAGGTAAACTAATAAACATTTGAAGAAAATGTGCTGATTTTCTTTTGCATTTTCTTTTCAGAGGATGGAGAAATAGAAGCAATTGTTGTTCCTGTCTGCATAGCATTTCTTCTAGTTACTTTATTGGTTGTATTAGTTTGCTTCAGCAAACGAGATATGTAAGTATCCTTAGTGGTACTATCCTGTACAGCACCACATATTCAGCACACTGCGTGTCATTCTTGATTGAGCAAAGGAAGGAGCGTTGCATTGACACTAATGTACTACTGTGTGTGTGTGTGTTTATACATATAATAATTCTGAGCTGAATGTCACTTGTTATTTTTTTACTTGTCTTTTTATTGTTTTTCTCCAGGATTAAGAAACACATCTGGCCTAATGTGCCTGATCCTTCAAAGAGCGTAATTGCTCAATGGTCACCGCAGACACCAGCTAAGGTAAAAGGAAAACAAAAAAACCAAAATTAGATTATAAGATAATTAATAAAAACATAATGAAGGAATGGGAATGGCAAGTTCCAGATGTGGCATCCTTCCCTAATTCCCTGGGGTTGATTTATGGAGGCTACATAGTTGGGGTTAGTGGGGAAATTGAAAAAGAGCAAAATATCTCCTCCTTCTCCATTCTGTCAACCTAATGTTGAATTGGAGTTTACATGGAGAAAAGAGGCTGTTGTACTTGATGAAGAACTTGACTGGAATCCAGGCCAAATCTTCAACTAAATGCAAAAAACTGATTAGTTTCTTAACTGGTTATATATGTTATAAAAAAAACCAATCCTAATATGTCAGACGTATATAATAACCTAATTTTAAAAAAATCAAACGGACAAATCCTATATATTATGCATATATATATAGGATGTACGGAATATAAAGTAAATTCAGCAGGGCGTCTGGTATGACTGTATGTGAAAAGTTGCATTCTCAAATCATGTCTTTTAGTAATGCAGATTAAAGTGAGATAGAGACCAATCTGAAAGCCCAAGGAGGCACTGCATTAATTTACTACCGAAGAAGCTTGATTTTCTGACAGAAAGAAAAGAATGATGAGGCAGACTAAAGATCATATCAAATGAACGTAGTTTTGATTTAAAATCAAATTGCATCACAGATAATTATGATGACATTTTTGTCTTCTTTTTTTAAAGCATTTTAATTCAAAAGAGGAAATATATCCAGAGGGCAGTTTTACTGATGTCAGTGTTGTAGAAATTGAAGCCGAGGACAAGAAATCCCTTTCAGATCAAGATCTGAAGCCTTTTGACTTGCTTAGAAAAGAGAAGAATGCCTCAGAAGGTCACAGCAGTGGTATAGGAGGCTCATCCTGCATGTCTTCTCCTCGACAAAGTGTTTCAGATAGTGATGAAGGGGAACCTGCTCAGAACACTTCCAGCACCGTGCAGTACTCAACTGTAATACCCAGTGGCTACCGGGATCAAACTCCTTCAGTGCAAGTCTTTTCCAGGTCTGAATCTACACAACCTCTCTTAGATTTAGAAGAGAGGCCAGAGGATCAACAGATTCTTGGAAATGACAGTTCAATGCCCAAGCATCGCTACTTCAAGCAAAATGGTAGCTGGGATGACACAGCCACAGATTTTGAAAAGGTGGAACAGATTTCTCCAGTAAGTGAGGAAGATACTACCAGGCTTCCAGCATCACAAATGGGTGAATCTGGCCCAGAAAAAGATCAACAGGGAATGGACTTCATAGGTGCATTTTCTCCTAACCTAATGGAACAAGCTGGGCAGCTTGAAAACAACACAGATATGGTAACCAGTGAAGAGATGCCCAAAAGCTACCTTCCTCAGACTGTACGGCAAGGTGGTTATATGCCCCAGTGAAAAGAAAATACTGTTGTGCCATTGCTTTGATAAGTTAAATAGTTTTTAAAAACCATGCTTCAGGTGAAAATCAGGCTCATCTATGGAAGCTAATTTGGACAACATGGAATTTGGGAAATTTGAATAGACTTTTAAAGGAAAATTTCTAGACTTCTACTGAATTTTTCCTTCAAGCACTACATATATTCAACTTCGTTGATACATTTATTACATTTCAGTTTTGTCCTGGGCATTCCACTTTATTTTTAATATAGAATATAAAGCTACATTCATTTTCATAAAGACATACAGGCCAGGAGTTGATAATTGCAAATACTTTCCTGCAGTTAAGACCATAAGAGGTTAAATTGTACATTATGAATGTTCCATTTGTGATTGTCTAGCACCGACATTTCAACTACTGTGAGAATTATGCAGAAGCAAATAGTTTACTACCTATCTGGCCAAACATAATTGCTTCAGGCAGAATATAAACATTATATGGGTCTAGGACAGCCTCATAATTAACTAACTAAAAAAGTTTTGTTTGCTTGGGCTCTTTCTCTTGACTGTAGCATGTTACTTGTGTCAGCTAAGGACTGTATTAATTGAGTGAATGATCAGCTAATTGAATCATGATTATGTCCAAAAGTTGACTGCTAATATTTCATGTTGACTTTTGACTACCAGTATTTCATGCCTTTTGTATCTTGCACTTTGAGCCATATCTGCAGAAATGTAAATACAACATTTGGAACTCCAGTCCTATAAAGTTAAATTTGTGTGTATGCTTATTTTTATTACCATATAATCATAATTAGGGGTTAATTGCTATTAAAGAGGAATATATACCGTTCTTTTGTTAACTGCTAAAATGCCAGGTTCTGGTATTCCATCCTGTGCATAATTATGAAGGCTGGAAACCACGCAGCTGGGTTATAGAAGACACCATGCTGAACTGTGGTCTTTGTTTTTCAGTTTGGTTCTCTCCTACCTATGAAGAAATTTATTCAGTTCTTTTGGTTCATACTAGTTTATTAAAAATAATTTCCACAATGCATTAATAGCCTGAATGTCTTTTGATGCAGTCCAGGAACACTAAAGTTGTATAAAAATTAAAGCATATTCGATTGTTTTTTTAATATAATTTTCAGTATGTGTATATATTGAAACTTTATAAATCATCACCATGACCATTTCCATGATGTTCTTTTTCTTCAGAAGCATATTATCAGTAGTAGCTGAAATTTATACAGTAGACAAGCTAAGTTTTACAACACAAGCTCAAAATATAACCACAAATATATTTAATCATTTTCAAAGTTTTCAAGTGTGAAATTGGCTCTGATCATGGGTGTCTTCTTGCCATAGCCTTAAATGGCCTGATCTTACTCTGCTTTTTCTGCATCTGTCATTGTAATATTTTCATGCTTGGAAATGAAGTCAATGCACACCTAGTTAATCACAAATTATTATGATTTGGCTGTTCAGTTTGTTTTCGCTTTCTCAGGAATTCAAATCATTTTTTTGAAAGTTAACAGTTTAATGCCTATTCATTGAAATTATCCTATACTGGATCCTAGAAAATGAGTAGAAATTGTTAATTGATGAAAACGGAATGAATTGTAAACATAATCCACAATTCTTGCCAAATTGTCCTCAAATCTTGGAGGAAGAATTTCTAAGCATAATAGAGAAATTTGACACCTTATCATATAGAGTAGCCAGTCCATTATTTTATATCTCTTTACATCAAATTAAATATCATTGCTTTAGGTGAAAACCCCTTTCAATGGTTTTTTTAATAGTGGTTCTTAGCTACATATCTGAACCTTTATATTTTTGAAAGTTTTCAGTCTACCATTTAAACAAAGCATTTTGAACATGTTTCCTCTTAAATACAGCAGCTAAAAGTCACCAATTTTATAATTCCTATATTCTAATTGTGGAATGCAGCAAGAGTGTTCATTAACATTATACAAAAGCTCCGTTATCTAAATTGGAGAACGCTATATGACAAGGTGTTACTCAAAAAACAAATTGCATCCCAACAATGTAACTTCAAAAATATAAGAATGGTGCTCAGAATTGTATTACTTGTTATAATTTTCCAACCTTTTGACCACCTGTATTAATCTCATAGATTTTTAGGTGAAAAATCTTTGCATTGTTAATTCTCACTTAGCGTATACAGTATAATATAATTGCTAGCACACAGAGCATTTTCTCAAGTTCACAACTACTACCTTAATCTGGAAAATGGGTAGAACATTATGACAATATCTCAAAAATCCCCCCTAGCAAAGGGATGGAAAAAGGGCTGGTTCTAAGTACCAGTTCTCAAGCTGGCTTAATTTTTTTTTTAAATGGCCATCAAACCAAGTTTCCCCAAAGAGGTTTTCAATCTGAGCAAGGCTCAGAATATTGGACTTTGTTTTCTAAAGATGGATTCCCCCATAGAAAGATTTGATCATGGAAGTTGAGACAGTCAGCCTCAGTTCCTTCAAGATTGGAGTTTTTCCTGATCTCCAAGGAGGAAGTTTTCAGTCTACCCTAACCCTAACCCTTCATAAGCCCTATGACTCCTGCTGGAACAATATTTTTTTTCAAACTTGGCAGCTTTCCGATGAATGGAATGCTGGCTGGGGAATTCTGTGGTTGAAGCCCCCTCATGTGGTTGAAGCCCCCTCATCTTAGTTGCCAAGCTGGAAAAACATTGAAAAGGCTGTCACGGGACATATTTCAGCATAAATATCTTTTTACAAATTCAATTTATTAGTCACATTTAAGCCTCAATTTCTTCATTACTATGAAACAAATTAATCTACCTATCATGCCAATTATTTTTTAAATTGAGCACTGACTCCAGTGTTGGAACTGGAACACAATTCTTTCTGTAGCAATTTATATCCTCATGATACCTAGCCCTTGGTTTTACCATTATTGTGAACATCCACTCGAGTCGACTTGGTATTCAGTTCTGCTAATAAAATTCATCAAATAAATTGAATGTTGGATTGTAAAACTCTTAATTGCCTGTGACTGAATAAATTAGGTACAGAATAACATAGCATTTTAATTAAAATAGTTTAATTCTGTACCTTGTTTTTTTTTAAATACAATGAAGAAGCAAGTATTCTAGGTTTATTTTTATTACATCTGAAAGTAATTGATATGATTAGGAAAGTATTTTGTCTTGAGATTTATAATTACAGCTTCCTCGCATGTCAATAGGAACGCTGCTCTTAATGCCTTAAGCTTGAAGGTAGATTAGTAGGAAAGGAAGAAAATCCAAGAAAAGTTACAATGACGTTTTAAGGGGTCTTCTGCTTTTTTGTTGTGACCTTTTCCTCAGGTGAAACCAACAATTTAACTTAAATGTTAGTATATATCAAAGCAGTTATTAATAGATGTAGAGGCTGCTTTCTTACAAAAATATTCATTAAGAATTGAAAAAATCTTTTATCAGGTAGGACTATTTCACAGGATGTGGTCAAAAAAGACAAGATGTTGATCACAATGCAATGCCTTTTTTAATATGTATTGTGGCCATCATTTTGACTTTTTTGACCACACCCTGTGGACAACCCGATGATGATGACTATGGCTCATGGCTTCCTATATAATTGATGACTACAGCTAATTAAAAATAAGGGACTAATTTGTGACATCATGAAGTAGCAATAGCACTTTGACTTATATACTGCTTCACAGTGCTTTACAGCCTTCTCTAAATGGTTTACAGAGTCACTATATTGTCCCCAGCAACCAGGGTCCTCATTTTATCTCAGAAGGATGAAAGGCTGAGTCAATATTTGAGCTGGTGAGAATTGAACTCCTGGAGTGAGCAGTGAATTAGCCTGCAGTACTGCGTTCTATCCACTGCACCACCATGCCGCGAGGCATTGTGATATCATCCCAATATCACTGTGCCTCATTAAAAATGGTCTCCCTGCATTGGGCTTTTGATTAGTATTAAATCCTAAAATGGCTGCTTCATAACTTTCTTTTTTGCCTAATTACCAATTGTAAAAACAAAATACTTAAAATGTTTTGATAATTGTAAATTACAATTGAGCATGTATGTTGCTAAAATCTGGAATTGTTAAGGTGAAAGGAATTAGGAAATGCTCATTTTCCATTGTATGACAAAGTAGCATTTAGAACAGTGTTTCTCAACTTTGGCAACTAAGCTGTGTAGGCTTCAACACCCATGTTGGCTGGGGAATTCTGGGAGCTAAAGTCCACACAGCTTAAAGTTGCCAAGGTTGAGAAGCGCTGATTTAGGACTATAGACTTTTGCAAACTAATTCAGTAGATACCTATCTTGATCAATATACCTTACTCAGACCTGCTTCCTATACAATTGTTACTATCCACTAGATACATATCCAACCAACTGGTATTGTAAACCAAAAGATTAGATTAATCTTTATGATTTATTTCTTGGTCCTTCCATGTAACAGATTCCTTCTCTATGGACAATGGAACTGTAAAAGAAGATGCCTTTATACCCAGCTCTTAACTGAAAAGCATAAAACCAAAAAGAAAAGATTTCTCTTAAAAAATAGCTTTTTTTTTTAAACAAAAGAAGCCAAAGGCAGAAGGGAAATTTGTTTCCTTCAAGAAATGAGGGGTTGGGTTGATGTGAAAGGACAAGGGCAGTACTCAGGACATACTTCATAGAAGCGTATAAACCGCACTATTTGCATTTATCAAATATTGTTGAAGAGCATTCAGTCCTAGATTTAGACTAAGGAAATAGGAAATTACTCATTTTAACAAGTATTGTATTTGATTTGCAATTTAATCTATTAATAGTGCAATTTACTGAAAGTAGCCATAATGTTTTCACAGAATGTGTTATCTTTATTTTACATTTACAGCAGCCAAAATCCTCTTTGCACTCCTTTTGCAAGAAGTGAAAGGACCTACAGTACATTTATCTGGCACATATTGTTTACATGCGGCTACTACCTGGTTATACCAGGAAGAATTCACATTACCATTGCCAGACATTGTTGCTTCACCTTTTTAACAATTTCAGTGGACATATGGTGCTGATTGAATTTCTGTCCGTGAATCGGAGAGAACGGTTCTAAGTGACCTAAGTTTAACTATTGTACAAGTAGTCTTCTGATAGCTAAGAAACTAAGAGTTAAATTAAAAAATCAAAATACATCTCAAAAGTATGAATAAGGCAATCAGGCTGCTGCTGTTGCAATGAAGATGTACACATTCATTATTCATTATTTGATCTGAAAAATCTGGAGAGTCTGGTCTTTATAGCCAATTCAGTTTGTATAATATACCAGTAATCAAGGCCTTTGTCCTTTCTAGAAAACTGTCCTAATATCCCTTCTTCATAATGTGAATGTATGTTTGTTACTGTATAAATGTGAAAACACTTATTGGCATTTAAATTTGTAGCTTTCAGTCTTTTCCCTGAGTTGCCATTTGCGTATTTCTTTGAAATACATCTATAAACAATTACAAAATTGTTAGAAGAAAGAGCTATTATGTTGTTTGTATTGTTGGCTTTTTTATTATGTTTTTATTGCTTTTAAAAATAATAAAAGAAATTAATGTCATTTAATGCCATGTATTTTTCTATTGTTGCTTTCTTTTCAGATGTTTTGTTACATTAATAGAATTATTTTTACTAATATAATAATTATATGTTTGCAAATCAGTGGTGGGATTAAAGCTGCATACATGTATCAAGATACATTGGAAAAGCTTCTAAACAATGTAGAAAACTTCTTTCTTTAATATCCAAAAGTAGCACTGAATGCTACTATACCAAATGACAAATGTTATTTTATTTAAATTATTTTGATATTACTTCCCATTTAAGAAGGAACAGGTTTACAGTTTAAACAGTTGGTTAAAACATTCTAAAGTGTTTTACAAAATAAAACAGCATCAAAGAAAAAACTGCATTTTTTTAAAATCAACATTTAGCACATTACCAAAAGGCCTGGGAGAATGAAAAAGACCAGGCATAGTCCTACCATAACTAGCAAGGAAGACATTCATTCCATAGACAAGAGATTACCAAGGAAAATGATAAAGTATTTTTAAATTTTTTCTTTTGCTTCAAAGCAAGAAAAGGAAACTGAAAAAGAAAAAATTAACGAAGGAAAATAATATACATGTATAAGTAATATACTTAAGAAAAATGTGAGTTTAAACAATCAATTAAAAAGTGGAAACTCTGCAACATTTCATCAATGCAAAATTTTAAACTAGTATGGCAGTCTTCCACTGAACTATATTCCACATTTAACCATAGCCCAAACTTAATAAATCCAGACTTCTTCATAAATAGATAATTTTCAAATATATAACAATAGCACTTAGACTTATATACCGCTTTACATACTGCTTTGTATGTGTCAAACCCATCTTTTGCTTACACAGAAAACACAAGGGTTCCTCAATGTCAGCCAAAGGAGAAAAAAAGATGACATTTTGACATTTAGTCAAAATCAGCATTTCTGTGCTCAACAAAAACTGACACGGATATGTAATCTAAAATACATGAATCGTTCCTTGGCAGATAGTGAGGATATTTTTTTTCTTGCCACACTGAACATTTCTGCAATGCTTTATGCAATCAGCATCTGTGAGATGGAGAATTCAGATCTTAGCCCTTCTCTTCTTATCAGGAAGAAAGTCATATTTACCTCAGGGTCACAATTCTATAGATTTGAAAGCTATTAACGGATCTTCAATTTAGATGTGTCCAGCAGTGCAGTAAATAATATGCAAAATAAGGAAGTGTTTTGTCAAGTGAAAAACAGAACAAGCCAGATATGATAGTGGCTTCTTAGTTACTTCAGAGCTTCTAAACACCCTTATCACTTCATTGCAAACATTTGACATTTTTTCTTCTAATCTTTCTGTTTCAAGAAACTACTTCATCTCAACACTGGGTAGAAATAGTTTAACATTCAGAGAGACTGACACTTTTGAGAATTACCTATTCAGGCAAAAGCATGGCATTACTAGAAACAACTTTTACCCAAGAAATCTTGAACTCTGACATTATATAAAATATGAACTCTTTTTTTAAATAAAAAGTTTTTTTTATTTTTTAAGACAAACAAACATATAATACATCAGTCCTTCCATGTGTCATCTCGGTGTTTCTTTAATATGAACTCTTTAAAGTGACCTTTTTAGTTTTCCATATTTTTTTGATAGGTTTTGATAGGTTAAAAATATTTCAACCACTGAATACAAATACAAATGATACAAAGCCTTTATACATTTATTTTTATTTCTACATCACCTTTATACCAATCTGTACAACACATTCAATAGTTTTGATTGACAATTGTGTGACTTCATTTTCCCCTCCATGTGTGACATATTTGAGGTCTGCAATTACTAGATCAGAGTAATGAAACAAAAATTTTTAAGAAGGCATAGCTTTGACTGTATTTGCAGCCAAAGCATATCCAACAAATATATTTTATTTTATTAGATTTTATTCTGCTTTTATTCCTTTACAAATAACACAAGGCAGTGAACATACCTATTATTATTATTTCCTCTTCCTATTTTCTCCACAACAACCCTATGAGATGGGCTGGCTGAGAGAGAATGACTGGGCCCAAGGCAGGGCTAGAACTCATGGTCTCCTAGCTTCTAGCCTGATTCCTTAACCAATTGGTTAACTACGGTAGCTTTTTGGGTCAGAAAGTAAGGATGTCTGGATATTATTCAACTCCTAACAGCATTTTCCTCTATATCCAAAGTTACTTAGACCATTTTTTTCCTTTTCAACATCATTATATTTTATTAGGAAACAGGACAAACATGAAACATGGCTGCATGATGTGAATATTTTATACCTCCTAATAATCAAGTCTGAAACAAATTTATGCAATAATTTTAAAAAACCATGCAGGACTTACATGCTTACTATTTAATAAAACAGCAGTTACAAGCAGGATGTCCCATAAGTTTTTTTTAAATTTGTAATTAACACTTTGAGAGTAATTTAACTGTATCTGGTGCTACATAAGGATCCCCAGCACTACAACAGACCAAAGAAGCAGCTTTGGTTTCAGGTTCTTTCGTATTTTGTTCTACATTCTCGCAATCCAGGAACTCTCTTGAACAAACAGAGTTTTTCAAATATGAATTAAATTCATTTTTCTCCTGAAAATTTTCCTGATACTGCATTTCTTCTTTTGCAGAACTTTCAGAATCCCTTTTCATAGTTAGAAGTGATTGATTGCTGAAGTCATGGTTCAACAATGATCCTGGAAGAAAGCAATCTAGAGCTTTGTATTCTCCAGTGTAGAAAGTCTCTTGACCAGCAACGGCAATTTTTGCAGTAACATTTGTTTGTTTGAAGCAGTTTTCAGGATTCAGCAATGGCAACTCATTCTCCCTGCAAGTATCTATTTTCAAAATATTGATGTCATCTTCAGAAGATGAGTTCCCCAATATGATTTTCTGTTGAAGACAAGAAAAATGCAGATTCTAAGAATTTAAGTTTCCTTTACTAGTGAAAAGGGGAAAAAACCATCAGCAAAGAGGATGTAGATAGAAGAACAAAAAGAAACATAAATAGTTGTACTGCTGTTACTGTCCACATGGTTGTGGCAACAACAGAAAGAAGAGTATCTACTCAGATGGTTGCTTGTGTATCCTATGAGCCATTGTTTCTCCATTCCATCAGGCAAGCAAAGAATGTTCCCCAGGCAACCTTCTGCCCTCTAATTACTTACCGTACATGGTACGGTCATTCCTTCATGTGTTCATCAGCCTCAGTATGCAATTTAGCTAATGTGGCCAGAACAGAAGATACTGCAAGCTCACTCTTTGGGTCTCAAGGCAAGTTGTATTTACAGAAGGAAGGCATGGTAGAGAAAGAAGAATGGGAGGTGGCAGCATCACCAAGGACAACCAATGCAATGGTTAGGGGCTATTTCCTCAGTTGATCCAATCCAGTGGTGGGTTTCAAATTTTTTTACTACTGGTTCTGTGGGCGTGGCTTGGTGGGCAGGGCATGGCTTGGTGAGTGTGGCTTGGTGAGCATGACAGGGGAAGGATACTGTAAAATCTCCATTCCCTCCCCAATCCAGGGGAAGGTTACTGCAAAATCCCCATTTCCTCCCGATCAGCTGGGACTTGGGAGGCAGAGAATAGATGGGGTCAGGGCCAGTCAGAATTTCTGCTACCAGTTCTCCAGAACTGGTCAGAACTGCTGAAACCCACCTCTGATCCAATCCCATGGCTACACATCTCAAGGGCTGACATGAGACATGTTGTGGCTTATAGACTGTGATAAGTTATGGCTAAAAATGAATTGGAGGCTCATCATTTACAGTGATTTACATTACACTTAGCTATTAGCTGTACAGTTTACATTACACTTAGCTATTTCTTCTATGCAAAATTGCACATTTTTTTTCAATTATCTCAAATAGTAGAGATGAAGAAAATTTGACAAAGTAAAGTCCATGGCTGCAACATTCACGTTGCATTAGGACTAGGGAAAATTCTGGGCCATCACACTCATTTTCTCACAGCCTGTTTGCCCAGCAAAAATCAATCCTTACCTGAGATACAGCAGGACAACTTGCTATTACAGGATGTGGAATCTGAGGCCAGCAAATTTGTTTTATCCTGATAAAACAAAAGCAAACTGATTTAGTTCTCTAATACTTGCATTTGATGACGTCTCAAGAGGCTTGATCTTCAACCCCTGCTTTATGGGTTTTCACATGGTTTGGTACTTTCTCCATTTCTATTTGATGGCTACATGAAGCCTCTGGGTAAGATCATCCATCACTATTGGATGACATATCATCAGTATGCTGATGATATTCAGCTGAATATCTCAGGCCATGTTGAATTAAGTGATGCCACAACTTCCCTCTTTAGGTTGGAGGCTGTTAAGGTCTGGATGAGGAGCAATGAGCTGAAATTGAACCCTGGCAAAACGGAACGGTTTGGGGATTGGGTTCTGGTTTATAGGGAATTGTCATCTTTGATCCTGGATGGCGTTCCACTGCTCCAGATGTCCCTGGTGCATAATTTGGGGGGGGGGTTCCTGGACTCGCAACTCCTGCTAGAGAAGCAGGTGGTACTCGTGGCTAGGAGGGCTTTTGCACAATTGCAGATTGTGCATCAATTATACCCTTTCTTGGACCAACATTCCTACTCACATTCATCCATACCCTAGTCACCTCTTTTTGTTGGAGATGGGGAAAATGTAGATTTTAAGAATGTAAGCTTCCTTTACTAGTGAAAATGGAAATAACCATCAGCAAACAGAATGTATAGTAGACGGTGGGGGGAGGGAAAAACAAATATTTCTACTGCTCTTACTTACATGGAAATGGCAACAACAAAAAGAAGAGTAACTACTCAGATGGTTGCTTGTATCTACATGACGCTCTAAATGAAGATGAGTAATGTGCTTTACATGGGGCTACTCTTGAAAAGTATTTGGAAGCTTCAGTTGGTCCAAAATGCGGTGGCCTGCATGCAAGTCTAGATTTGTACACATCACCCCTCTTGTGGAAGCGGCATTGGTTGCTAATTTGCTTACAGATCTAATTAAAGGTTTTTGTTATCACCTTTAAAGCCCTATAAGCTTGGGGCCAGGTTATTTGAAGGACTGTCTCTTCCCAGTTACATCCTCCCAGCAAATTGAGGAGCCGGATCTGTCATGGGTTCCCCCATTAAGGAGGTCCATTTAGTGGGACCAAGAAGAAGATTCTTTTCCATAATGGTTCTCTCCCTGTCGAACATTATCTCTTCAGAGATAAGAATGGCCCTAACCTTGTTAGTCTTTTGAAAGGCTATTTGTCTGCGCACCTGGAGATCCCAGTCTGATACGGAGCCTATCAAGTAGCTTATCTGAATGTTGTCATGGGGGGAGGGGGGAGAGATGGGGTTGTTTTGGGTTTTGAGATCTTATTTTTATAAGCTACTCTGAGTCACTGTGAGTTGAGTATCCATATAAATCTTTTTAATAAATAAATAAATATTTTATTTGGTCCCCCTAAACTGAAATATTTGGGGTGTTGTGACTATTCTGAGGGAACTTTGGGTACTGGTGTTCCCTTCTTGATAATATAATAAATATAATAAATTATAATATAAATTAATATAATATATAATTAATGTAATATAATATTTCACTTGGTATTTGGAGGAGATGTATGCAATCGTCCAACATTCTGAAGAAGTTCCAATTTGTTCAAGGTACTGTACCAATAAATATAGAAGGGGAGACTTCACCTGGTCCCTGCTTAAAGCTAGCTCCTAAAATTATTTTGTATATAACCCATGGAACCCAATATTTGGACAAGGGAAGTTGGATATGGGAATGCTATGCTTGGGAAATATAAAGTATTGAATCATTCAAAGCTCCTTCAGTTGAAAACTGCAACCATCAGGAGAAAAATGAAAACTTTAGATTGTGTTTAAGAAGGAGTTTCATGTAAGTAATGAAAGGGGAAAAGGCAAAGAGGTTGGATTGTGATTTGCAACAAGCTTTGCCACATAGCCTCATCTGAACCTAGTAATTTAAGCAGTGCTCACTTCACAAAGTGATATAAGTGAAAAATAATCGCAGCACTTTCACAGACGGAAGAAAAGTTTAAAAAAAATAACAACCTTAAACTACTGAAGATTGAGATTATATATTAGATTAAATAATAGCCAAAAGAAATATTTGTATAGGCCTGGACCATATTATTGTTTTTTTCACATTTTGTTTTCAATCATTTAAAAATATACTCACATTTTATACTTTAGAACCCATAATAGTGCAAAACTTAAGAAGCATGTCATGAATATTCCAATGAAGATAGTTGCAAGAATAATGTCTGTTGAACCTAGAGGAGCGAGCAATCAAATTAAAATGTCAAAATTCCAAATATTTTAGGTCAAAACTTTCTAGTGACATTTTAGACACAGGGATCAATGAAATCAATAGAATTGATCCCTTGAGGTTGCATCCAAGAGAGAAATACATATTTGTGCAGATAACTGAGCTAAGAATATGGCTCTGGCTTCTCCTTACTTTGAACTGGTTCAGCTGGTTATCGTGACTAAAATATAACTATTCTACAGAATCTTTAGCCCTCATTAACCTGTAAAAAGCAAGACGTTAAAAAAACACCAGGCTGTTTAATGTTTCTAGTTTTTCCAATTGGAGACGAAGATTAGCATTGTCTCATTTTCACTCATCTTAAGCCGTTGGATTCTTTCTAGTTAAAAACAACACAAACTCGTCTTACGTAAAAATGATATATGAAGAGGAAAAACTATTTGCCTTGAATAACTTACTAAGTAGCTTAGTAAAAAAGTTCATTTCATTTCCCATTGTTCCTCCAATCATGGTGTTTGCCTTAATCCAAGCTCTGTAATTGGTGTTGGGCTGCAAAGACTTCAGGTTGTACTTCAGGATACTGCTGTCCACAGTTTCTTCTATTAAGACATAAATGGAAGGTTAAGTGATCATCTCACCCAGCGTAGAAGAGCTGCCATCCCTTCAAGCCTCTTTCATCCTTCATTCATTCCAAGTGCTTTTATGCTACTTCACATATCTACGTGATTTATAATAAAAGGCGCGGGAAACGCCCTCAGCAATTATGCCTAAAACCTCTTTCTACAGGCCATTTCCTTGCTCTGCCTTTCACTTTGCTTTCCTTTTAACCACCACTCTCTGAAACATGTCTGAACAGCTCTGGAGTATAAAGCTAATCAACAGGGAGGTAATGTGAGGCATAGCTTCCAGTTTCCCAGCTATTGAAAAGAGCATTTGTTTAGAGGACAGATTAAGAAAGCATATTGTCGGCACTTAAGTGCTGTAAGTAATATCCTATTGAGTTTACACTGGAGCAGGATATTTACAACTGCTATCACTTCAGCCGTTCTTCCATGATATCTAATTGGAAGATGTACGTGTGCACGCACCCACAAACACACATACGTTTTTTAAAATGATTTTATTTACACCCTGCCTTTCCACTAAATTGAGCATGATCAATAGCACCCCCTCAGGCTGGCTGATAAGACTCCTTCAGAGTCCCAAAGGTGCTTTTTCAGGAGGCAATTGGACTTTCTTGTTTTTTATTTTGAAGATGTTTCGCTTCTCATCCAAGAAGCTTCTTGTTGTGGCTCCGACCCCCGAGCCCATCGTATCGGAGGAAGAAGGCTCCGAACATGAAGGAGAGGAGCCGGCCAGGCCTCCCTCTCCTGGCCCCTCCTCTCTGGCAATTCCTCAGGTGTCAGCCGAAGGAGAGGAGATTGGCCAGGAGCCAGGTGTCTCCGATCTGTGATGCGGGAGACAAGTTGTGGCTGGATCCACGCCAGCATCGGCGTGCTAAACGGTCACAGCAGATGAGGAGGTGTGCCAGAGATTGAGCTGAGTCACTGGATCACACCCCACAGGCTATATAAGTGAGGGTGATGGCCATTCCAGCTCTGTGACAGACAAAGCAAAAACTCTGGCGAGTCGCTTGCACTTTTGGGACGAACAACGCCTCATCTCTTGTGGATTTCTGTTACTGGACTACTTCAAACTGTCTGTATTCTTGTGTTATCTGGTGGAGGAACAACCCCTCCTTCTTGGAGTAAAAGCTCTTGGCAGGCAGCTGCTGCGTTGCTGCCAAGTTTTGATAACGAACCTTTGACTGTTTTGGAACAATTATTTAACCCTTTGGGGTGGGTGTTTGTGTGTGTGGGAGATGAGGACAGAACATTTCTTTAGTTCTGATGGGATAGTGGGGAATGGAAGGATATCCCGCCTCCACTATACCGTCAGAGCTGAAGAAGCTTCTTGGATGAGAAGCGAAACATCTTCAAAAACAAAAAAAAATCAAGGAAGTCCAGTTACCTCATGAAAAAGCACCTTTGGGACAACCATGACCTGGATGACTGAGAATCTCTACAGACTTCTTCAGAGCTATTTTATTTCCCAATAGATATCTGCAAAATAAGATAGTTTCACAAAATCATGGCTTAGAACTAGTCAGCTTCTTGTCACTTAACTGTTGGCTCACTAGGACTCTTGTCCTAAAATATTTGGAATCTTGACATTTATTTTGCTTGCCCTTTTTGCCCCTTCCTCTAGACATAACAGATGCTGTCCTTGCAATTATCTTCACTGGAATATTGATATCATGCCTATTAATTGTGGCATCCCTGGGAAAATGGATTCAGCCATATTTAGGGCTTCAAGATCTGGACTAAAAAATCCAGTTAGCCATTAGATAGAGCAAAAAGATTCAGAAAATTAAATTCAATTGCCTACACGATTTGCTAATTTGCTGACTGCAAAGGTGGAAATGTTATTGGTATGCTAATACTGTGTGTTTGAACAAAGTGACAATTGAGACACTTTCACATAGCACTGAGGCACTCCAGCATTAATTTTATATTTCTGCATCATTACCTGAATTTGACAGCTGAGCTTATCTTTTTCTGACCTAAGTATGATATCTAATCCTCATTCTAATCAGAAGCTTTGCAGATCTTGCAAGTGGTCCATTTTCAGCTTCAGCTGATCTAGTATTTTACTCAAAGGGGCTTAATATGGAAAGTGCCTTGAATCTTCTTTTAAAAAAGGGGTGTGGAACTCAAGGCCTTGGGGCCACATCTGGCCCACAGGGTGCTTAGATCTGGCCCGCAGGGCCACCCTACAAACAGAGAAAGACCAGCCTGCAGTGCCTCTGCCAGTGAAAATGGAGCTCAGGTGGGCTTGGGAGCCCGTTTTCGCAGGCAGAGCACTCGGGCCACCACAGGCACCCCCAACATGAGTGATGTCGAGCTGGCCATGCCCACTCTGGCCACACCCATCCCGGCCCTCCAAGGTCAAACACAACCAGTGGTGGGATTCAAATAATTTAACAACCGGTTCTCTGCCCTAATGATTTCTTTCAACAACCAGTTTGCCAAACTGCTCAGAAAGTTAACAACCGGTTCTCCCGAAGGGGTGCGAACTGGGTGAATCCCACCACTGAACACAACCCTGCTGCGGCCCTCAGTGAAATAGAGTTTGACACCCATGTTTTAAAACAACTTCTCTGATTTTTATTTATTTATTTGTTTTATTTATTAGTCGCATTTCTATGCCGCCCAACTCCCTAGGGACTCTAGGCGGCTTACAGCAAAAAACAATGCGAACAATATCCCATAAAAATTTTTTAAAAGAAGACATTAAAAATCCATACATTCCATTTCATGGCCAGGTCTCGCAAAATCACCATAGCAAGATCAACGGCCCCAGGCCTGCCAGAAAAGCCAGGTCTTCACCGCTTTCTGGAAGGCCAATAGGGTGGGGGTGGTCCGGACCTCAGGAGGTAATTGGTTCCAGAGAACCAGGGCAGCCACAGAGAAGCCCCCCCACCCCCCGCAGGCTGGCCAACCGACATTGTTTAGCTGACGGGACCCAGAGGAGACCAACTTTTATACAGTATGTGACAAAAACCAGTTCACCTTGCTGATTCTGCTTTAAAATACAACTAAAATTGCCTTCAGAAGCTACGGGTGCTCTATCACAGGAGTCTTTCAAAAGAGACTGGACAACTATTTATCTGCAATGATATACCGTTTCCTGCTCAATAGGGGATTGGACTAGAAGACCTCCAAGGTCCTTTCCAACTCTATTATTCTATTCCCGTGCTATTTGTAGATCTGCAAGTTGATCCATTGGTGTACCCTTGCAATTTTCAAGTAGCAAAGAGAAGACAATTTTCAACTACAGAAAAGTTGCTGGGATAAAACTGCCTTCTCCTTCGAAACTACTTGGCTTTTTCTCCTGCAGTAACTGTTTCATGGATGGGCTTGCTAATTATGTTTGTTTTGTGTGGTGGCAAATTGAGTGGCTTGTTGTTGCATCCAAAGGTCCTTTTTCTGATGCAGTTTTCCTGATACATGCTACAGAATCAAAAACTACTTAAAATATCTATCATCCTAATTGTCAAAAACAAATCTGGCTTCTTTAGAATCAGTAAACAGCCTTTTTTCTCCCTGTTCTTTAAAATTAACCTAATATCTGCTGTAGCCAAGAGTGAGAAAGGTCCAAGCTCATGAGACAATGTCTGTTTGTAGAAATTGTTTAGAATGAGGCTTCCTTTCTGCTCTACTCAAGTCATTGCAATAGTATGCAACCATATTGCATCTATTATAAACACTGTGAGCCATCAAAAACTTTTGATTTTAAAGACACAAGGGTATCCTTGTCTAACCTTGCAGACTCGACTAATGACAGCCTCCTCCTATAATTATTTTTTACTGGGCATCCCTTGGGAAAAGCAGCCAACCCATAGGGTAAAATAATGCCAAAATATAAAGCACATCATTGTATAATGACATTACTATAAAGCCAGGGTTCTATGGAAATTCTCAGTCATTGAGGTCATGGTTGTCCCAAAAAACAAAGTCCATTTGCCTTTTGAAAAAGCACCTTGAGGATATAAAGCTAGATATTTTTTCAGCAGAGGTTCTCAGTTTGTCATTTAGTGTAAACTAGGATCATCTTTAAAGGTAAAGGTAAAGGCTCCCCTGCACATGTGTGCTAGTCATTTCCGGCTCTAGGGGCAGTGCTCATCTCTGTTTCTAAGCCGAAGAGCCAGCGCTGTCCAAAGTTGTCTCCGTGGTCATGTGGCAGCCATGACTAAATGCCAAAGGCGCATGGAGTGCTGTTACCTTCCCACCAAAGGTGGTCCCTATTTTTCTACTTGCATTTTTAACATGCTTTCAAACTGCTAGGTTGGCAGAACCTGGGACAAGTAACGGGAGCTCACTCCATTACGCGGCACTAGGGATTCGAACTGCCAACTTTCTGATCAACAAGCTCAGTGTCTTAGCCACTGAGCCACCACATCCCTAGGCCCATCCTTGAGTAACCACAAACACCTTTCCTACAAGCTTTAGAAAAAAATTAGGAAACCAAAGATAATAGGAAATATACTGTGGAAGCAAAGAACATAAGACCAAAAAGAATTAGAAGAAACTGACTCAAATTATTCTAGGCTGTAATGTGTCCCAGTGGGGGGTTCATGTACAGCCCTCTCTGCATTATGTTAAGTAGAGATGAGAAAGCAGAATATACAGTATCTTTAGAACAGGTTTAGGATTAAGTAGGATTAACTTGAACAAAGATAGCTAGATGAAACAAAGAGACAGAGGCAGAGACAGAGATACTAAGAGAAATGATTTTAAAATAGTACCAAGTTAAATAAAGACTATCTCAGAGTAAGGAAGCATACATTTTAAGTTAAAGCTATTGGCAATAGCTGTTCTTTTTTTCAGTTTGTATACATACCCAAACGTTTGTTGCCTTCTTCATAAATTATAGTATAGTTCATAATCACACCATTTCTGTCTGCTTCTGGAATTTCTTTCCATGTTATCATAGCATAATCTTTACCAGTATTTTTCACTTCAGCCTGAGGGCCTGTAGATGGGACTAAATCATACAGAGTAACTTTAACAGTTTCAAAATATCTTAGCAGCTGGTTAGGAAATAGTTCTTCCAACAAATTTTAGTAATCTTAGTTACATTAATCATACACACATCATTATAGTAACATTATACATAATACACTTGTCTTTCAGCTTCTGATCCTTTCCTTTACATACTGATTTTAGAATATTATATAGAAATATGCATAAAAATATTCCCCCATTTCTAATTTCTTCCTCTATTCTAAATCTTAATAACACAAATCTTATATTAATAAGTATTCTATTTCTATCCATCATCTCTTGCCCGTTTTAATATTTCTTGTTGACTTTTGGAATGTTTTCCATACTCCCACTTTGGGATTTTATATAAATTACATTAATCAAACTCATATCATTATAGTAACATTATAAATATTACGATTAAAATTGTTAGCATTGTAGTATTTCCTCCACCATATATATAATCCATCATTTAATTATTCAACATTTTAATACACATTACTAATAACCATAGAATTATTTAAATATACATAATACCATCATCTTTCAACTTCTAATCTATTCATCTACCTACTGATTTTAAAATATTATATAAGATTATACTTACCAATATTTTCCCTCTTTCTAATTTCTACCTCTATTTTAAATCTTATTAGCAGAAATCTTATATTAATAGGTATTCTATTTCTATCCATCATCTCTTGCTCGTTTTAGTATTTCAATTCTTGCTGATTTTTTTTGTCCTGCTTTCCATACTCCTCCCTTGGTGTTTTGTATCTCCATGCATCATTCATATTTAATCTAAGTATTCCCTATGTGTCTACCTCTATCTCTCGCTGTCAAACCTTCACTATATCTATCAGTGTCTCTATCCTCACTTCAGGAGTGTCTTTTTGTTTAGCCAATTCTATTTTTTGATCTCTTAATGTGTAATCTGCCTGGTCTATTTCATCCATTTTGTTTATCTCTTCCTTCTCCTTGTTTTTTGATTCATTTGTTGTTTTATCAGCTCTATCCTTTCCTCTGTTTTTTCTATTTTCTCCTCTATTTCCAGGGTTACCTATTTATTTTTCATTGTCATTTGCTGAACTTTTTCTGTCTCTCAGCTATATCATGCATCAAATCCGTTATCTTCCTGTGGTTCTTTGTTATGGTTTCATGAATATTTTGAAACATCAATAATATTTCTTTTTGAAATATACTTATTTTTCCCTGTTGAAGCATTTTGACTTATTTTAATAAGTCACAAAGTTATTGAAGAATCTAACAAATTCTCCGTTGTCTGTAACACCAAAAAGCCAGTATTAAAACAATTCTCTCAGTCCCAAAATAATTCCTCAGGATACACAGTGTGTATCGTTCTTTGTAGTTCTCCACCAGTCAGTTTACTTCTTCCAATTTTCCCAATAAGTCTTTTTTTTCCTTTAATTTTCCTTCTTTCGCCTCTTTATATAGTTATCAGACAACATTTATAGTCCTAAATGATCCAACAGGTTTCACCATGTCTTCATAAGCCATGTAGTCAACTCTTTGGTTTCAATGATAATTCCAGGTATTTGTAAGCCACTTTACTTAGCAATCTTCAAAACTCTCAAAAATCTTTTCCTTCTTAGCCATGAAGCAAATAGATATCAGACATTATGCAAAGAGAAAAAAGAAAAAAGAAAGCAAAACAGTCTCCCAGATGTTACTTCAAGGACATTTCCAGACTTGTAAAAATATAGTGTAGTTTTTTTCTTTCACCAAACGATGGCACCATCGCCTAGGTTTTCAAAGTTATATCCAATTTAAAAGCTAGAAATCTATTTCTGTTTTTGTGCAAGCAATTTTCCCCAAAAATCAACCAAATGTTTCCAGCATTTTAAAATGCCTTTTCAAAATATTGCCAATAGAGTATTCAAGTCCAGTCTTTCTGTATGTTAAAGAATTTTATACTCTCTCTTAGGTTCACTTTCTTTCAGGTCTGTAATCGTTCTCTAAGTATTTGTTTGCTGCTTTTTTACCACTTTAGAGAGTCTATCTTTTCAGAGTTTCTTTTCTTTGGGGTTAATCTCTAGTATAGAAGTTGAAAATCACCTCACCCAGAACTAGTCAAACTGTTTTCCAAAGCACCTGAAGACCAGACAAGGAATAATGGATGGAAACTGATCAAGGAGAGATTCAACCTAGAAACGAGGAGGAATTTTCTGACAGTGAGAACAATCAACCAATGGAACAGCTTGCCTTCGGAAGTTGTGGGAGTTTCATCACTTGAGACCTTCAAGAAAACATTGGACTGCCATTTGTCAGAAATGGTGTAGGGTCTCCTGCTTGAGCAGGGGGTTAGACTAGATGACCTATAAGGCCCCTTCCAACTCTGTTAATCTGTTATGTGTTATCTGTTATGACAGTCCACTGTTCACACACTGCTCCAACACATTTCTCTCTTCAGTTGTCCCAGTTTCAAGGCGGCCATAACAGCCACCTCTCCTCTTTGTTGTCGGATGGGAGGGTAAGCCTTGGATCAAGCAGGAGAGTTGCCACTCTCTGCAACCTGCAAGGCGCCCCTCCTTTCTTTGTCACCCCTTCAGGGTGACTTTAGCCCTTTATGGGGCCCCCAACGAGGAGGGTTCAGCCTAGGTTCGCGGAGCCCTGCTCACTACAACTGTCCCGCAGCAACGCTATACCGGAAGTCCAGTTTGGCGTCGATTGCCTAGTGATCCTCCACTACTTTCAGAGGTAAGCAAGTTCAGGCTTCCTTTGTATTTGTTAACCCGTTATTATAAAATAGGAAAAAGACATTTCTGCTGAACAACATATGCATGCAAGCTTCTTCACTAAAGCTGTTACGAATTCACTCCATATCAACCCAGGACCTGTCAGGGTTCCAAGTAACAAAATCAAAATTCAGAGGCAGGCATCTTCCTCAAAGTATAGATTTATTAGAGATGTCATACTGGTACATCTGGGAAAAACCTGAATCTGAAAGCCCCACATTTTCCCCACCCAAAGTAAAGTCAAAGTTCTTTCCCCTCAATCCACATGTGTGTCCAGTGGTTCAATCCGGTCAGTGTTCCAACTGTGGTTAACTTCCAGTCACACCTCCCCAGGTGCTGGCAAGATGTCCTTGATTCCCAGGGGAAAGAATGTGGTTATGATTATACACCATACGCTATCTCCACCTCCTCCCTCCCATTCCCACAGCTTGCCCAGCCACCACTGTGGCAGCCCTGAAGACTCCCATTAAAGATGGCTCCAGGGCTGACAGAACCACTGTTTATACGTACCACATTCATGGAAGTAGATACTGATGGAAGTTGGCTTTTTTATTTCATCTTTACATAAAGGGTATACGGAAAAAGTATAGTATGTACAGTTTTTAAAGATTCCTGGAAGAAAACAGACATAAGAGAACGTTACCCTTCTTTCAAGGTTGCTAGCAAGAATTCTATTAATTGCTACTTTCACACTACACTGCCAAGAAAGGCAGAAAAATAAAACATGTGAGTGAGAGCTTCAAATCATTAGTGAAGATTTTACCCTTGTACAGTACCTAATAAGTATTCCCAAATCCAGGGGGCATCCATAGGGAGGAGGGGAATCAAAATGGCAGCCATGCCTGTGTAATTAAAGCCACAGCTTTTCTTATACATGCTATAAAATGTGCCATAGCATGTAAAAAGTGGAGGAACTGCAATCATGCAGTTGCAACCACCAGGGTATATTTGACCCCTCCTGCCCACCCCCAATGCAATTTGTCTCTGTCTTACATCTGCCACACAGATAAGTTTGCATACCAATCTAGCATAAAAATACTTTTAAAATATTCATTTCCCTGCTGAGTAGGGTAGAACTAGAATATGCAGCGTGAATCAAGATGAACAAGCCATTTCCAAGAAAAATCTTCTAAACTAGGTTGCTACATTTAGGACTAACTTTATATTCTTACTAATTTTATTCATATGAGTATGCATTTATATCAGGCATATTTTCCAAAATCTGCTGTTTCCACAGCCCCAAGCAGCGGATAAGCAGAAATCTCGTAAATGATATATGGAAGGCTAAAATCCTTAAGTACAAAAGTAGCTGCAATTAAGCCCAAAGCATTTAAAATTGAGAGAAAACCAGGTCAAAAGCTCCTATTATTAGTTTCTGAAGAATCGACAACAGCCTAGGAAGATGTTTGCTTTATCTTTTCCCTGGAACTAAGTAAGACCAATGCCCGCTGTGGAAAGTGAATCCCAAGCCAAAGAGACTATCAACAGACTCAGAGAGTCCTTCCTATTTTGATTGATATTTAAGACACTTTTGGAACTGCTGAACTCTCTTGGCAGTGGAGCAGAACATAATTACATGAAGCAATACATTCAAAACAGCCATTTCTTTATGCCAAAAGTGTTGTGTGCCTACTGAATGGCATAACTCAATTTAAGCAGCAATGGAGGACAATCTGCTCAATCTTCAGAATACTTCAGAATTACAGAGTTGGAAGGGACCTTGGAGGTCTTCTAATCCAACCTCCTGCTCAAGCACTCTAGACAATGGCTGTCCAGTCTCTTCCTAAAAGCCTCCAGCGATGAAGCACCCACAATCCCTGAAGGCAATTCCACCGGTTAATTGTTCTCACTCTTAGGAAATTTCTCCTTAGTTCTAGTTGCTTCTCTCCTTGATTAGTTTCCATCCACTGTTTCTTGTCTTGCCTTCTGGTGCTTTGGAAAATAGATTGAACCCCTTTTCTCTGTGGAAGCCTCTGAAATATCAAAGCCTCATGTCACCCCAGTCCTTCTTTTCATTAGACTTGACGTACCCAATTCCTAAAACCGTTCTTCATATGTTTTAGCCTTCAGCCCTCTAACTATCTTTGTTGCTCTTTGTTTTTCTTTTCTGAACAATCATTTACTGTAATGGAATGTGAAAATGACCTTGGGAGATGGAGCAATGAGATGCTGTCTAGAGAATTGTCAAGTAAGAGGCAGCATAACGGGCATAGCAAGAAGCTCAGGGGGGATTCTCCCTAAGTTATCAGGCTGCAAAGGTGACAGTGGAAGAACTGTACTTTCAGATTTGCAAAATTTGTTAATGTAGGTTTACAATGAGGCAGAATTAACTTATCTGACCACTGGTCAAGAGAAAGGTGTGGTTGCAATTGACAAGTGTATTAAGAAATTTAAGGAACAAAAGACAAGGTATAAGGCAGAGGAAGGACATGGCAAAAGTAAGGATGGTTTGCAAATAATAGAGTTGCATAGTGGATGATCTTGGTGTAAATTAGACTTAACTATATTTATTTTCATTTTTCCTATCTCATGCCTTTAACTTCTTAATTTCTTACTCCTTCTCCATACTTGGCATGAAGTTGCTTGCTCTTTAAAAAAAAGTAGCACAATGGATATGTTTGTGCATTGCTAATTCCCAAATAAATCTCTCAATGTTTTACAATCTTTAGTATCAGAAAAACGAGAAGAGAAGATAGGACACAATTGAAAAAACATACTGTAAATAAAAAGACAACATTTAGAAGTACTACCTCCCATAGTATGCGCAATTAGCCTTAAAATCATACCTTTGGGGGAAATCCATTCTGTGATATTTGTTATCCTATGCCAAGATCGCTTGTTTGTGCCTTTCTCCAACGCATCATGCCATTCTATAATATAACCGTTTATTCCTGAATTTGTTGAATCCCATGTCAAATTCATTTCGTCTTGTAAAGCAGAAGCATTCAGACGAGTAATTCTTTTTTGTTCTACAAGAATAATTGCCAAAGTTAACTAGGTAGAGTAAATGACAGCAATTTAAGCAATGATTGTTAATTGGCAATGCATGGCAGGGGTGATTTACAGCAAACAGAAACAGAAAACTATAGCGTGATAATATACACTTTAAAATACTGAGAAAGGGTTTCATGTTTCCTTACAGAAAATGTGGCAACTTAAATTGGAATACAGGTAGTCCTCGACTTAGGACCACAATTCAGCCCAAAATTTATGTTGCTAAGTGAAACATTTGCTAGGTGAATTTTGCCCCATTTTACAACCTTTCTTGCTACAGTTGTTAAGTGAATCACTGCAGTTGTTAAGCTAGTCACATAGTTGTCAAGTGAATCTGGCTTCCTCATTGACTTTGCTTGTCAGAAGGGGATCCCATGACCCCAGGACACTGCAACCCTCATAAATATGAGTCAGTTGTCAAGTGTCTGAATTTTGATCATGTGACCATGGGAATGTTGCAATGGTTGTAAGTGTGAAAAATGGTCATAACTCAGTTTTTTTCTATGCCATTGTAACTTTGAATGGTCATTAAATGAATTTTTGTAAGTCAAGGACTACCTGTACCTATTATCACTACAGGATGCAAAAACAAACAGTAAATGTTCCAATTACAGAGTGAAAAATGTTCCAATTACAGAACAGTGAGGTGATTACAGCAGTTCACTGAGATCTTTCTCTAAATGCTCAAGACTGCTCATATCTAATGGGAAGGAAACATTTTTACATGCATACAGAATCTATGCAAATCCTGATGGTGAAAACAACCCCAAAGTTAAGAACGGGAAATGCAAAAATAAAAATAAAAAAATCAACTCATCTGATCTCTCAGATGAGGACATTAAGTTATTGCATATCTCTTTGGCACAGGTTTTTAAGACACAAATTTTTTTAGCCTTTTTACTGCTGTAATACTTAAGGCAAAATGTTTGGTCATTCAATTGTTCCCCACTAAGCAGGAAAAGAGACAATTTTGCGAGTGACTTTTTTTCCTAGAGGTTTTGAGGGTCAAAAACACTGAGGCAGACAAAACAACTACAGATATTCCTTGAATATTGCTCAGAGAATTAGATTTGTTCCAACTTCCTCCCAAATGAAACGTTATATCTTTTGCAAATTGTTGCAAGGAGAGCCAAGTTCTTTCTAAACCACATAGGAAGAAACAACTAAAAAGATAGCAAGAGGGACACCAACGATCTTGATATCCTGAGGAAAAGGCGTAAGACAATATCAAAAGAACTTCAGCTCCTGATAAGAAACCAACTTGTGTGGTGTAGTCACAGTTATAGAAAAATAGCCAGGGGACCTCACTGAATGAGAACGCACTCTCTGTCATACTAATGATAAAGCATCAACTGAAGTTTTGCATACCCGATTTGCAAAACTAAATGGGTCAACGATAAAGGAGAGTATTTGTAGCCCAGGGTTAAAATGAGGGGTCCTAAGTGGTCTCTGATATTGGCTATTTTCAGATAATAATATTACTTAGTTTGGGTAAGGAAATATCTGCAAGAAACCAACCAAGCTCAGAGACCACCAAATGGGGTGTTTTTACTCTTCATTTAGCCAAGAAGATATACTAGATTCAGGGGTGGGCTGCTGGGGGTTTGCAGGGGTTTGGGAGAACCTCTAGCTAAGATTCTGTGCAGCTCAGAGAACCCCCAAATCCCAGTCCTGGCTGGCCCCACCCACCCCGCCCTCCCCTGCCCTTCCCAGGAGTCCCTACACGGCCCATTTTGGATGTAGATAAGTGCAGGGCACGCACGGAGGCTCGGAGAGGGCAAAAAATGGGCCTACTGGAAGTTCGGGAAGGCCAGAAACAGGCCTGTTTCTGGCCTCCAAAGGGCCTCCGGAGCCTGGGGAGGCCATTTTCACGCTCCCGGAGGCTCGAAGAAAACCTCCGGAGCCTGGGGAAGGCAATAAAGCACCCCCCGCCGTGGTGCAGGTGGCCATGCTCACCATGGCAACACCCACCCAGCAACTGGGCAGAGAACCACTTTTTTGAAGCCCAACCCTAACTGGAGTTCATACAGCAATGAAGATAGCCTAGTGAGACCAGCAGACTTTTTGTTCTACACACACAATGAACAAGTATCAGTTTACGGGGTGGGGGGGGGAGATGCAAAGGGGTCATAGAAATATTTTTAGTTGCTAAAAAGAGTAAAGTATTCTTCCTTTTCACCTTGCAAGAAAAGGAAAACATTTCCAAAACAGATTCAGAATTCAATGAGATGAAGTCAACATCTGGATAGATGTCAACCCAGCAGGGAGGAGTTCAAATAAATGAATTAACAGTTTCAACAATAACCACTGTCCACTAGCACGTAAAAAGAGTTGCATCAGAAACTGTATGGCAGGTGAGAATCCATTGCAGTACCTAGCAAACAAAAGCACTGGGGAACAGGTCCCTATATGAATAATTCAGGCAGAATGGGTACCACAACATGGACAGGAGAGAAAGGAAGAAAGAAAGTGTAAGACCAACTTTAAGGCAGACCCTGCCATAGATCAAAAATATTTTGGAAGGAGTAGAATGCACTTCCATGTTCTGCAAGTGGGGATCGCCTACTGCCCAGAGGCTACCATACAAGGACAAATTATGCATTACAAAGCTTATTTGGAGGTGGGAGAAACTTCTAATGTAATTTATCAGATTCCCTGCGTGGGTTGCCCTGTGACTATGTAGAACAGAGAGGGAGGAAGCTAACAACCAGATTGCAACAACAAAATGACTAAGAGACCCGAACTCATTGGTAGCCTCACACTGCAATGAACAAGGACATGCTTTAAGTTTTGCAACTACTAGGACTGTTGATTGAGCATGAACCAAAATAGCCAGAGAAATGACTGAACCCTGGGAAACAGGCTCTTGTCAGTTAATAGGAATGCTTATTTACCACCACTTTACCAGCTGCTTAGGAGCTGAGGGCATGGCAGCACAAGGAAAAAATAATGATTTGTAGCCAGCCATCAATGTCCCAATTAACAATTAAAAGCCACACACAACCAGGACCACTTAAATACTATGCATAGAACATCCCAGCGCACACATTCAAGAGACAGAGAAGTTCCCTAAGGATGGGCTTCCTGCATGAGCTTGGAAGAATAAACCTCTGGATCTGGTGACTGACTCAGATTGGATCCTGCAACGTTATCCTGGGACATATTTATTTCAGGGGTGAAATCCAGCAGGTTCTGACAAATTCTGGAGACAGGTAGCGGAAATTTTGAGTAGTTCAGAGAACCGGCAAATACCGCCTCTGGCTGGCCCCAGAGTGGGGTGGGAATGGAGATTTTGCAATATCCTTCCCCCAGGAGTAGGGAGGGAATGGAGATTTTGCAATATCCTTCCCCCAGGAGTAGGGAGGGAATTGGGATTTTGCAGGATCCTTCCCTTAGAGTGGGGTGGGAATGGAGTTTTTACAGTATCCTTCCCCTGCCATGCTCACCAAGCCACGCCCACAGAACCAGTAGTAACAAAATTTGGATTTCACCACTAATATATTTGCTTTCATTCACATATCAATTGAGTATCCTGTAGCACTTCAGGTAGGAACAAACATTTGGAGGTAGGGGTTTCAACATATTTTTGGGAAAAAATACTGTCATTTGGGGTATGAATAATGACCTACAACTAGCAGATACAATACTGATATACTAACAAGAAGAAAAGTTTTGGTCCAGAAGAAAAGCAGTAGGACAAGATTGGCAAAAAAAAATAAATTCTCATCCAGAAGGAGGATTTACAGTGACAAAATATTTACAGACATTAGAGTGAGTGTCATTTCTCAAGAAAACTACAATAATCCTTGCCACAGAGATTGTTTACACAATCACTTCAAACTGATACTGCAGATCAAATTAAAATTGCTATACTGTATTTCATGACTTGGAAACAATACTTCTGCTCCAGTGGTGGGTTTCAAATTTTTTTACTACCGGTTCTGTGGGCGTGGCTTGGTGGGCATGGTGTGGCTTGGTGGGCATGGCTTGGTGGGTGTGGCAGGGGAAGGACACTGTAAAATCTCCATTCCCTCCCCAATCCAGGGGAAGGTTACTGCAAAATCCCCATTTCCTCCCAATCAGCTGGGACTTGGGAGGCAGAGAATAGATGGGGGCGGGGCCAGTCAGAATTTTTACTACTGGTTCTCTGAACTACTCAAAATTTCTGCTACCAATTCTCCAGAACTGGTCAGAACCGGCTGAAACCCATCTCTGTACTGCTCCCTCCCTCCCTCCTTACTTACTTTTTTCTAGGGTAGTGTTACTCATGTCCACTGAAACATTTAGGTGCAATTCAAAGCAACTTTTCACATGCTAAATGTTATCCTATAGCTAATTATGTGACCAAAGAAATCAAATCCTATATTGTATTCTTTAATTAAGTCTTAGCTCTTGTTACAAAGGCTCTGCGTAAGTCTCTTACATCTATAATTTCCCTGAGATAATTACATTTCTATGGGGGGTGGCATAGAAGGCCTGGTAAATACATACATACATACATACATACATACATACATACATACATACACTTCAGTTTACTATTTTATTTTTGACTTTTTGACTCTTGGAGACTGTCTGTATAGTTTTCTTGGCAAGCTTTTTCAGAAGTGGTTTGTCATTCTCTGATAAGAATCTATATAGTTAGCAAGCATTCTCTCTCTCTCTCTTTCTCTCTCCCTCCCTCTCTCCTCTTCCCCGAGGGGTGGGTTCTACTTATCTTTACTACCGGTTTGCAATGGGAGTACGCACGTTTCTACACATGCGCAGATCACCCATGATGACATCATGGCGGCCCTCCCACCGGTTTTACTACCGGTTCTATAGAACCAGACCAAACCGGGGGCAACCCACCACTGTCTCCCCTCTCTCCCTTCTCTCTGCTGCACTGCAACAAAGCACCAGTGGCACATAAGTAGTAATGTAGTATACAGTATTTAAAAAACCCTTTCTGAGTCTGTGTATATGTGTGTGTGTTGTGTATATTTGTGTAAACATACCTATTGTTTCTTCATGTTTTGATGGAATTCTAATAGTAGCTTCAGGAGAATCTCCAGCACTGTTATGAGCAGTAAAACTGATAGTGTAGGCATCCTCCGTCAGGCTGAGAATGACAGGCTCATTCTGATTGTATTTTTTTTCAAAAGCAGCGTTGACACGTTCTGCAATGTATTTTACTGTATAGCCAGTTATTATTCCTGAAGATGGGAATTCTTTATGTATCTGGTCAGTACATAGTAGCAATTAAGAAGAATAAACGATTAAACATGTATAGGACTGGACTTCTGAAGATGTAATACATGAATAATACACACAATAGTAAAAGAGGCACTTGAAAAGTATTTACATGTTAGGTGCAGAATTATAGTTATTCACAGTTCCAGGTAATTTTGTACTGTACAAATGTGCAAATGATTAAAACTCATTTAAACATTTAAAAAAACAGAACCGTTAAAACCTAAATCGTTAAACAGCATAAATTAAAAGGCAAACATTTGGGTTTTTTCCCCTCCAGTGTCTTTAGGAAGTCAATTTAGATCCCATGAAAGCTTTGTTAATTAAAGAGAACAATTTGTTTCCAATTGATAAACAGCTTCTGGGTTTTATCCTCGAAACAGAAAAAAAATGAAACTTTGATTGTAGGTTTTGATTAATTTGCTGTTATAGAAATGGTATCTACTAGAATTTTTTTTTTAAAAAAAAATTGATTTATATGCCGCCCTTCTCCGGAGACTCAGGGCGGCTTACAATGCATTAAGCAATAGCCTTCATACTTTTGTATAATTTATACAAAGTCAGCTTATTGCCCCCACAAACTGGGTCCTCATTTTACCTACCTTAGAAAGGATGGAAGGCTGAGTCAACCTTGAGCCTGGTGGGATTTGAACTTGCAGTAATTGCAGGCAGCTGATGTTAATAACAGTTAATAACACTGCTTTAGTCTGCTGAGCCACCAGAGCTCCAATATATATATATATATATATATATATATATATATATATATATATATAAGTTGAAGGTGAAATGTTTTTTGTAGTCTACTACACTGGAAAAAAAAATCAGCTCAGTGTTCCTTATACTCTTTTCCTTTTCTCCTTTCCCTTTATTTTCTGATTTTTGTTTCCTTGTATTTTATAATAAAGCTTAATTTTTAAAAAAAAAAAATTTTAAGCTTCCTTTTGAAGAATTATGCAAAGGACCAGAATTTTAGGAATCAACATCATCAGGTTTTCCAATTAGGCCCATTTGTATCTACAACACTACATACAACCACACCTTCACCAGTTTCCAGGACTAGTAGCTACTACTGGTAGCTATATATTCTCATCAGCAATTGCAGAAAAACTACATAATCTCTAAAACATTAATCAGTGTAGGATCTTTTTAAACTATTTTTTATTTAAACAAAATGTTATCTTAGTCTTTTTAGCCTAAAGCATGATACTGTGAATGTCACCATTTCATTTTAAGAAACCCCAATAACCAGGATTTCTCAGCTTTTGATAAACCTTGAATACCATCTGTATGTTCCTTATCTTTCCTGTTTCTCATTTAAAAAAAAAAAGCTGTACGTTTCTATGAGAAATGAATACCCTCTTAGATAATTCTTCTCAATTCTTCCCTTCTTGATTCTTAAAATAAACCAATAACTTGTTGAAAGGAATTTAGAATAAGACATTTAAATTCATTCCTTTTCCAAAGTCAATGAATGAATTTTGCTTTCACTGGGAAAGTTAATCCAAGCAAGGAGATAAACTAGACTTTGAATTTAAAACTTCTACATATATAGTTTTAAGAGTCTACTGAGAAATAAACCAGAATATTCATAAAAAAGAAACTGGATCTTTAAATGTCTTGATATTTGTTTACCTTCCACAAAAGATGCACATTTCTGGTTCCATTAGGATAAGTTTCAATTACTCTCCATAAGTCTACTTTCAAAGGAGCTGTTAAAAACAAATGAAACAGAATTGTAAAATATGAAAAGAAGTGATTCTTTCTGATCCCTTGGATTGGTATCATTTCCTTTTGTAGGTTAAGTAGTGCTTAGTCTTCTCTAACGGCAGAAATTGCACTTAACAAGAACACAATGACACTCCATTTTTTGTTATCTTTCCCAAGGAGGCAATTTCAGCTGTATTCTAGTAACTGGATATGTCAGACCATCATGACTGAATAACTGGAAATACTTAATCCAAATAAAAGAGATCTTTCAAGATTCATGTTAGCCAGTGGTGGGATTCAAATAATTTAACAACCGGTTCTCTGCCCTAATGATTTCTTCCAACAACCAGTTCACAAACTGCTCAGAAAGTTAACAACTGGTTCTCCCGAAGTGGTGCGAACTGGCTGAATCCCACCACTGATGTTAGCCCTTCAAGGTGATGACAAGGTGACACCAGAAGAAATACTAGAACTCTTGAAAACTAATGGTGTCTCTCCCTGACTTCCTTTCATACCAGAAAGAATCAAGGTAAAGCTACTTTAGGTCTATTTCTTCTGGGGGGGGGGGTGTTTTCCCCATCCTGAGCCCATATTCTTTTAATGGCATTTGCATATTTTCTCCAAGGTCACTTCTGTGCCCCTCTGCGATTTAAGAAAGAGCTACATCTCACCTGCCAAACAAGTTGCTCTAAAGGTAGTCAGTTGGGAAGAAGTGCTCTATAAACACACACACACACACACACACACACACACACACGTACACACACTATATATACATATATTGTATATATACAGTGAACTCAGCTTAGTTGGGTCTTAGCTGAAAAATATATGTGGGGGGGGGATCGGTGTATTATTCAGCTAAGACCCAATTAAGCTGTGCTCGCTGTAAATATACATGTGCCATTATTCATGCAGGTTTTTAAATAATTTATAGTTTATTTTTCTATTTATTGAAAACATTTATATAGCCACCAATCTTCTAATCAACTCTGGATGGCTCCCAAGGAAAAGTTAAAACAATATATCTAACCATATTAAAACTATAAAACCAATGTTAAAATGTTAAAAGCAACAAAGACCCCGACTTCAAGTCAAACATCTAATCTGTAATTATCCAATCTTAGCCCAGCATTTGAGGAAAAAGCCAGGTCTTTACAGCTTTATGGAAGGCTAGCAGCTGTTGTGGTCTGCCAGCTGCCTGTGGAGCTGGCAGCAGAGTTGGACAGTGAGGAGGCTGGGGAGGAACATGGGCCAGTTCTGGAGTCTGGGGAAGGCCCCTGTGTCAGAGGCAGAGATGGAGCCAGGGCCATCTGGGAGTGATGTGCGGACTCCGGAGCCCCCAAAGTCAGACAGCAGAGGGGCAGAGGAACAGAAGGAGCCTGTTCCTAGTGCACGCATGAGAAGAGCTGCCAGAAGGCAAGAACAGCTAAAGCAAAAGGGACAACTCAGGAGTAAGGCCAGGAGATGATTGGCACCTCCCATAAGGCTTAAAAGAGAAACAAAGGCACTTGGGCCTTTTGTAGGAAAGCAATGTTGCTAACTCTGTTTCTAGTCGGCATCTCTTGTTTATTTCTGAACTTCGTGGGGTTTTGCCAAATAAGGCCTTTGGCAGTGTGTCAAAGAAGATAAAGGTTGGTGATTATCCCGAAGGTCTTCTTCTGAAGGACTTGTTTTGCAACTAATTGTGACTCAGCTGGGAATGAACGTAATTCTCAGCTGTTACAATAAAATAAGTTTGTTGAGGACTAATTGTGTATTGTAATGACTCAGTAAGCCTAGATCACAACAGAAGCCTGCCAAACATCTAGGGGAAGACTATTCCATAGGGCAGGGGCAGACAGAAAAGGCACGCTTTCCAGCTCCCAACAAATGTCAATATTTAGGGGAAGGAGCATGCCCATACTCTCTGACTTGATAGCACAGGTAGACCTACTCTTTTGCCATATAAGGCTTTAAAGATGATGACCAACACCTTGACCTGTACCTGGAAAGAAACTGGAATCCAATGCTGTTCACACAACTGAGGTTTTTACATGGGCAACCTTAGGGGCCTGCATTACTACATACAGAGCCTGTAGTACAGTGGTTTAAAGCACCCTGTTATTAACATCTATTAACATCTGCTGCTTGCAATTACTGCAAGTTCGAATCCCACCAGGCTCAAGGTTGACTCAGCCTTCCATCCTTTCTAAGGTGGGTAAAATGAGGACCCAGATTGTGGGGGCAATAAGCTGACTTTGTATAAATATACAAAAGTACGAAGGCTATTGCTTAACGCACTGTAAGCCGCCCTGAGTCTCCGGAGAAAGGCGGCATATAAATCAAATAAAAATAAAAAAAAATTAAAAAAAAATTACTGTGCATGCTGCTCCATTCTAGACTAGTCAAAATTTTTGGGTGATCTTAATCCAAAGTAATCCAAATAGGAGGTGACTGATAGTTCTTTAACCTTTATTAACTATGACTAGAGATGTTTAAATCTACAAATGAAATCACTTTGCCAAACTTAACTCTGTTTTCCTTACCTTGTTCTTCCGTTCTCTTTGTTACTCTGTTGCTCCAGTCACTCCATTGACCAAACCCATTAATCTTACACCGAACAGCAACTGTATAATTTGTAAAATTCCACAGGCCAGTGAGATTTAAAGATTGTTCTTTTGTTAATGTTTGAATATGGACATCGGCGTAGGCCTAAAAATAAATAGAATTGTTGTTTCAATTATCATGGTAAAAGCTTACACCGAACTACTACTGTATAATTTGTAAAATTCAACAGGTCAGTGAGAGTTAAAGTTTGATTTCTTTTATCTTCTTTCAACTGGATGTGGATATATACCTGATAATAAACAAAACCGTTGTTTCGATAACCATGATAAAGAATAAATATTGTAAATAAGGGTTGTCATACATCCTGATTTCCCTAGACACAGCTTTTTTTTTTTTTTTTTTTGCAGCTGATGAAAGCTCAGTCCAGTTGGGAATGGAAAATATGGTCTCTATTTATATAAGACAAGCTTTTATTTCACTAATTGAGAGTGACCAGTGGTGGAGGAGCGGTTTTTCCTTATCCTGAATGATAAGAACTGAAGCTCTTCCTTGCCATTTGTCACATTGTACAAACATTACCGATAGATTTGCCTATGGACAGATTTCTGCTGGAGGCATAAACACTTTTGAGCTGTACAATCATCAACATCCAGGCTTGGGTGGCTTCTGATGACTATTCAAATTAATTATTCCCATTAATTTATTTTCAAACTCTACTCCAAATTTATTTATTCCTCAAACTATTTTTTCCTATTTCCAATTACTCCAATTACTTTCCTTTATTTTACAATATTTAGCACAAATATTTCATTCTAATTTTCTGTTTATTCCTTTTAATTATCCTCTCCATAGCAATAATTTAATTCTAAAATTAGTTGTATTGATTTTCTATCATTCTTGCATTTACTGGACTAACCTTCTTCCAGCAGTCATTCCCACAATCATCAATGGAAAGGAGGAATGGCATATTAAAGGATGAAAGTGCAATGTTTCATTGTTTAGATTGCTAAAGAGAAAACAAGGAGATCGGCTCCCTACAATTTTATCTTCACCAATGTGGAAGAGTTGGTTCGGCTGAAGAGGTTGTAAAAAAAATGCTTTTAAAAGCCTCTGATGATCCCAGCTGACTTGCCTGATCGGCAGAGGCTTTTTTTCCTTTTAAAACCATTTTTTCTACAACCTCTTCGGCTGAAGAGCTTATAGAAAAAATGCTTTTAAAAGCCTTTGATGATCCCAGCTGAGCCGCGCGATCATCAGAGGCTTTTTTTTTACTTTTAAAAGCATTTTTTTTCGGCCAAAGAGATTGTAGAAAAAATGCTTTTAAAAATTTTTAAAAAGCCTCTGATGATGCACGGCTCAGCTGGGCAATGGGGGGGCGGGCGCAGGGATTTTTGCTACCGGTTCTCCAAACCACCCACCGCCATCACTACCAGATTGGGTCCGAACCGGGAACACTTCACCCCTGTTGTAAAGGTTAAAAACTGTGGAAAGAAATGACTACATTATTTGGGGATTCAACAGGCAACGGAGAAATTGGAGCACAGTCAAACATCCACAATAGATTTCACTAGAGTTGACACAGGTGGACTTTATAATTTCCAAGGTGGTTCCTACTTTTACATTCTATGGTAATCTAGTTTCCAGCTTTCTACCATAAGCCTACTATCACTTCACAAATGCTAAACACTGAATGTCTCCTCATCTAATATTTGAGTGGAGTTGATCTTCATTCAAAAGCATCCAGGGGGGGAGAAAGAGAGAAATATGAATATCTTCATCATGATATACTTGTGTCAGATATTATGATGCAAAATGATGCAAATATACACATCACCTCATTTAGCTTGTTCGGGACACCACTATCTTTATTCTCACTTGGGGATGAAATTAAAATACTTGGGAGCCTCATTCTCAATGCCATCATCTAAGGAACTACTTACTTCTGCCGTCATCCAAGAAACTTCTTACTCTATTTTTAATTGATTTGTTAAAACTTATATACAATTATAAGTATAGAGCCTTGGTGGCAGAGTGAACTAAACTACTTCTGTTAAAGTAGTACTTAGCTGCCAACTGCCTGCAATTACTGTGAGTTCAATTCTCACCAGGCTCAAGGTTGACTCAGCCTTCCATCCTTTCGAGGTAGGTAAAATGAGGACCCAGTTTGTGGGGGCAGTAAGCTGACTTTGTATAAAGTAGAACACTGCCCGGGGTGGCCCCAAAAAGCCCTACTAAGCAGGTATATACAAAAGTATAAAGGCTATTGCTTAATGCATTGTAAGCCGCCCTGAGTCTCCAGAGAAGGGCGGCATATATAAATTGAACTAATAAAATAAATAAATAAATAAATAAATAAATAAATAAATAAATAAATAAAAATTTGTCTTACAGAAGTATTTTTTGTTGTGGCTTGGTACCAAATCTGGCACACAAAAGGATCAAAAATTGGTTCTTTTGGGTTTCTTCTCAGGTCAACTCTTAACATTTCCTTCATCCCTTCTACTTTCACTATTTCAGGAGGACCAGGTTTCACTAGAATTGAGAAATGAGTGGTAAACTTTCAGAGGTTAAAGTACAATTTAATGATAGTCAGCAACAGAAAAAATCTTAATTTAGGGTGAAATGACTAGATCGGAAACCCAGCAATCATTCCTAAGAACTATACAAAGTGACCAAATTCACCTAGTACAAAGGTGTATCAACGAAGGACTGCAGTATTTTTATCTGTGTTCTGCCTAGTATTCCAGATATCCATAGAGAAATGCCATTCAAATCTATAGTTAAATCCCACTCAGAGTTTTAGAAATCATCTGGGTGCACAGATACCCAAGAATGAATTAACATACTTCATCCCAACAGCAACTAGAGAATGCAGTGAAGTAAAAATTGGCAAGACTCTGGATGGAGTGTTGCAATATAAACCCTGTCCCATTTGAATGGGCAAATGGGTGCCCATACCAAAGAGGCAGATCTTGCATCACAGACTCCTTTTGTAGGAAGTGTTGCATCAGCTCCTTCATTTCACAATTGTAACAACAACAAACTATCAAATCCCTCCATGGCAGGGCTCTCCAAGCTTGGCAACTTTAAGACTTGTAGATTTCACCTCCCAGAGTTTAAGACACAATTCTTAAAGTTGCCAAGGTTGGAGACCTCTGTTCTATGGGGACAAAAATACATTTAACATATTTTGAACATCACATATGTATTCCCTAAATTACAAACTTAACTGAAGCACCGCAAATTCGAATATAGAATAATAAGATTGGAAAGTCTTCTAGTGCTACCCTCCCACTGCCCAAGGCAGGAGATCCTATACCGTTCTGGGCAAACGGCTGTCCAGTCTCTTCTTGAAAACCTCCAGTCATGGATCTGCCCCAACTTCCAGAGGCAAGCCACTCCACTGATTGTTCTCACTGTCGGGAAATTTCTCCTTAGTTGGATCTAGGTTGGATCTCTCTTTAATAATCTGCCACCCATGACTTCTTGTCCTGCCCTCAGGTACTTTGGACAATAAATTAATCCTCTCTTCTCTGTGAAAACCCCTCAAGTATTGGAAGACTGCTATCGTATCATCCCTAATGCTTTTCTTTGTTAGATTAGACATACCTAGTTCCCTCCCTTCAACATATGGTTTAGCCTCCAGACTTGAATTACAGGAGGCTCATCTATTTTCAGAATTAAGAGGTATCATGACACAGACACTCTAATTCAGAGCATACACTTTTATCCATTTTTGGATAGAGCATCCATTTTTGGAGGGCCCTAATAATATGATAAATACATGGTCTGAGATCACTTTTGATGGGTTTACAAAAAGGTCTGTGTGTGCAATATTGGGTGTTCCTAGATTCACCGGTGTTACATCTCTGTTGTGTGAACTTAATTGGTTGTGGGTACAATTTAAGGTGCCAACTGGCATGGCACGAAATTACTTGTGGGACTGCCTGTCCCTGAGAGTATCTGCCCATCTTTTCAGATTGGATTGGGTAGGCACACTTTCCCTTAAATCTTGCCATACAGGGGAACCTTGAAAGCATGTTTTTTTCTGTGGATGTACTACCTTATGGAAACCCGTAATGATTTGAAAGCCCACCTCCCCCAACATTTTAGCTTTTCACATCAAGTCCTGACTTTTTATCCAGATGCTGAGATAGAATGAGAATATCTGGACTGGTTGTGAGGCATCCCAAGGGGATGTTTGTGATCCTGTGTTTTATTCTTATGGTTTCTGATTTTATAATTATTGCTTTTGTTGTTAAGAGTTACCTAAGTTCTGTTGAAGAAGAGGGGACCCAAAAATATTTTAAATGAATGAATAAATCTAATAAAGTAGAATATTTGTAGTCAGGTTTGAAATGAGGGGTCCTTGGTGCTCTCTGACCATGACTGTTTTCTTGCAGATGTTTCATTACCCAAACTAGATAACATCATCAGTGCTAGTAAGGAGTGGGGTTTGCTCTTAATTTATATTCTAGTGGCTTGCCCTGTCAGTGTTGGGTCAGTATTGGTGGGAGTGGTCTTGGAGGTTCTTTTTGGGCTATTAGCTTTTTTTGACAGTTCTGTTTGGGAAATCGTTTACTTGTTGATTGTTGGATTGATGTTAAACTTGCAGTTAATCTATCCTATGCTCGTCTGGATGTTGATTGCTGGTAGGGAAGTATTTTGGTCTTTTTGTTCCCTTTTTGCTTTGTTGACTTAACCATAATTTTAACTGAGAAATTGTGACCAACCTAGACCAAGCCAAGACCAAAAAAGAGAAATTCTAGAGAATTTCTAGAAGCCTGGCACTCTGACAAATTAAGCATCAATAGACATATAGACATAAACAATCTCTACATACTGTGCAAAAGAGACAATCAACAAGCCAAAAAGGGAACTAAAAAACCAAAATACTTCCCCCACCAGCAATCAACATCCAGATGAGCATAGATTAACTCCAAGATTAATATCAGACCAACAAAAATACCCCAATCAAGGAATGGCCAAACACTCTAACAATAAACAGCTCAACCAAAGAACATCCAACCCCCCCCCCCCTATTAATACTGACAGAGTAAGCCACTGGAATATGAGAGCAAGTGCCACTCAATACTAGCACTGACGATGTTACCTAGTTTGAGTAATGAAATGTCTACAAGAAAACAAGCTCAGAGTGCACTGAGGGCTCTTCATAAATAAATCTTTTATTAAGTCAAGAGTTGACTTACATAGGTGTTCCACACGCTGGGGAATCAAGTTGAATGCTTCTTCTCCAAATAGTTGTACTTTGACTTGTGTAACGTAACTCATAGATGGAATGTCTTTTGCTATACATGAACCATTTTTCATTGTACCATTTTGGTTATTTGCTTTTTTGCTTCCATTGCTGAAATAATTAAAGAAAAGTAGACTGTTATATTTTAAAAAATCTGAATTAAAAAAGTCAAAGATCAAGAATTTTATCATGAACCAATCATTGGGTTTTTTTAGACCTGACACAATATAGGAAAAAATTAGGCAAATTTTGCCTTTCATTTACAAATGTGACAAAACCCCATGGGTTTTAAATAAATAAAGCATAAGTTTTTCTCCCATACAAAATAATATGCCCCCAAATCTGCTAAGGTCAAAGTAGAAGTGTTAACTAAAGATCGTTTCATCTTGTTTAAAACAGAACTGCAATTGGTAATTAAAATAAGTTCTAAATAAAGTCAAATACTATGTGTCCAACACTCTAGCAGGCAGAAAGTAAAGGAAGACCAGCATGGAAGATTAGCAAGGATGCTAACTGAGCAAACAGGAACTAAAGACTTCAAGACTCATCTTCTGGTTATCAGATACGTTTATCAGTGGTGGGATTCAGCTGGTTCTCTCCGGATCGAGCAAACCGCTAGCGGCGACTGCGCGAGGCTCTGCCCACCCACCCACCCAGACATAATGCGTGCCTACTGTGCATGCGCAGAAGGCCATGTGCATGCGCAGATGAGGCGCATGTGCTCATATTTGCGAACTGGTAGGGAAGATAAGTGAATCCCACCACTGGTTTAACTCATGAGAAGTGTGTTCCTGAATACAGCATTACATACAAGTTCTATTTCTTAACTAGGCATTTTGCCTGGTTACCCCTGGAATTTCTCTCTTCTGGCATTTTCTTTCCTAAGAGATAAATAAGATCCCATCAATAGTTCCATGTGAAAGTGTAAGGTTCTTGTCACCTGACATTTTTCTAAGAGAAGCAAACCTCTATTATATTATATACAGTAATAGGCTGTGCAAAACTTTAAGCAATGTCTGGCTGCAGTGGTAGGCTGGATAAGAGTCAATAAAAGAAAGATGGACATCCCAGGGGACCAAACATCTGCTATAACTTGTAAAGCCCTCCCAGAAGAAGTCTACATTCAGCCCAGTCCAAAGTCTGGGAAAAGAATCTGGTTTCCAAGGCAAAGTTAACAGACAGCAAGCTTTCAATCGTCACATCTCTGGGAAGATGTGTTCCATAAAGCAGCCTCTCTGACAGAAAATCCACCTCCTGGGTCTCATCAGATGACATTGTTTAATGAATGGGACCTGGAGCATGCCAATTCTGTTTGACCTTACAGGACAGGCAGCAGCAGCAACAGAGAAAAGACAAACTCTCAAATGAATAATCTCTACACTGTATAGATCAGGGGTCTCCAACCTTGGCAACTTTAAGACTTGTGGACTTCAACTCCCAGAATTCCTCAGCTAGCTTTGCTTTGCTGGCTGGGGAATTCTGGGAGTTGAAGTCCACAAGTCTTAAAGTTGCCAAGGTTGGAAACCCCTGGTATAGATGATGGTCATTAGTTGATTCCACCCCATGATCACCATCCAATTGCCACTTACCTGACTATGGTAACACTGCACTTTGTACCATTGGGTATTTCTCTTCCAGAAGCCCAGCTACAATTAAGAACGTAATCGTAATAAAAAATGCAAGAAATGTTTTCAGGTTTCTGTGGCAAAGCTGTAATTAAGTGGAACAAAAGAAAAACTGTCATCAGGCATTATTTAATTGCTTTACGGTCCTCTAAACGCTAAAAGCACAAGTATTTCCCTGAGTTATTTTCTTCATTTTATTTTCAAACAATAATCTCTGAGGTGTGTTGAGCTAGAGCAGGGGTGTCAAACTCGCATCGTCACGGCGGCATCACGTGACATATAATGACTTCCCCCCCTCTGATAACCAGGCATGGGCGTGGCCAGCACGTGATACATCCAGCCCGTGGGCCGCAAGTTTGACAGCCCTGAGCTAGAGAAAAGGAGTGACCCAAAGCCATTCAGTCAGTTTCCATGACTGTGGGGAGCCTCTTCAGTTCTAGTCTTTAACCATTACTTCACACTGGCACCTTTCATTTCTAAAGGGAGAGCTTTTTAAAATAAATATGACTAGCTTTTACATTATACTGTAACTCCTACTATAACCCCACCATTTTTATTAGGAAATAATATTGTTCCACGTCTATCAGCTTTGAATTATCTTTAGATATCGAGATTTATCTGTATTCTGTTAAAGAGGATAAATGACATACAGTACAAAGGATACACAGACAAAAACATTTTTCACTGTGCCAATGAAAATCTTCCTTCTGCCCCAATTAGCTCCAAGAAACAAATTCCAAATATCAAAAATATTCTTAGCCTTTACCAGGGATTCAATTGAATAAAATTGCAAAATTTAAACTATTTAAGGCAGTCCTTGTTTAGCAACCTCAAATGGGACCTGCAACTCAGTTGTTAAGTGATCTGATCCTTAAATGGAAAATCACATGACATCCAGTTAGGTTTTCTTTTCTCCTTTCCCCCTCCTTTGAAATGTTCACTTGGGTCCTGGGATAATTAGCCAGAGGAGAATTAATGCATGCATTTACATTCATTTGAGAGGAAGGGATTACAAAACAATAAAATAAAATCAAGCACACAATGAGAAATACACATCCAAAGGAATGCACTAATGCCGGCTGTTGGCCTACTTCAGGGGTCAGCAACCTGCAGCTCGGGAGCCGCATGTGGCTCTTTCATCCCTCTGCTGCAGCTCCTTGTTGCTGGTTGGCTCCACAATTGATAGAGCTTTCGGTTAGGGCAGATAGAGGAAAAGGGAGGCCATGCTAGGAGGAGACTCTATGGTGGGGGAACCGACTTCCAGTCAGCAGAGGAAAAAGAACGCCGCACTAGGAGGAGACTATGATGGGGGAACTGGACTTCCAGTCGGCTCCAGAATTAAACAGGGGCTTCTGGTTAGAACCTTTGTGGCTCTTTGAGTTTTTAAGGTTGCTGACCCCTGGCCTACCTACTGCATGTCCCCAAGCCACTTAGAAGGCAGACAAAGCCTTCTAAGTGGTGTGATACCAAATAGTCTTGTCAATTACAGGTACAGCTGGGGCTAACTAAGGTCACAGAGTTGAGTTTGTTAATCTGCAGTTGGAAACTTTTGGGGAAGTGCTGGGCTTTAAAGAAAAACAACTCAGGAAACCATCAGTGTTTAAGCAATCTCTCTACTCTGCGAGCAAGGATGGGAGAAAAAGACCACATCAAGCATAGGACAAAAACACACTGAGTGACTATAATGGTGAACATGTGACTGAGAGTCACACTGCTAAGGCCTTGGTTGTGAAATTATTATTTTTTCTCAGCACTGTTGCAGCTTTGAACATTTGGAACACAAGGGCTATACAACCAGTTGGTTAATGGCAAAACTGCCTATTTGGGAGAGTGACCTTGCACTTATGACCACCATAAAACTGCCATAAAACAGTAGAAAAAGTTGGGTCTGCTCATGTGATGCCTCGACTTATGACCGCAATGATTTATGACTAAAATTCCAGTCACAACTGTGGTCATAAGTCAAGGACTACCTGTGTTGTTAGCCTCAATCACTGCTAGAAAGAAATACCACCAACGTTTATACTACCTGATCCCAACAATTCTGAAAATTAACTAAAAATTAAATGTAATCATTTTCTGCAAATTTATTTAGCATTGCAACCCAATGGTAAGAAACATATAAAAGATTCAATTTACCACTTAAGCAGAATTTGCAAAGTATTGTCAAGTTCCAAAGCACAAAAAATAATCCTTTAATTTGGCTCATTTTGCACAGGCTGGACATTCTGTAATAAAATATAAGGTTTTCTTGTTAGATTTTTTTGCACAAAATGTTAGTAGTTCTCTGCCTATTGAATTAATAAAACCCATGCACTTAATAACAATAACAACTTTATTGTCATTGTACGTGTATACACAGTATACCCATACAACAAAATTCATTTAACACCCAAAGACCAGGTCCAACACACATAACAATCCTCAAACACACTCCCACCCACCACAATTCCCCATCCCTAAACCATCCAAACATCTACACAACAGACCGAGTTTATATATAACAATCACATAAAATACAAGATAGTACTCTATATGCATACAATACACCACAATTGTTCCAATCCCCTCCCCCCAATTTCTTATTCGTAGGTTGGAATAATTCTCCTGTAATATTCACTACTACAGTATTTTATTAAGTATGATTAAATATTAGAATGAAAAATCAAGTAGTTTAATATACAGAAATATCTTAATTGAATTTTCAAATTATGGCAAATTATGGAACAGTAAACATTGTGCCTCACTTTCCTGCAAGATAATTATTTGTTATTAATACCATGTATTTCAAGGCTAGAATCTGAAAAAGAGCTCTGATTATGAATTGATCTTCTTCTTCACAGGAATACAACCTGCTTCCTATGGTCTTATAGAACATTTAAAGGTGAATGTATTATTGTATTGGTGAATCATTAGGTAACAGTAGATTTAATTATATATAGCTTGAATCAAGATATTGTCACGGTTGCTGTCCTTTTATCTGAGAACAGAACTTCTGATTTTACTTCTTAGTTGACATGGTTAGATTTTTTAAAATCCCTCCTTTATTATTTTTATAAATAACTTAAGACATTCTTACAGAATGGAATTGGAATTGCTTAATTATGCGGTGTCTTCCAGAAATGGAACAACGGCTATAATTGTTACATTAAACCATAATTTCAAATCAGAATCATTATAGTTTTTACTTTATAATCTCTTAATTTACTTTATAATTATAACCATAATTTACAATACTAATTTGCCACATGAAAACAAACCATGGTATGCCATTTGTAATATTGTGCCAAATTATTTCAACTTATTTGCATTGAACTTTGGTAACAGTGCAGAAATTACCTAAACGGTTTATCTCAAATAATATATTTTACTATGTGTACATATTTATATTACAAAATTGTAATATAAGATATTTCCCCATTAGAGCAACAGAAGTAGTAGTATATAGCAAATGGAAAGAAAAGTTTACTGAGATTCTCCTCTTAACAGAACATCATAAACTGATATCAGCAATTAAGTCGAATTTCACTTTAAAAGGAACTCAAATTGGAGATAAGAAATCTCCAAAGTCATCTATTTGTAAATATTATTATGTTTTTAAAAAAACAAATTCCACATCCAAAATGAAAACACACATCTTAAAGCTGCCAAGTTTAAAGAACACTGTTCTAAACTAATAGTAATTTTAATTCTAGGACAAAATTTGGGTATTTATAGGAGCCCCTTTTAATATGCCTTTTCCCTTTTCCTGTATAAAAAAGGACAAGCTAGTTTAGTGAAAAAACTCATAGGACTTTTATTATATTTCTGCTAGCTAGAAAGAATTGTTTTAGCTACCAGGTTCAGACCTAGCTTAATAAAGGGCTGATCTTATATGCTTTTCAGCTTATGGAAAACTTTAGAAAAATCCCCAAACATTATTTATTTCTAGTACAAAAAGACTTAATTCCCCAGAATTACAGAGACTACGAGGGAAGTAGGTCTTTTTTGTACTAGAAATGAATAATGTTTGGGGATTTTTATGAAGGATGTGGGTATTCTTAGCTTGAGATTCTGTTGTGGGATCTCAGCAGTAAAACTGTCCCTGCTTTATCATGGGGAAGTGAGGGTGTTTTTTATTTTTTATTTTTGTGTTTGTTTTTTTCACTCTGGAAGAATGGTGGGTTTTAAGGGCCCGACGAAAAGTCTGGAGGTCTGGGATCACTCGTATCTCTGGGGGAAGGTCATTCCAGAGGGTAGGCGCCACCACAGAGAAGGCTCTCCCCCTGGGGGTCACCAGCCGACATTGTCTGGCTGACGGCACCCTGAAGAGGCCCTCTCTGTGGGAGCGAACTGGCCGGTGGGAGGCAGTTGGTGGCAGAAGGCAGTCCCGTAAGTACCCCGGCCCTAAGCCATGGAGCGCTTTAAAGGTGGTCACCAATACCTTGAAGCGCACCTGGAAGTCCACCGGAAGCCAATGCAGCTCGCGCAGGAGAGATGTCACATGGGACGCCCCGTCGCTCCCAAAATCCCCCACGTGGCCACATTCTGCACCAGTTGGAGCCTCCAGGCGTACCCCAAGGGGAGCCCCATGTAGAGAGCGTTACAATAGTCCAGACGAGAAGTGACGAGTGCTTGAGTGACCGTGCGTAAGGAGTCCCAATCTAGAAAGGGGTGCAACTGGCATATCAGGCAAACCTGATAGAAAGCCCCCCTGGCCACGGCCGTCATATGCTCTTCTAAAGACAGCCATGAGTCCAGGAGGACACCCAAGTTGCGCACCCTTTCCGTGGGGGCCAGTGATTCGCCCCCAATAACCAGCGATGGCACCAACTGCCCCCCTGTCAACACAGATTGTGACCGGTCGGAGAGATAGGAGAAGAACCACCGCAAAACGGTGCCTCCCACCCCTAATCCCTCCAACCGGCACAACATGATACCATGGTCGATGGTATCAAAAGCCGCTGAGAGGTCTAACAGGACCAGGATAGAGGAATAACCCCTACTCCGAGCCCTCCAGAGATCATCCACCAACGCGACCAATGTAGTTTCCATGCTGTAACTAGGCCTGAAACCAGACTGGAGCGGATCCAAATAGACAGCTTCATCCAGGTACTGGGGAAGCTGCCGCGCCACCACACTCTCAACAACCTTCACGATAAAACGAAGGTTGGAGACTGGACGATAGTTGGCCAAAACAGCCGGATCCAGGGAGGGCTTCTTGAGGAGGGGCTTCACCACTGCCTCTTTCAAGGCAGCCAGCAGGACACCCTCACTCAGAGAAGCATTAACAATCCCCTGGGAGCCAGCCTCGTGTAACCTCCTGAGAGGCCAGTACCAACCAGGAGGGACACGGGTCCAATAAACATGTGGTTGCGTTCAGCTGTCCCAAGATCCTGTCCACGTCCTCAGGAGTCTTGTGCCTCAACTTTAAGTTCTACTTGAAGGAAACTCCCTCATAAGAGACTGAGTTTTGTATGACCTAACTTTGAGTAGACTTGTACTTGGGTTGATATAGCAAAACTCTGTGCTGTCACTTGTTTTTATAAGTTTCTGCTGGCAGAGGGTGAGGTAATTGATTAATATAAATATGTGTTGAAATATTTGCCCCATTTACATGTCAAATACTAATCAAATAATTGTAATACACTTCCAAATCTAGTTATTGGTTCTGCTACCTATTTGTTGGTAGATGAGTAAATACTTTTAAAGAGAAAAAGAAAAAAAAATCATAAAAAATGATTGCATACACAGTACAGGTAGTCCTTGACTTACGACCGCAATTGAGCCGAAAATTTATGTTGCTAAGTGAGAAATTTATTAAGTGGGTTTTGCCCCATTTTATGACTTTTTTCACCACATTTATTAAGCAAATCGCTGCAGTTCTTAACTTAGTAACATGATTGTTAAGTGAATCTGGTTTCCCCATTGACTTTGCTTGTCAGAAGGTCGCAAAAGGGGATCACATGATTCCAGGACACTGCAACCGTCATAAATGTGAGTCAGTTGTCAATCATCTGAATGTAAATTGCGTGACCATGGGGATGCTGCAACGGTCATAAGACTGAAAAATGGTCATGTCACTTTTTTCAGTGCTGTTGTAACTTTGAATGGTCACTAAGTGAACTGTTGTAAGTTGAGGACTACCTGTACAAGATTTATACTGACTTTATAAAATGATTTAATGTGCCTGCTTTCCCTCCAGCTGTAACCCAGAATACTATATGCCAGTATGAACTCTGCAATTCAAAGATCTTTCCCAATAAATTCTTCTGGAGAACTTAAACATTTTTGCTGCTTTTTATTGAAATAAATAGTATTAGGAAATGCTGGATAAAAGGTTATGCCTTATTCTTGAGGTGACCTGGGATGGCCTTAAAATTATTTGAATTGTTAAAAAGATGAATTGCCAAATTAATGGAATATGCAAACAACCTCAGAAAGAATCTCTTACAGCACTTTCTTCTACAGAAAGGGCCTCCAGCTGTGCTGGACTATGCAGAAAGTTCTCGACTTATCGGAGGGATCACAAGTTCCATTGCTAAGCAAGGCAGTTTTAGATTGAGTTTTACCCCATTTTACAACCTTTTTGCAACAATTGTTAAGAGAGTCACTGCAGTTGTTAACTGAAACATGCCATCATTAAAACTGAATCTGGCTTCCCCCTCCAGGCAGCTGCTGATTTACCCCATTTTACAACTTTTTTTTTTAATTTGATTTAATTTATATGCCACCCTTCTCCGTAGATTCAGGGCGGCTTACAATGCATTAAGCAATAGCCTTCATACTTTTGTATATATTTATACAAAGTCAGCTTATTGCCCCCACAATCTGGGTCCTCATTTTACCTACCTTTGAAAGGATGGAAGGCTGAGTCAACCTTGAGCCTGGTGAGATTTGAACTTGCAGTAATTGCAGGCAGCTGATGTTAATAACAGTGCTTTAGTCTGCTGCGCCACCAGGGCTCTTTTTGCAACAGTTGTTAAGAGTCACCGCAGTTGTTAACTGAAACATGGCATCATTGAGTGAATCTGGCTCCCCCCCCCGCCCTTGACTTTGCTTGTTGGAAACTGGATGGGAAGGTTACAAATGCTGATCATGTGTCATTAGGATAATACAAGTGTCATAAATATATGCCAGTTGCCAAGTGCCCAAATTTTCATCACATCACCGTGGGGATGGGTCCTAAATACGAAAAACAGCCCTGTCACTGTTTTTCAGCGCCATTGTAACTTCTGTCACTACACGAATGGCAGTAAGTCGAGGACTACCTATAATTCCCAAAATTCCAACCCATATAGTCCAATTCTTCCCAAATGAATTCCCCGTTTCAAATTTGCACAATGCATCCAATTGAAAAATCCAAGGAGGGACAGTCAGATCTGTGTGAGCCCAGGCGCACACATACACATACACACACAAACACACACACACCTTGGGCAACTCAGAACAAAGCTAGAGGTAAATTTTCATTTTCATTTTTCAAAATATCTTTTGGGCTACAATTTTAAAAGATTTCAGAGGGTTTCTCCTCCTCCTCCTCCTCCTCCTCCTCAGAAGATTCATCAAGAACCCAACCTGAAAAGATATGTTTTATGTCTTTGTTTTAAAAATAAAAAAAAGTATATATATTAAAAAAGAACCCAACATTGAAAGGAAACGGCCAGGCTGTCCGAAGTTTGCTACCGCTTCAAACGCCCAGATGAAGAGATGCAAGACTTTCCAAACATTACAATTTAACTTGGAGCACCTTCTGGAAAGAGGCTTTTTCGGCTAAGTGCAGGAAGATGAGGAGGAGGAGGTAGAGGAAGGGAGAAGAGAGGAAAGGAAAGCGGCCGGGATTGGAGGAGCAAGATTAAAAGATCCGTTTCTCCGAAAGAGATGATATTCGAGGGAACTTGAATTCGAGGAAACTTGAAGAACAAGAAGCGGAGGGAAAAAAATACGTCGAAAGGGATCGTGCAAGAAAAGGGGAATCGGAAAAAAAGATGGGGGAGGGGGGGAGGAAGCTGGCTTGGTGATGGGGCGTTAAGCAACAGGCAGGAAGTGAGCAAGAATTATTTGGAAGAGCTGAGAGTCAAAATGGGATGGGGGAGGTCGCTTTCTCTGCGCGCTACTAAGAGTTCGGGGCGCACAAGCGCACTGACTTCGCTTGCCGGACGCGTATGAAAACTGCAAGACTCAGGTGAAAGATCCCCCACACACAAATACACACAAACACTCCGCGCCCGGATAGCCATCGGTCGCCAGTTACCGTCCCGATCTCGGCTGCTCACCTCCAACCATCGCAGGAGCCGACTTCACTTTTCTCAGCCGACAGGCGAAATGACTAAGCCTCAAATATGAGGCTTTTCCCACCACGGCTAAAGTCCCGCCTCTGGGCTCAACCTTGCGAGGAGCCGCCTGTTTTTTCCGCTTCTTCCAAGCGCTTTTTCCCGTCATTAAACTTCGGGGAAATCGGGGCCTGATTTCATCATCGTTGCCCACAATGTGCGGGCCAGCTGTGAACGACCTTCGGGTCACAGGTTTTCGGCCCGGGAAACTTCTCAGAAATGACTCGAATGTATTTCGCTGCATGGAAAAGCTCAGAGAGGCTCCAGACCCTTCACCAAAGATAGACGTGCTAAGACATTTCAGAGATTGTACTATGAGAAGTCAACAAAGTCTTGATGGTTTTCCCAAAGGTGCTTTTTCAGGAGGCAATTGGACTTTCTTGGGGGGTTTTTTTGAAGACGTTTTTGCTTTTCATCCAAGAAGCTTCTTCAACTCTGACAGGATGGTGGGGAATGGAAGGATTTATATTCCTTGCAGACACCTGGTCATTTACATCCTTTTAGAGGATGGTTGAAAAGTCTACTGACTTTTAAGTCTTGATGGCATCCACTGGAAGATTCAAATATTCAAAGGTGACATTGCTGCCCTGCTAGAAAAAGATGTGGGACTTGGAACTGAGTCAGAAAACAGGAGATAGCGAATGTAACATTTAATTTTTAAAAAGGAACCCAAGGAAAAGCATAGGCCAGTCAGTTCAATGTCTGATTAATACAAATTGATAGAAAACATAATCTATGCACAAAAGGGGGGACAAACCCTATATATTCTTTTATATCAACACAGATTTTGCAATATTCTTCCTACAGCAGTGTTTCTCAAACATTCAGCTCTCAAGACTCAGAAATATTTTATCCTGATACATATTGAAGGATGTTTTTGAACAACAGACCCAAAAATTAATTTTAAGAGTTTCTGCCTCTATAGACAGATTCTGTTTAAAAGATGTTATGGAAGAGGAACAAGTTTTATTTGACAAGATTGAGTCTGATCTGAAAGTGGATTTAAAAATGACAACCTACAAGAATGAAATGGAAAATGATACACTGGATACACAAAATAAACTAATATGTGGATTGCTTGTGCCTGTTCTTTGATTAGGAAGCTTTAATCATGCCAGTCACCTTCTGAATAGACTATTGTAATGCATTCTAGTTGGGGCTCCCCTTAAAGAGTATCTGGAAGTTTCAATTAGTGCAAAAAGCAGTGGCAGACTGTTATCTGTGCTCCTAGAATGGCACACATTACACTCAGCTTCATGAGCTGCATTTGCTTCCAAATTTAAATTAAGATGCTGGTTTTGAACCTTAAAACCCTGCATGCATGGGGCCAGGTTAGTTGAGGGATTACATTAATGTACCTTGGATGGATGGATAACTGATTTCCTAGGTTTTTTACTTTAGACTGAATTATGTATAAATCTTATTGTCATCAACTGGATGCACATAATACACTAAACTGTAACAACCAAGTTTGTACTGTACACTGAGGCAAAATTAAATATTATGGCAGAATGATATAACTTCATTACTGCTAACAAGAGTTTGTACAATTTATATAAATTTCAAAATACTGTCAAACAATAACACTTTTTCACAGAATGTGATTAGATTCTTATGGGCATTGCATCCATAAGTATTTAAAATGTGGATGAATGTGGATTTACAGGAGTGTGTTATGTATAAGCTGGGTTGACAAAATTAGAAATGAGGTGATGATAAGCCACCTTGGGAAAGCCAAAGGAAATCATAAAAAAGCAAGTTAGAATATTATGGACATGTGATGTGACACCCAGAAAAATATGGCATACTTCACTTAATCCTCCAGGGAAAAATTGAAGGCAAATGAAGTCCAGGCAGAAGAACATCATAGCTTCAAAATCTAAGAAACTGGTTTGGACAAAACTCAGCACCACCTTTTTGTGCAGCTGTTGATAAAAATAGGGTCGCCAATATGATCGCCAACGTCCGATAATGGATAAGGCACAAGAATTGCAACCATATCATTTTTCTTCTTACAGTGTAAATTGCAATATGCAGAGTCCGTGTGTATAAGTAGCCCTCATGACCATTTAGTGACCAGTTGAAGGTATGGCAGCACTGAATAAATGGTACTTTTGCCCACTCTTCAAAGTTCTGTCTGTTGCAGCATCCGAGGTCAAAATTTGTGCACTTGGCATCCTGCCCTCATGATTGCATGGGCACTTCAACTCTTCCTACCGCCTATCTGCAGCCCCCATCTCTGCCCTTTTGATTGGCCTGTACAATGGTGATCCTTAGTAGCGCAATACGCCAGCTAAGTAGAGGTCCAGGGCAGTGGTGAAATCCGAACCAGTTTGCTATCGGTTTGGTATACATGCACGCTGTGGGCCAAATGCATGCTGTGCACGCAAATAATGAGATTTCCTCAATACTATTTCAAAAATGTAGCCTTCAACTTACCAATTAAAAAGTATCTGAATAGTTCTTATCAACAAAGCAATTTAGCCCTACACAAAGTTGTTGACCTAGGAAATGGAAATAAGTTTGCTTACAATAACCAGCATGGTAAAGCAAAATAGACTTGAATACACCTCTTCTGCCTTGTGAATGCTATGTATGTTGTGTAGGTTGCAGAATCAATAAGCTGGTAAATGTAAGGAAGTTTGTATTTTTAGAATTGATATCATGTAATCCTAAAAACATTTATTAAATCAACAATTTCCATAATACTCTGCCAGAATTGAGCTAAATTCTATAAAATCCACAGCACAGGACATGATTACAAGTTTTTATTAATAATTTCTACAGTCATTTATAACATTTACAACAAATTGTGTTACTTTACACAACCATTAAACTTAAATTTGCTAAGCAAGGAACTCAAATGCCTGAAATACACCTTTCCTTAACATGGGAAGGCAGCAACATCAATGGTTTTTTTAAACATATAATAATCCTAAACACATATACTTAGAAGTAAATCCCACTGAAATTATAGATAATCAAATACATTTGGTCAGGATCCAGTCAGTTTTCCCCAAAACTATTTTGTTTAGAAGATTTTGTATAGTACAACGTTGTTCTATTGTCAGGGGTAGATTTAATCCCAGGACTCATCTGCTACAAGTATATTCGATGCTGCAAATCCTCCACTGTGATGACTGTCTTTGCTACAGAAAACCTATATGAAACGGAATTCAGATTTTTCAGATAAAACAAAGAAAATTGTATATTGCCAGGAAACAGTGTGCTATGTTTATTTTCAAGATTGTATTAGAACAGGAGTGGACAATTAATTGTCCCAAGGCGTCACATGAGAAAGTAGGACTGTTGTAGAGGGCCGCTGCTGTCCTACCCCTTTGCTGCCCTGCTCCTGCCACTAACACTGCACCACCCCTGCACCCCACCTGATACTGCCGCTGCCCTGCCCAGAGCCAGACTGGGACTACCTGCTGGCTGCATGTGGCCTGTGGGCCCTAAAATGCCGAGGTCTGTATTAGAAAGTACTTTTCAGATCCTTGCTCTCCAACCTACTTGACAACCTTTCAACATTTATCACAGATAGCCTGAAATACAAGAACCTATGGAGCCCCATTTCTGTCTTTTGATGCTCACAATTAGCTTCCACTGATAGAGTAATGCATTTGGTTTGTGTATAAAAGCCCTAAAAATTACTATTTTCCATCAGACTTCTAGTCCAGTTGCCCCAATTGTTTATTTCTCAGAATCAAGAATACTTAATATATTCTATATATCCTATATTATCATTTTAACAGACTACTTTAACAATCTATGTGTAAAGAACCTTAAAAATAGTTACTTCCACATACATCACTCTGCTTATTATCCTTGTTCTACAATGTTTGCTTCCTCATCTATGCCTAGTCCAATATCCATGGCCACAAATATTTCTCTAACCTTAGTTTGAGAAATATTTAAGGTTCCGAATAAGTTTTGGAGTCAGGGGTCTTTCAAAATTACAATACTTAACCACTGTTTAGGTAAGAATCAGGTTTATTTAAAAGTTACCTTTCGGGAATCAACAGCTGCAAACACATTTCCCTTTGGATTACTAAAACCAATCCCACCTGAACCACAAGCAATTTCTTCTAACCATGCTGGAACCTCTTGCTGAGCCTTAAAAAGGAAAGTTGCATTGTTACATATGTACTATTGGTCTGTTTTAAAACTATTTTAAAAAATTGGGAAACGAAAGACAACTTACATCTGCAAGCACTTTTATTAGGGGCTGTGCAATAGCACTGTCTGCCTGAGCATCAAAGAAAGAAATTGCTTTGCCTATATTACCACAACGCCCAGTTCGTCCAATCCTATGAACATATTCATCAATTGTGGAAGGGAGATCAACATTTATAACATGTTGAACATTTTCTATATCCAGACCTCTTGCTGCTACAGATGTAGCAACAAGAACAGGGCATCTTCCAGTACGAAAATAATGAAGTGCTTCTTCTCTCTCTCTCTGTTCCCGGTCACTAAAAATAGAACAAAAATTTTAATTTGCAAAGCAATTTTAACAGATAGTTATATCGAAGTGGAGGGTAAAGTTAGCCATATGTGCATTAGATAAAAAATAAATATGTCATTCACATTTCTACTCTGCAAGAATGGGAGATTAAGGGTATCCTCTGCAGACTGAAGTATTGTAGATAGTGATCCAAAATTTGTGCTTCTCTACTGTACTTTGTTTTGGTTAGAGGTCACACAATCCTTTAAGAAATGACTGTACCTTTTAGCAATCTCATAATTTAATTAAAAACGCGGAAAGGGGATGCCAAGTTAAGCATTTCAGTAGCCCTGTGACAGTGGTAAGATAAGGAATGTGGAATGCCTCATGCCCTAAGAGTCCCTAAGACTTGGAAATGATTCAATGGAAGACAAAAAAGAATGATTTAAATATTATGGAAATCACTAGATCATGGTTTATTTTTGGTTTAGATTAATGGAAGGCACCACACCCCCTCTTGATACTTAGCTTCCTTACCCACCTGTTAAAAATTCTTTTATTTTTTTTAAAAATAAAACATTTCTTTCTACATTCCTAAGAATTCATTGGGTTCTATTTAGAGCCTAGGCACTATTAGAATTGAGAAATAAGAATAGCTGCAACCAAGTACTCTGTATCCCCACCTTTTCCCAGAAAAGGGCAACATCATATTTTTATGGCTAGTGGAAAGTGACAGGAAACACAATCACCAATTTAACCTCTGAAAGCAGAATTATCATAACTGGCCTCGGCAGCCAATTTGGAAGTCATCCATGACCACCAATTTCTTCTCAAAATTTAATTTTAAATGTTACAAAAATGTTGCCTACCCCACAATTTACTCACCCATGAATACTTGTGGTTGATATGTTTTCTTGGCAAAGTAAAGTTGCAAAAAAATCTGCTTTTTTCTTTGTTTCCACGAATACCATAGTTCGTTCATTGCCTATAAATAAAGCAGACAGTAATATTTTACTCTCCTTCAAAAATGTAAATACTCCAGATATTTACATTGCATACTTCCCTTGAACTTCACTCCCACAACTTCATCTCAGTGATGAAAGTTGTTCTGAGAAATTTACAGTGATGCTTCATAAAATGGGGGTTCCCTAGGGTTCTGTTACAATTAACAATCGTTAATGACGTTTTGAAACAACCTGCAACCTTCTTTAGCTCAGAAAACTTATTTCCTAAAAACTGATGAATCATCCCTAGAACTATACAATGAGCTGGTCAGGAGAAGAAAAGGAACATAGTGGAGAATCCATAATGCACATATTTTTATTAATGAACAGTATTATGCTACACTACACATTTGGCAGCCTCATATCAATTTAATAATTAGTAACATTAAAAAAGTATATTTCAATTACAAGGCCTCAATTACCTATTTCATTAAGAATTTCCACAAGTTTGTCTTTCTTGTCATACTGCTTCACTTCAAGTATGGTCTGCTGAACATCACTGCATGCTCCTCCCACTTGTCCAACAACAACAAATAAGTAGTCTGTCTTCAAAAATTCTCCAGCGAGTCTTTGAACAATTAAGTAAAATTAAGTTTTATTTTATTTATCTATTTCATATGGCATGCATGTATCAGGGAGATCTACACTTTACAGAGTAGTCTTGACGGCCTAATTGCTTGTTCGTTTGGTTTCGTGCCTGCACACTTATTCATGATGCGCCACGGGGGAAAACCAACATGTACCATCTGACTAATGGCATTCAGGTTAATGACATTTTCCGGGCCTCTTTTGCTGATCTCACCTCATGTTCGAACAGGTCCAGCATCTGTTTTTCTTGCGAAGCTAGCCATTCCCACTAAAGTGGTACCCATTTATCTACTTACAACAATGCTTTCAACTGCTGGGTGGGCAGGGCAAGAGCTGGAAGCAAGGGATGGGAGCTCACCCCATCCTGCAATGCTACCAGGGCTACAACTGCCAGAGTGTCGACTATTTCTGGTTGGCAGATCCAGCATCCTTCAGCTGCTGTACCAACATACCTCCATAAAATTAAATTATTTTGAAGTAGGGCATCCAGAGGGAGAAGGGTCAACAGTTTGGGAAATAAAGTATTAATGTTTTACACAGGTGGCCCTCGATTTACAACCACAATCGAGCCAAAAAAAATTGTTGCTAAATGAGACAATTGTTAAGTGTTTTTTGCCCCATTTTACAATCTTTCTTATCACAGTTGTTAAGTAAATCACTGCAGTTGTTAAGTTAGTAACAAGGCTGTTAAATGAATCTGGCTTCCCCATTGAGTTTGCTTATCAGGTCAAAAAGGTGACCATATGACCCTGGGACATGTAACCATAATAGCCGTAGCAATAGCACTTAGACTTTATATACCACTTCACAGGCTTTACAGCCTTCTCTAAGCGGTTTATAGTCAGCATTTTGCCCCTAACAATCTGGGTCCTCATTTTACTAACCTCGGAAGGATGGAAGGTTGAGTCAACCTTGAGCCAATGAGAACTGAACTGCCGAACTGCTGACAGCCAGCAGTCAGCAGAAGTAGCCTGCATTACTGCATTCTAACCACTGTGCTACCACAACTCTTAATAAATAAAAATATGCCAGTTGCCAAGCATCCAAATTTTGATTATGTGACCATGGGGATGCTGCAACAGTTGTAAGTATAGAAAATGGCAATAGCATATATCATTCCATAGTGCTTTTAGAGCACTCTTTAGCCAATGTGTTTCAGCATATTGCCCCCAACAATCTGGGTCTTTGTTTATTGACCTCGGAACTTTGAGTTGATCAGGATCGAAATCCTGGTTGTGGGCGAGTTAACTTGTAATACTGCATTCTAACCACTGCACTACCATGGCTCCTAAAATCTAAAAAGGCACTTCTTTCAGTGCCATTGTAACTTCAAACAGTCACTAAATGAATGGTTATAAGTTAAGGACTTGTAGATAGTAAAATTAATCTAAAAATAAATGTACCAGTAGCCACTTCTATAAATATATACTATTTAAATTGCGAACAGTTATTGTCCAAATATGACTTGTAAAAATAACAGGCATTATTCCAAACAATTACTTAACTCAGAAGCTACTTTCTATGAAGAGTCCATTCCTCCAAGATTAAATAAAGTAGATGCAAAAACCTTAGCAATCGAGATTCAAATTTTTAGCAAGGTAGCATGTGTATTTATGATTTCACTCTGAATAAATTATCTGAAATTTATACCTTGTAAACTGTATTTTTAAAATGAATTGCTAATACATACCTTTGGATTTCATCAGGGAAAGTGGCACTAAACATTAATGTTTGGCGTTTGTCTTTTGAGGGCATGCCTGGAGATGAAATTAATTTCTTTATATCAGGGCCAAATCCCATATCCAGCATACGATCAGCTTCATCTAACACCAAATACTTTAATTTGCTGAGCCCAATCTTTTAGAAAAAATCAGATATACAAGAAAAATTTGAAAAAAGAATGCACAATTGTACTTTTTACATGATAGCTGAACAAACTCAAATTAGTCCTCAAATTTATATGCGACATCTTACATCTTTCCCCATATCCTGCTTTAAAGAACAATATGGTCTAATTTCACAAAAATGAATTTTTTTAGATTATATAGATGCTGCTATATTAACACCTACAACATAACTACTATACCATAGCAACATTGAAGAGGTATAGGCCAACCGGCTAAGAACAGAAATGAAGCAACCAATGTAACTTCTTTCAGTTACAGTGGCAGTAGAGAAAACTTTGCTGATGGTTTTTGAGACTGTGATTTATATTTTTAAAAATGAAAGTTTTTAATAATTCAAGTTTCATTTTATCCATAATTCATATCCTGCTCTCCCCTTCCTTCATATAGCTATCACTCTATGGTTCTTCATTCCCTTTAATTTTACATGTTCAACATTCCAGATAGATATTAAATCTCTTTAACTGTTTAAGTTAAATGAACTTGGATGGTAGGATTGGCAAGCACAATAAAGATTCTGGAGAGTCAGAATCTCTACAGATAATTCTCTATGAATAACCATGTTACCTAGCTTGAAAAAATCAAAGCACTATATTGTAACAGCCAGAACCTGTTCTCACCCTTTTAGCCTTAACAACAGCTGTATTTTATCACTGTCCTGATCACATATGAAGTACTTTTTGTGAATCAATTTGGAATAATTCATCTCCATAAGTTTCTCAGTAAAAACTTGTTTTAAATTGTATCTAACCCTTGCAATAAAACAATGTTAAGTCTGAAGTTTGAACAGTCATAAAGTTTAATGTTCACTCTATTCATGGTGACGAAGAAATCTTACCTTTTGTCTGCCTATGATATCCAAAAGTCTTCCTGGGGTAGCACACAATATATTACAGCCTTGCTTTATCTGATGAATTGTATGGCTCATTTGTATACCTCCATAAATCACAACAGGTCTTACACAAGTTCTAGTTAACAAAATATATATATATAATTAAAATATGCAGTTAAAAACAGTGAACACATCCCACTGTATTACTATTAATAACAAAGCCTTAAATCTCTGTGATATGGTATAATAACAGATCTAATACTATATTCCTTTTGGTTTGTTTCAAATATTTAAGCCACATTAGATGGTTCAAATTTAAAATTAAGTATGGGCTTAACCGCCCCTTATTAATATTAATTTAAGCTATAATATAGGAGTACAATTATGTAAATTATATAATTAATATTTTTACTATACAGATTCACTTGTGTACCTTTCTCTAGCCCAGTCTGCAGTATTATAAACTTGTGAATACTTATCATTTCTTTATGATGATTCCTAAGTAGATAGTTATGGCTTCAGCTTTTTCTATTACATATAACAATCAAATGTTGATTATTTGCACATGGATCAGCAACAACTTTGGTTACTCCCAGAAAGATGAAAAAATCACTTAACTAAAACAAATTGCATCCCACTATCAATCTGAGACAGCTTCCCAATGTTCGCAACCACTATAACACCTTAAAAGCAAACTTTAGATACATACTGAGTAAGTATCTATATGCACTTCCGTAATTTATTCTTTAATGGGAGCACTTTGCCATTGTGATTTAGTTTGCCCAAATATTTACCCGTATGAAAATTTTCTTGATTCCAGAAAGATCTGATTTATCAGTTCTCTAGTTGGTGCTACAATTATACATTCTGGTTCTTGTTCCACTTTGAATTGACTGGCAGTCACTCCATCTCGCATCATGTGAGCTAAAATTGGTATAAGAAAAGCTGCCTAAAAGGCAAATGTATTACAATTTAGGAATGCTGCACTTCCAGTACATGACGAAGTTAAATAAAAGTGCATTTTTCTAATCCAATATCAGATGTTTATAATTTTTTTTTAAAGTACACTAAAATATAAAGGTCCAACACCTACTTTCAAACCGTCATGATAATGAGATTTGTAACTAAACTTTAAATGTTGAAATTAAAAAATGATAAAATAGTAATAAATCCACCCAAAACCTCACCAGAATCTTGTATTGTGTGCTTACTGTTTTTCCAGATCCTGTTTGTGCACATGCCATTAAGTCACGTCCTGCCAGCACAATAGGAATACTATATTTCTGCACAGGAGTAAGTTTAAAATATCCAACTTTAGCTATGTTCTTTATTAACGTTTCACACAGACCAGCTTCTTCAAAATTCTGAAAAATGGATTAAACAGAAAACTAGATTAACAAAACTTAAAGTATAATTTCAAAACACTAGTATATCGTAACTTCAATATGTTTTACGGGTTACATCAACCCATACCACCAGGCATAGCCTCATAAAGCAAGCTAAAAATAAGCCTAAAATTTTCACAAAATCAGAACAAACAACAATCCATTTTATCTGTTAATTTTAACGGCAAGGCTAATCATACCCTTATATTTTCATTTTTAATCAGAAGTCATTGATTGTAAGTATTTTCTATGTTGTACTGTACATTCTGTACTGCCTCCAAGGAAGACAAGTGGGCCACTGCAGTATGGAATAGGAGCCGTGGTGGTGCAGTGGTTAGAATGCAGTATTGCAGGCTAATTCAGCTCATTGCCAAGAGTTTGACCCTGACTGGCTCAAGGTTGATTCAGCTTTCCACCACCTTTCCAAGGTGAGTAAAATGAGGACCCAGATTGTTGGGGCCAATATGCTGACTCTGTAAACAGCTTATAGAGGACTGTAAAGCACTATGAAGCGGTATATTAATTTAAGTGCTGTTGCTATGCTACACAATTTGGCATGGAGAAAGGGAGAGAAGACACTGTGAAAATCAGGAAGGAAGATGATTAAGTTGCTGAGGAAAAGGAGAGACAACGTTGGGAAGATTTGGGCTAGGCAGATGGATCCTGCATCACTAGAAAACTGGAAGTGGAATCAATGAGATAAAAAAGATGGGAGCTGCAAAAATTTGGTTTTGGTTTTAAAATAATTTTTTTCCTATCTCGTGAACAACCTTCAAGTTACTGATGTATAAGTTAGATATCTTGTTTTGTTCATCAATTAATTACGAAGCTTATTGATAAATTGTGAAACTCTGATGAGCAATGTCTCTATTACTTAAAATAACTACTATCATTTTCTTCAGCTCTTTATTTTTCTCAAAAATTTTAAACATTACTAACCAATATTGCTGGTGGAGGATCAAGCCCTGAAACTTCCACAAGAATATTATCATATTTATCAAAATTTATTCCTGTCTGGTAATGTGCAAAGATGCTATTTTCATCATCTGGTGGTGGTGGTGGTACGTATGTCACCTTTGGATCTGCAAATACAAGAAAGTTATTCTGATTCTCAAAAGGTTCTATATGTGAAGCCAAAATCTTATTTGCTTTCATTCTTTCTGATATACAGTATATACTCGAGTATAAGCCGACCCAAATATAAGCCGAGACCCCCAATTTTACCACAAAAAACTGGGAAAACTTATTGACTCGAGTATAAGCCGGGGGGGGGGGGTTGGGAAATGCAGCGGCCACTGGTAAATTTCAAAATAAAAAAAGACTGGTCAAAAGTGCGAGGACCTGTCAGAAATCACTTTTTTCAGCCCTCTGGGTAGTCCTTTTGTGCATATGCACTACTCAGAGGGCTGAAAAAGTAATTTTTGACTGGTCCTCGCACTTGTGACCAGTCCTCAAACTTACGACTGTCCTCACATTTTACATTTTTGCCCTATCTTATCACCATTTCTCTCTCCCCCTCTCTTTCTCATTCTTTCTCTCTCCCCCTCTTTCTCTCTCTCTCTCCTCCACTCACTCTCTCATTCTCTTTCTCTCCCCTTCCTCAAAGAGAGAGGTGGTAGGTTTGAGGAGGAAGATTGCTGTACAATAAAAAAGATGAAAGGGAAGAAAACCAACCCCAAACAAATATAAAGATATTAAGATAAAGAATGAATTGTTAAACTTTAAAGAATAAAAGAGAACAAATATGAATAAATAGCAATAATTAGAAACACACATACAAACATACAATGTATTTTCTTTGAACAGAGTATTTGGCCGGTTCACAAATTTAAACAGTGTTCAGTCATTTCACTTAAATTTACAATTTCTATATTTCCTTTCTGCCATATTTATTCCTCATCTATTTTTTTAAAAAACCAATATTACCCTTCCTCATCTCTAATCTTAATCAAATTCAATTTTTCACTTCTATTCTATATTATACCCCTTCCCATTGTCATCTATTTTTATATCCATCCTCACATTGGTTAATTATGTAATATTACAGTTGTTCAATACAAATTCAACATTTTAATATAAATCAATTAGTTATATAACTATCTTTTTTGTATATTAATCAATATGAACATGAATATTCCAATTATTTCCATGCAATCCAATTTCTTACCGGTAATTATATTTACCAATAATAATAAACCAAATAATTTCCCCCATATATTCTTCCAAACCACAACTTAATCATTTCTGCTTTCAACACAATATACAATTAATAGTATCTCAATTATTACAATTCCCTAGTTAAATAGCTTTTTCTTTTGTGTTTTAAAATCTTGAACTCTCCTCTTTTGCCATTTGCCATGAATTTCCCATTGTTTGCACCTACTTTTTTTGATGAGGAAAAAGAAATCTGCCTTTCCAACGTTGCAAGCAAAAGAAAAAGAAATCTCTCTCTGCCTCATTTTGTCACCTTGCAGCAAAGACCCTGCTTTAGTTTCAGTTTCGCTTTTTTAGCATAGCTGGGAGGAGGAGGGAAAATGCTCTAGCAATTTACCTCTTTGCAGCTAGCTAGCAACAGAGCCCCGGTAAAACAGCTGAGAGCAAATCAGCTGAGAGTTGGGAGGCTCTTCAAATCAACTTATGGTAATTAACCTATACTGATGCTGAAAGGGGCAGTTTTTTCTATTTTTGCAGACAGGGGTCTACTCATTTGTTTTCTTTTAAAAAGGCATTTTTTTGTGACTCGAATATAAGCCGAGGGGGGCTTTTTCAGCCTGAAAAACGTGCTGAAAAACTCGGCTTATATTCGAGTATATACGGTAACTTATCTACACTGCCATGTCTCTTGCATTACCATCTGATTTCCATATCCCTTTACTGATGAAATAAAAAATTATTTGGAGGGGGAAAACAGGACATAGAAGGAACTTTAAAACTTGTTTACTTTCAAAGCACACTTACTTCTTCCAGAAGCTATATTTGCTTCTTCATTGCTTTCTTTGTAATCCCCTGTTAAAAGAATTGTTAAGTTACATATAGCAGAACTGAATTTTGAAGTTATATAGGACCTATATGGATCATTCTCAAATTAAGAATTTTAAATGAAATCTGAAAAGGAATGTTCAAGAATAATACATACACGCACTCAGAAATATCATGCAAGTTCTAGCATTAATTCTATATTTCAGAAAATCAAAGAATAAACTGAATTCACAAGTGTTCTTTATAAAAGGAGTATCTTTATCACCCAAATTGTTGCTTTCCAGATAACAAAGGTCATATCTGCTGAAAATAACAAAAAATAACAGAAGCAGATAAGAGGGTAACAGGTAGTACAAATTATTTTTACCTCTGGCTTCAAATTCTCTTCTAGTTTCAAATTCACCTGAAAAAAATGCATACATTTTAATAATATTGTGATTATCACTGAGATAAACAAATTACAACATTAGTTTACAACATTCATCTACATTGTTGAGATGTTTTTGTACTTTAATTGTACTTTAATTTCTTTGGCATAATATGAAAATGCATAGTCAAGAATAAAGAAAACTATATCCCCCCTCCCCCCGATTTCATAAAAAAAGTTTTTAATTTTTTTATGAACATATTGTTGTGTGAACAGTGTGGGACCAGAGTGTCTTACTTTAGTACAAATTATACAATATTCTTCATATTTAATAAATTAACAATCTTATAAACGTTTAGTAATAATATACATATTTTGTTAAGTTATAATCTTTTCTTATTCAATATATTATTTTTATGCCAATATCCGTATTCTCAATATCACTTTTACTACAAATAAAATACCAATATTTGTTGTGTCTAACAGACTTATATAATTCTAATAGTAATATACAGCTTTGTTTTGAATTATAATCTCCCATAGTTCCTCTTTCTAATTTTTAATTATGCCAGTTATATTTAAGATATCCCTTTTCTAATCGCATTTTAAAACAAATAAAACAATGTTCATCTTAGTTGTTTGACAAGTTATATAATTCTAATAATACACGTTTTGTTGAATTATCTTTATCTTGTTCAATTCAATGTTGTTTTCATGCCAATCAAATTCTACATATCGTTCCTTTTACTAATAAAATGTTGATATTTGTTTCATGTTAACTAACGTATAGTTATACTAATAGTACACATATTTATATTAAATTTATAATCTTCAATCTTTTGCTTATTCAATATTTCTATGTGTTATTTTTATAGCTGCCACCATATTATTCAAACATATTCAAAATTATCATCAGTTAAGAATCTAGGTTCCCTTATTAATTCACCTTAAAAATATGTATTACATTAATCCCCCTTTCTCTAACTTCCAACCCTATTTTAACTTGTCTATTATTTTTAAGAAGTATTCCCCCTTTTTATCCATCATCTCTCACCCGCTTTAAAGTTTTAATTAATCTGCTTCCACTGTTTGGCCAATCCTCTTAAATATTTCTCCCTTCTCTACCCTATTCCATTGTCTAAATTTCAAATTATCTACTCTTTCCTGTTTCTCTCCCAAAAAAGTCTTCCTGCAGTTCCAGTTCCTGTTTAACTTCCCTTGGTTTATACTCTGCCCTTGGTTTATTTCATCAATCATTCTAATTTTTTTTTAATCTCCTTTTTGTATTGTCTTCTTGCTTGTTGTTTTGTCTGTTCTATTTTTCCAGCTGCTCTTTTGGTTAAGGCCTCCTCTTCCTGAGTGTCCTGGTTTCTCCTTGTCTTTTGTGTCGTAATTTCCAGCTTTTCATCTATTCTCTGCATTTTATTCATAATCTTCTCATATCTTCTTGTCAAGGTGTCCTTAACATCCTGGATTAATGTGGCAATTTCTTCCCAAATTCCACCCATATTTTTGTTTTGTTTCTTTTTGTCCAACAGTCCAACAATCTTATTTTCAAACCACTTCACTAAAGCCACTTCTCAAATGAGTCAATATCCAATGTCCAAGAGTCTTTGTATCCCAAAATTAATCAATCTGGTCCTCTAGGTAGTTCAAAAGTGGACATTTCATAAATCTCTCTGCCAGTTCAGTCTTATTTTGAAGCTTTTAGGGGTCTTTTTAGTTATAAAAAGCCAAGTCTTTCCAGGATTTTGGGGATATGTTGTACCTTCCTTTGACAGCAGGTGGCATTAAATTGGATTTCAATCTTAATCATCTTTATCCAATTTTACTGTAATACTCTGAAGTTTTAATTTGGTATAAGCCCGTGATGGCGAACCTGTGTGCACCTCCACAGGTGGCACATGGAGCCATATTGGTGGGCACCCAAGTGTTGCCCTAACTCAGCTCCAGCGTGCATGCACGCACTAGCCAACTAATTTTCAGGCCTACCAGTCCCACTGGAAGTCAGGAAACTGAAGTTTCCAGTCTCCAGAAGGCCTCCGGGGGGATGGGGAAGGCTGTTTTTGCCATCCCCAGGCTCCTAGAAAGCCTTTGGAGCCTGGGGAGGGGGAAAACAGGCCTACTAGGCCCACTGTGCCATCACGTGCCAAAAGCAGGGGGAAGTGTGGGAGGGTCATGTGTGCATGCGTGGGAGGGCAGGGCACATTGAATTATGGATGTGGGCACCCGCACCCGCGACTCCCCATGCTCCCTCCGCTTTTGGCACGCGATGGCAAAAAGGTTAGCCATCACTGGTATAAATTTTTTATATAAATAGCTCCAGAATTTATAAAATGCCTATCCAATGCCAGCTCTCTCCAATTTAAAAATCCAATCTTCTGTATTTTAACAGATTTTCTATTTTCTTCCTTTAGTTCTTTTCTCCTCCGTTTCAAGGTTCTAAAATTTTACTCAAAATGGCTAGATCGCCGCTTTAAAAATAGTTTTAAGTCTCTTTTTCCTGAATATTCTTTTGAGGTTACAATTTAAATTAAAAAGGATTCTTCTCACCCAGTTCCAGACACTGTTCACCAAATCCGCTTCAGCACTCTTCTTAGATGTTAAGCTGTCTCCAGCTTTATGGCAGCCATCTTAGGCTGTCTCTTCTTTCGTCGTGGCATAGAGAAAAAAAGCCCTGGGACTTTACAGGAGAATTGTGATCTCTCCTGGAACCTCACAGGACGCTCCTCTTTAGCTTCATCACACCTCCAAAGGCAGTTTTGGCTCTTTTCAAAGCCCACAAACAAGAAGCAGCCAGAGTAGGGTCGGAGAACTCCATTCCCTTGTAACTGATATCGCCAGGACGTCACTTCCGGTCCAAGAAATATCATGCAAGTTCTAGTATTAATTCTATATTTCAGAAAATCAAAGAATAAACTGAATTCACAAGTGTTCTTTATAAAAGGAGTATCTTTATCATCCAATTGTTGCTTTCCAGATAACAAAGGTCATATCTGCTGAAAATAACAAAAAATAACAGAAGAAAATAAGAGGGCAACAGTACATAAACTAAACAAATTATTTTTACCTCTGGCTGAAAATTCTCTTCTAGTTTCAAATTCACCTGAAAAAAATGCATACGTTTTAGTAATATTGTGATTATGACTGTGATAAACAAATTACAACATTAGTTTACAAATTCATCTACACTGTTGGGATATTTTTGTACTTTAATTTCTTTGGCATACTTTGAAAATCCATGGTCAAGAATAAAGAAAACTGTAGTTGTAGAACATCTGCATTATACCAGATTTCTCTTCCCAAATTCACAAAAAGTTGAATTTATCTATGATCTCTCCTCTGTTCCACTATTTTGCATTTTTAAATTTATCAACTGCCAATAATCTTATTCAGATAAAGTCAGAAAAAATGAACATAACAAAATTTCATATGAATTTTTACCTGATGGAGTACCAAAGCTTCTTCTTTTAAAACCTAAGCTGACAGAATTTTGTCTTCCATCTTGTTTCAAATTTACATCATCTGCTATAATATAATCAAAGATTTATTCAATCTTACATGCTAGATTTTTCATGGAAAAGATGTTTCAATATATTTAAACTAACATAACATGTTACAACAATTCTCAAGCTATTAAACCTCAAAAATCCAGTCCAATATTTTTCTACTTTTTTTAGCACATATATTTTTAGCAGGTATTCATTTGTAAATGTTTCTTAGGCACAATACTAATTACCTTTCATTTCTAGAAATTTCTGGCTCAGGCAATGTTTGAATTATTCCAAATTATAATACTTACTTGGAAATTTCCCAAATCCTCCTCTGTCCCTATCAACTCTGAATGATCCTCTCCCAGCTCTATGAAGAACACTAATGTCATCATTCGTTCTTTGAAAACCTAATTTGGAGGAAAATCATTTTCTTCAGGAAGACTAAACAAAAATGAACAGTGGTAACCAAATCAGGTTTAATTTGTAAATTAGAGTTTGTAAACTATGCTTTGTGGGCTGGTTAATGAGTAAAAGCATTATTCAAAACTATGTAACTAGGTAACTCAGCAATACAGCAATCATATGCTAATCTGGTGTATGAACTCAGCCTCTATCCAATATAGTGGAAAAGACCATTTGGAGCACAGTTTCAAACATTTAATAAAGTACTACTTTTCTCCCCAACATGAAAAATGCAAAAAGTTAAGAGTCAAAACATGTGCTTCTAAAAAGAAAAAGCAAGACCAAATTATAATAAAGTGCAATGTTACCCCAAAGATTTTTATCATTAGAGATTATCTAAGACGTCATGGCATCGTGGCTAGAGTGCAGTATTGCAGGCTAACTCTGCTCTGCTTACAGCCAAGAGTTGAATCCTGACCAGCTCAAATTTGACTGAGCCTGAGTTTGGTAAAATGAGAAGCCAAGTTGTTGGGGCAATATACTGACATTTGTAAACCGCTCAGAAAATGGCACTTGCTTCCAGGCATGGTCTGCATGGATGCCAAGGAATGGAACAGCCTGTTCTCCTTCCCCCCACATGAGCTCTGAAGCTCCAAACAGTTAAGTGAAGAATCAGTGACAGGTATTGGGGTATGCAACCCAGTGGGGTAAAAAAGCATGCCCTAGGCCTATAAGGACCCCAAGAGGTGGGAAGTGGAACACGGGGGTACATTAGGATGTGGGGGAGCTTGGGCATGCACTAGGCTTACGCTGCCTCCCTCACCCAAAGAACCGTATTCTCCACTTAACAACTACATAGGGGAGAGCAGGGATAAGAGTCATTAAGTGAGGTGATAAGTGGCCACATCACTTAACAACCATTACAACTTGCGACCATAGTGGGCAGGCTCCATTATGGTTGAAATCGAAGACCACCTCTAATAAAGGGAAAATATTTTTGTTATATGTTTTAAAAATTATGAAGAAAATGTCCTCAGGTTGCGAAAGCAGCAATATCATTTAAGACTTATATACCACTTTACAATCCTCTCTAAGCAGTTTACAGAGTCAGTATATTGCCCCCAAAATTTGGGTCCTTATTTTACCCACCTCAGAAGGATGGAAGGCTAAGTCAACCTTGAGCATGGTGAGATTTGAACTGCCAAACTGCAGTCAGGAGAAGTAGCCTGCAGTACTGCACTTGCACCACTCACCACCGTGGCTCATAAAGTAGCTTTAACGCAACTATGCCTGCCTATGATAATGAACATAGATTATTGTGAATTCAATTTTAATTTTACTATTTTAGCTGTGATAAAGCCAATATTTGATGCAGGTTTTCTAGTAACATTCAAATTTTAATTATTTTACTCCACCGTAGAGTTAGGGTTAACTGGATTGGAAATTATTACTTGATACAGATTTGCATTCTTACCTCTTACAAAACTTGAAGATTTTCTGTCTTCAAACCTATTTCCTAGTATAGTTATACAAAATTAATATAGCGGACAATATTCCTTTTTCAAACTATATAAAAATTAAATAACCATGGGAAATAAGACTTCCAAAGTAGTACCCATATTGATTATCCTTTTTCTGACTTCTTAATTTCTATATATTATATATTTAGGTCACAATTATTTTCTAAGCAGATGTATTTATTTGGACATATTTTCTAGAGTTGAAAACCTGAATATTTTTTATAATCTACAGTCTTTTCCACGTACACCAAAACCATGTAAATTAAAACAGGGAAATAAAGTCAGTTCTTTTAGATGGAACAGAAGGAATTAATTACATAATAAATTCTGAGCATAATACATTTCATGCAGAAACATCTGGTTTTATGAGTTTAATGACTAAAATGAGGTATGTGTTCACAAGCAAAACTACTTTATACAGAGACTGATATGGTTCTTCCATGCAAGAGGGGTATAGAAGCAAAGGAAGGCAAGGCTGATGGGGTTCTCTGGAAATGGCCTGCAGGGACATTGGCAACAGTGAAGGAGAGACAGGAGAGGGAGGACAAGTGAGCCAATGGGTCTGTGCTATCACTGGAGCTGAGGGGAGACAAGGAAGGGAAGATGCTGAGAAAAGAGATGGTCAGCACATAGAAAAAGCAGAGGAGTGGCACACACCAGCCTAGCGCTGCTCACCCCATAAGATCTTCCAAGATCCCTGCAGATTTGTTTAGGTCGAACTGTGGACAATCTGAAACAGTTCACCAAACTCAATGGAATGGAATGTTTCACAATTCGAAACAGTATTTTTAGTTTTATACAACATGTAAAATGCAAAAATATGATTTACACTAAATATTGTTTTATCAGAAGTACTCAAACTTTTAAGAAATCAGCTCCCTTTTTCCTTCTCTAAAATATTTTTATGTACAGGTTAAATTTTTTAAATAAAACTTATATGGCCACCCATCTCACAAAAAATGAGAGGGGAAAAGAGGGGAGGGGAGAGGGAAGAAGGAAAGAGAAAAATACCAACAGTTATATTAAGGTTTTTTTTAAAAAAAAAATAAAGCACAAAAATGTAGATCAGCAAGGGAGCAGCCTTAATGAAAAATTATTAAAACACATTAAACACTATCAATAATCTTTTCCTTAAATGACAAATAAAAGTTTTACAATATAGTATACCTCTGTTTCCAAAAATTCTTCCACTTCCAAATCCACCTGTTTGTTTTTCTTCACCATTACGGTTTTCTCTGACACCTAATAAAAAGAATAAAAATTAAATAATAAATATTTTAACTAGTTAAGCATATTTCTCGTCAGTTTTTTTACCCATGTAAATCATTTACAAGTTAGGTCCACAAGTATAATTGCTCAGCCTCAGTTTCATCTTCCAATGTTCTATGGTTAGCCAGCTAGTTTCTGCTTATTTCCAAGTAAATTAGGGTTCAATGGATGAAGTTTCAATGTTGGTAAAAGAAGAATCTAGGTATAATTAGTTGCTGCACTGATTACACTGACTTTTTCTATATTCCTATCTGATGCAGCGGTCAATATACATTATAAGACCCACTTGGAACTCTAAAATTAAGATAGATTCTGCAATTACTTTCTGTATATAAATTGCATATATCATTGTTTTTAAAGTATATTTATACACACAGGCATCTTCTCCACATATTTATTGCCAAATGTCTGTATGCTGAATTAAACTGGTTTTATCAATCTGGTGCCATAACCCTGGTTTGCAAAGTGCAGTGGAGGGATTTACACTTGTACCAACGTTAAATGTTAAACTCCTGAGTCTCCGGAGAAGGGCGGCATATAAATCAATTTTTTTTAAAAAAATGGACATTTTGGATAATATGTGAGCAGGGTATAGAAAGCTCAATTTAAAAAATACTCAAAACCATAATTTAGAGATTGGTCTTCATTATTAACTAAACTTTGGTTAATTACTAGCAAGCATCCCAAGTTCATGTATTCCTTCCTTTATATAATCAATCACAGTATTACTTGTTTCATAGCTTGCTTGTAAAGCTGAATTTGATGTACTTCAATGTTTTAATGCACCCTGGACTCATGCAATGTGCAATACTACAACATGGTGTACATGATTCTGTAATCCTGGATAATTGTGATTTATGCAGCCATACATGAAGGCAGTCTCTGAATTGGCAAGATGCCTAAATTGGTAAGACAAGATGCAGGTAATAACTTGGTATTTTTGTTTTAATGTGATGCATTGAATTAGAATCCGCAGATCATGCCCTCCATCCTAAAACTTTAACACTATACTTTATCTTAGTTTCCAGGTATGGAAAGAAGCAGCACATAAGTTTTCGATTCACCAGATTCATTGGCTTATATTCAAACAAGTGGTGGGTTGCTACCGGTTTGCCCCGGATCAGGCAAATCAGTAGCTGTGGCGGGAGGCTCCACCCACCTGCCTGGACGACTCTGCATATGAGCAGAAGTGACGCGCGTGCACCCATGAGCAATCCGGTAGCGGCCAAAATTGAAACCCACTACTGATTCAAACCCTTTCCCCACTTTCCCAATCTTTATCATGATCAAAAAAAATCAAAGGTCCAACACTTATTAAACCAAAGATAAGCAACTGCATTCACAGAAAAAAATGAAGAAATTCTGTTTCTTAAACTGTAACCCCTTCATTATTAAGAATTCCTTTAAAATTCTGTGTTCCTACTCATATCCTAAGAATATCTTTAGAGGCTTGTTCTGGGACTCCCTGGGAACAGGAGTGACTTTTCAGCAGTGACTTCTCAACTTTCAATTGCCTTCAGCAGAAAGGTACACCTAATGTAAAATGACATTAGGTGCTATTTCTGCTGCTCTTTCTGCTATCAAACAAAGCCCTTCTAAGCATTTTGATAAGCTAATGTTGCTGTGATATTTTAGAATGTCTTTTCTGCTGATTTTCTTTTATTGCTTATTTTGTTTGAATTTCAAACTATTTTGAGATTAATTTTAAGTAAAATATTATCAATTCAGTGATATAAACAAATCAGAAACTCTATTTAGCTACACATTTTTTCGCACATGTTCTCTCTTCCTTTGGATTAAAAATTACAGGACCAGGTCTGAAGGCTCCATATGTCCTCTAACAACCTTAGACGCAGCTCCAACCAATCTCTAGAAGTAGAAATTGTGATAAAAGAAAGTTCATTTTTGTAATTGTACTTAATATTAATCAGAATTGCCACTGAGTCATTACATTTGATACACAATCCCCAACATACACTTGAAGACTAAATACATCTCATAGTCCATAAAACATTACACATCTTGGACAAAGATATATTACTTCCTAACTCATCAGATGAGTTTTCTTTCAACCAAAATGATTTCATTTTAAAACTGAAGTAGCACAATACTAACCATTAATTTAAATATCACACCTCTCCCAACCATCTTGGGATAATGTACAGCTGTAATTTTGAGACTTGTCACAAAAGGACTATCATGGCCATATCAGAGACAAGGGATTGCAAGTATTAAAAGTTCATTATTTGCAACCATCTTTTTTTCCCCAAAACATGCATCTTTATTATATTCTTTGACACATACCTGGCTGTTTTATACTCTGAGTGAAACTGCACAAAGTTTCATTTGTTCTCATGGATATGCTGCCCTACAACATGAAGTAAAGAATCAGACCATACAGGAACAGTTATGTGAAGAAATTTCTAAAAATCAGTTATCTTGTAAATGTAATAAAATACATCTGCTTAAACTGAATTTGGCTTTTAACATTTTGAATAACATTTCCTTAAGTACTCCAGTGTTGGAGAATATAATTAATATTACAGTTTCTCTTTCACTATCCATCTGTGATTACTGGTAACAAATGCAGTGGCTTAGAAACAGCAATTTATATAGCCAAAAAAATTGTAATCATGGCTCATTCCCAAACAAATTGAACAGAATTATAATATAAACCTCTAATCAAGCAACTTGTTTTGAAACAGGAAGCAGGTGTAAAATTTACTCTTTGTTCAACAAAGGAGGAGAATCAAGTGGCAAAGTGATTTAGAACACTTTAGACTACAAAGGAGTAATATACAATGTTTGTTTGCTAATATAACCACGTGCCACCCAAACTCATTCAAAGCCCCAGAATTTGGGACGGAAGTTTCCAGAACTCTTTAAAACCAGGTTCTGGAGTGCTGGGATACTGCCTATAGTAAAACCACCATCTTTTGAAGTTGAGGAAGAGTGGATTAACTATGCCATTAACATTAGGCGCCACCGTCCCTTGACTAGGTGAATCTCTAATAGGAAAACTTATAGTAGGGAACCAGGCATTAGAACTTATTCCCTCCAAGGACTTGACGAACTGTTTCGTAATCTTTCTACTGGGGTCCAAATTCCAACCGACCTCCCTATTCGTTGTAAAAGCTAGCCTGAGGAAGACAGCGCGCATCTGACCCAAATACTGGAAAAACGGAGCACGCTTCAAAACTTCCATAGGGCACCCACCGGCTTCTGGAAGCTGGGCTGGAAAACCGGCAAGGCCCGGCTTCCCTCTCCACTAACACCTTCTGTAAACTCCGTGTCCCAGTTCTCGTCACCCATGGCAGCGTCGGCCAACTCCACGTCTTCCTGCCAAGGGAGAAAAACAGTCGAAGCGTCAAACCGAGGAGAGGCAAAACGCAGCCCTTAATATGGCCGAAGGGAGACCTCCCACCAAGTCGGAGGCGCCGCTCTGCCTTTTAACAGAAAGCCCCCTTTTTTTCCCCATCTACTCTTGCTGCCTCCTCTCCCGCCAAAAAAAACCCCCAGCCAACCTGCTTGCCGGCCGCTTGACTCCCCCTTCTGAGGCCCACCCGGCGACAGAGACCCGCCCAAAGGCAGCAGGGGCTGTGTCTCTTTCGCTCTTGTTGGTTCTCGTTGGAGCGTACCCCACCTTAACGGCGCGCGAGCCTTAAGGCGACGTAGCGCCTCGTCGACACGTGCTCCAGACGTTGCTTAACTAGCCGTCTCCGCCGCCGCGGCCTCTTGGTTGTCTCTGCGCCGGCTGCCCGAGGCGCCTGGGCGGTTGGTGGGGGGTGGGGTGTCTCCAGTAGGGCCTCAAGCCTAGCCTTCGTGCTTTTCACAGCCCCGGGAGTAAATTTCCCTAAGGGCCGCGTGGGGGGAGGGGCATAACTGGGTGAACGGCGTGATAGTTTTTGGTTTTGCTCTGAGCAACGTCCTTCGAGCATTTTTCCCCCCCAGAAGAGCCTCGTTGGGGTGTAAGGAAGGCATGCCCGTCGAGTGGCCTAAGATTTCCTTTGCTTACGGGTTTGGAATGTTTACGGGGATGTTTTATTCATAATTATATAATTATATTCATTAATTATATAATTTATTAATGAAATAACGGCTACGGAATTCTCTTAATTGATCGTTGTTTGTTAACTACTGCTCGATGGAACAAACAATCCCTTGTAACTAAGTTTTGTTTCATCGTGTACCAAAAATTGGATTCATAGGATTAAGTTAATTATTTAAAGGTTAAGTAGGTTAACTGGATCCGACAACCGTGTTTGTGGGGCAGTGGCTTCTATGAAATCATAATTGGGGGAAAAAATCCTTTTTAGTAGGAGTGGGCTTTGAATAGAAGAGGTGCTTTGCTATGACTCCAAAACAAGCCACTTGTTTGGAAGACTTGCCAAAATCCAAAATGTTCTAAAGAGGTGACTATTTAGGGCAAGACTGGTATGCCTCTTTCTCTAGAGCTGAGGGCCAGCTTGCCCACCAATTTTCCCACTGCTGTGTTTTCCCTACATCCCCATAGCCACGCCTGGGATCCTGGCTTCAGTCCTAATATAATGGTCTGCTCACTTGTATCTTTCCCCATCTCTCTTTAGGGCAACTGGGGAGATCGGCAAGAGGATGTATTGTACTGCACTTAAAACAAAACATTGTTATCTGAGGGAAGGGTTGCAAGAGACAGAAAGTGGGCAGACTTATCTTAATGGCCTTTGGTATTTTTTCTGTTTTGCTTAGAACATGTGTTCCTTTCGTATACCTTTGGTCCCATGTCTGGACACATGTTTTGGTTCCATATCTGAACTAAACACACATCTAGAGATGGGTCACTATTACAGAAGTGAAGAACAAAGTTTTGACAGGTCTCCAGTTTCTGTGTAGCCTGATGCTTTGCGTATACAAAGGTAGATTACTGCACATGCTTGTTCCCACTGTCTGGATAAGCCACTACTTGTACAGGCAAAGCCGGAGTCCAGTCATAACTTACTCTGCTACATAAACTATTATCTTCAAGCAAAGCTACCGGGAAAGCTCAATTTGTTGCTGCTGTACCTGAGCAAGTTAGTACGTGACTTGTCTGTGCAAAAGTGAGGAGAAGAGACTCAAGTGTTCTCTGGACAAACCAACTACAAATTCAAGATTTTCTATAGTTGCTACTATAAAGAGCAAATACTGATCCAAAATAAGTGTAGCTGTTTCATATATGCAAAACTCAGCATCTTCATCCTTCCATTTAAAAAAAGATTTAAATTTTGATTTTCTTTTTGTTATGTTACTAAGTTTTAAATTTAAGCTAATTATAATTTTACCTAAAAAAATTTACTAAAATTCATATTTTTTATTTACTTCTAACGCCAATGAAATATTTGTTTAATTCACAGGTCCCATATAAAGGGATTTCTAATTTTAAGGACTCATTGATCATCTGCAGAGTTCAAGAATTCTACAGAGGTTAGACTTGACTACATGATTACCATTAAGTGATTTGAAAGAATAGCAAAGTAAGGATCAATGAAGAAGACAGCAAATTTCACACCAATGTAATTGGGTTACCAGTTGACTCAAGGATGAGTAGATTGTACTTCAAATTATACAGATTAAAAACTCAAAGCTGACCTTGTAACTTTTTGTTTTGGGGAATTTCCTTCATCTTTCTCACTTCTATAATAGTTTTCTTGGGAAGTAAAGAACAGTGTTGCATGCTGTACTTTATATATTTTATTGGCATTTTTTATTCAGTTTATTTTCCTAATCAGCATTTTTTATAATAGAGCTCCCAAGTTCTCTAACAATTGCATAGAAAGAAAAATTAAAAATATCAACTTCCAGCCTTTTTTATAATACTGTAGTTCTGAAAGAGCAGATCATTCTCAGCCTAATGACCTTCAGTTATGATGGATATCAGCGATCGCGCGCAAAGCGTGTGCATGAAGCGAACCGGTGGTAACACCGGTTAGAACCCACCGCTGGCTCAATTGTGATCATAAACTGAGGACTACCTGCAGATGTACAAGCAAGGTGCCATGCTATGAAGAATGGAACAAATGCCTGGGCAGTATCTTTCCAAACTGAATGTGTTACCGGTATCATTGCCTGGTTATGGTTCTCTCCATCTGCTAGGATTGAGTCAGGCAGAAGAAGGCTGACAAGTTCATAAACACTGAATTTAATTTCAAAAGGGGTAGAAGTGGAACCAATCCCCAAGAGAACAGTGGTTCAGGTCTCATGCTATATTTACTTGTGAGGAAGAGGAAAATCCCACTTCTCAAACAAGCAGATTAATGTTGAGGGACAGCTTTTTAGTAAATGTAATACTTCTTCCATATGCCAGCCACCCTTTCCCCTTGCTATATATCCAGTTCATTTTGTAATGTCCTTCCTCTCTTCCCAAAGCGCATCCAGGCTGCCACTTTAATGTACTTTCTTTCTGTCTCTAAAGCAAATCAAGTCTGTCCTAGGAGCCAATCTCAATTCTGCCTTAATAGGCACCAGTAGGCAAGTAACTAGTATCCAAATTTACACGTAGTTGCCCCTCCCCAGTGTTGCTTCTGTGTGTCACCTCTATTTTATGGATAATTATGGGATGGAATGATAATGATGGTCTTACTGTAGGTTTCTTAAAAACTCTACTTTGCACTCCTTATCCACTGCATGGATTATTTGTAATGTGTGATCTGGGATGATGGCATCTGCAGAATAAAACATCAATTACCTGATTTGTGTGAATCAGCTACTGCAGAGGATGGGATAGCAGGTAGTCATTTACAGTGGGTGGTGGAATGGCCCTGGGGTGGAATGCTCCCGGTTCGGACCAGCTCAGGCGAGTAGGTAGCGATGGCAGCGGGCATTTTGGAGAACCGGTAGCAAAAATCCCTGGCTCTGCCCCCTCCATACCCAGCTGAGCCGTGCTATCATCAGAGCCTTTTTTTTCTTTTAAATGGCTTTGACGATCCCAGCTGAGTTGCCTGCCATCAGGCAACTCAGCTGGGATCGTCAGAGCCTTTTGAAAGCATTTTTTACATGGTTTAACATGTAAAAAATGGTTTAAAAGGAAAAAAAATTGGTCATGCCCACCCAGTCACATTACCCCCACCACCAAGCCACGCCCACAGAACCGGTAGAAACAAATTTTAGATTTCACCCCTGAATGGATCATATTCTTTATATTATCCCCTCCCAGAATCCCAATGTAACTTGCCTTCACATAATCTGGAAGATTTGGGAGGGGAGAACATGACTGAAGCCTGTTGCCTTTCTAGTTTCTAGCAGGCTTGTAAGTAAGTCAGACTCAGGACAACACTGGCAGAATAAAGTGCTTTTTCAACTTTAGGCAGCACAGTCTTGGCAACAGTAAACATACAATTGGGTTACTATAGATTTTATTACTTAAGGTATCTCCTAATGTCTTGCACTATAATTTCATAAATCTAGTCAGATATTAATTTTACTGGGTGTAATTGGATTTTCCAAGTCTTTTGTGATGCAGACTATATTAGATTTTCACCATCAGATTTTTCCAGAGCATTCTAATAATGTTCCTGAATAAAACTATTTAATAAAACATTTGTCTTATTATTTTGGAAACTTAACAGATATAAGACTACATTAATTGACATATCCGATCGCCTAACTCTTGGTGTTTATCTTAAACAATGATCAAATACTCTACAGAAGGTTTGTAAGCAGGACAAAGAGATAAGCCTGATTGCTTGTCCAGCATCTTGTCATGGGGGGAAAAGTAGTAGTATTGAGATTCTATTATGAAACCAAAGTTACATAGGCTGTATGCATTATAAACTGACTATCCTCTACTCCATGCTGATTAATAACAAGGAAATATTTATCTTCCCTTTTGTCAAACAGCAGAATTGGAATTATTATTCATTATACCGGTAATAAAATCAGGGAAAGCGTACCAAGCATGGTTTCTGGGATTCTTTCCAATTCCTTAAAAAGAGCTTTACTCTTGATTGAGTTAGAAGAGGGAAGAGACCATCAACGTTGGGGCAACATTGCATTTCACTATCCAATTCTCTTTCACAGGGTGGAGAGGTGTTTATTATTTATTTATTATCTGTGTTCCCGGCTTGACCAAACCCAGTATTAAGTTTGATCTTTCTTCTGCCAGCTTTTCTCTTTACCTAAAATCTAGTTTAATTCTGCTCTGTCCTGATGGTCCTGACTTTCCTTACATGATTTCTCTGTAACGTTCTTATCGTTTTGGAAAGAGTAATAAAGGAATGTAACCAGTTAAAACTTTTTGCTGTTGGTGAAAACTAGCGGCTGTTGAGAAGAGGCAATTGGCATTTGATTATATGCCATCAGGTCGGCATCCTGTTAAAATTCTCTTAAAAGTTAACTCTCGGCTGACGCCTAATGCTCCATTAACTCTTATGCAATACACACGGAACTCTTTCATTTAACTATGTAAAAGAGAAAATGGCATGGGTTGTTGTTTACCATTTCTATCTCTAGGGTTAGCCGCTTAGCTTCATAGAGGCAGAGTGAGCAACTCTAATTTTTATCTCTAAGTCCCGTGTTTTCTCCGGGAATCGTGGAGGATTTGTTAAGGTCCGTGCCGAAAGTGCTAACATAAGGCCGGAGACTGAGCGTGCGACCCATTGTGCTAGCAATAGCAATAGCTCTTCCTGTTTTTGTGTTTGGCTGGGAGATGCCGGAACGAGGCGACAATCAAGCTCCAGACTCGGTAAAAAAAAATCAATGCATACACTTCCAGATAGAGAGTCTGCATTGGATCGATGTGATTCAATGTTCTGGGTGTCACTCCGTCGTACTGTCCGATAAAATTGATTTCGAACACCTCATTACAAAAAAAAAATTTGAACAGCATAGCTAAGACAAATTAAGAGCTTTGAAAATCACCGGCGGTTACCAGGTTTGGTTCGCTCTGTTTAATTCTCCGCTTGAGAATAAGTGAATCTTTAGGAATATTTGTGTTGCGTTGTGCTCAGTAGTAGTAGTATTAAAGATAGCATAATTTGGTGATTGGAAGCTAGTTTTCATGAAGCAAATCTGTGCGGTCGCTAGAATTGAAAACGACTTGGGGGCACAAAATTGGTTGCTGCTAGTTTAGTTTACAGTGATAGCCCCTCTTAGTACATATTCTGGACGAGGAGGAGATGTGCTAGTTCATGTGCTATGGTAGTCCGAGTTCAAAGGAGACACGGTGTTGTCCATCTCTGGCCCGGGAGTTGGCTGTGCAGTCCCAGTCTAGAAGTACAGACTCTGGCACAATGGGAACACTGGAAATCCATTGTTGTAGTAACTGTCAGTGTTATTCTATTATGCTGCTCACAGTTTTCCGTTTTTGACAATGCCTGTTTTCAAAACCATTGGAGGCTTCATAGGACAGGGCTCCCCAGCTGCTGAAGTTTCTAGATCCTTCAGCTGGTGTCACAGTGGGATAGGGTTTAACAGATTAACAGAGTTGGAAGCAGCGGTGGGTTGCTACCGGTTCGCCCTGGATCAGGTGAACCGGTAGCAGCGGTGGCAGCCAGAGACACTTCTGCGCAGAATTGTTGCGCGCATGTGCGAGCGCCCACAAGCAACCGGTAGCGATGGGTTTTGAAACCCGCCACTAAGTGCCAAAACTGGACCGCATGCACCTGAGCACCGGAACCTGGAAGAAAGCAGCTGGCCGGCATGCATGCACGCGATGAAACCCAGAAGAGCAGCTGGCGATGGTGTGTGTGCCCACAGAGAGGGCTCTGTGTGCCACCTCTGGCATGTATGCAACAGGTTCACCATCACGGCCCTACACCATTTCTGACAAATGGTAGTCCAGTCTCTTCTTGAAAGCTTCTACTGATGAAGCTCCCACAACTTCTGAAGGCAAGCTGTTCCATCAGTTGGTTGTTCTCACTGTCAGAAAATTTCTCCTTATTTCTAGAATGAATCGAGTGGTGAAATCTAAAATTTGTTACTACCGGTTCTGTGGGTGTGGCTTGTGGGGGGGGGTAATGTGACTGGGTGGAAGTGGCCAATTTTTTTTTTTACTTTTAAAACCATTTTTTCTACAACATCTCCGGCGAAGAGGTTGTAAAAAAAATGCTTTCAAAAGGCTCTCACGATCCTAGCTGAGTTGCCTGATTGGCAGAGGCTTTCTTTTAAAAGCCTCTGCCGATCAGGCAACTCAGCTGGGATCGTCAGAGACTTTTAAAACCATTTTTTCTACAACCTCTGAAGAGGTTGTAGAAAAAATGCTTTTAAAAGCCTTTGACGATCCCAGCTGAGCTGCGCAATCATCAGAGGCTTTTTTTTTAACTTTTAAAAGCATTTTTTTGACCGAAGAGGTGGTAGAAAAAATGCTTTTAAATTTTTTTTAAAAAGCCTCTGATGATTGCGCGGCTCATCCGGGCATGGGGGGGCAGGGATTTTTGCTACTGGTTCTCCGAACCACCCGCCTCCATCGCTACTGGATCAGGCGATCCGGTCTGAACCGGGAGCATTTTTTCACCCCTGATTGAATCTCTCCTTGATCAGTTTCCATCCATATGGATATAGGAAAATGGGATAACCACAGCTTTGTAGAGTTTTAGCTTTGTGGAGATACGGATGTGTTGGTTGACCACTCTAGTACACAGCTGCCCCAGTGCCTGGCTAGCCTTGCTGATCCTGGAGTCAATTTCTTTGTTCAAAGATCCATTGTTTGAGACGATGATTCCCACATATTTGAAGTTGTTTACATTTGTCAGTTGGGTTGTTGTTAATAGTGACCTTTGGTTCTACAAGTTTGGTATTTAGTATTTCAGTGTTATTTAGACTGATATCAGGCGTAAGAGCATATCAGCATCTGATTGCTGTCTTTGTGCACAAGAGCAAACAGTCATCCTCAAAGAAGGTTTCTTGAAAGACTGTGGCAGCATTCAGCAGCAAAGGCCAAAAAGAGAGCTATCCAATCAGGCTTGCGGCTAGCACATAATCCTGTTTCATAAAGAAAGTGCCCTATCATTCTGTCATGTAATAATGGGATGAACATCGCAAATTTCCATTTCCATAACATCACAGGATAATCCAGGAAGCCTCCCTGTCTACAGTGTCAAATGCCTTTGTCGGCCAATAAAGACAGAGTAAAGAGGCTTGTTCTGCTTGATGTACTTCTGCTGGATTTGCCTCACAATAGATAGCATGTCTGCTGTACTCCATTCTGGATGAAGCCACACTCTGCCTCTGGGACATTCCTTTCTGAGACAGGGGCAAATTTGTTCAGGAGAATGCCAGCAAAGATTTTGCCTCTGATGGATAGCAGAGTGGATATGGATAGTGAGATACCTCTGAAATTTCTGCAGTCTGATTTGCTTCCCTTATTTTATAGTGAGCCACAGTGAGTGTCAGGGAGAGTGTCAGGGAAGTCATAAGGCGTCTCTTTTGTGAACCAAAAGTCTTCCAACATGTCTTGGAATGCCTGCAAGGAATTTGGGTTTAGGGCTTGGTAGATCCTGTCTTGTTGCTTTATTTGAGCTCTTCTACAAAAATTGCTTTCCTGATCTCTTCAGTAAAGAAAGGCAGGCCTACGGCATCTAAGACTGGCAGCTGAGGAATCCGCTGTGTGACATCATGATAAACTGTGGACAGTCTATTGAGTAAATTGGACAAGTGTTCAGGCCGGTGGTTTTTCAGTTCTTCCTGGTCATTGATCAGACTTGATCCATCAGATGATAAGCAAGAGGGTACATTCTGATTTAGCAGTGACTTTATGGCAGCGAAGCACTGTGATGACATGCATGTTTGCATAGACAAATGTAAAAATGTTCAAACTGGACCAAATCTCAGGTGATGGGTTTCTGGACCCAACCTTTCCACCCATATTGAGAGGAGTGAAATTATACTCACTAGTGCAGTGCTACCAAGACATTGTTTTGAGAGAAAACAAAGATCACCTAAGTTTGTATGTATTGTGTTGCAAGCCACAGCACCACTGTAGTGATGCCACACTACTGTATGAAGTGTCTGCAATTTGGACAGAAGGAAGCCTAGGCTTTCAGATGAGTTGAAGTAAAGTGATTTAGAACAGTGTTTCTCAAACTTGACAGCTTTAAGGTATGTGGACTTCAATTCCTACGGCTGGCTGGGGAATTCTGGGGGTTAAAGTCCACACATCTTACAGTTGCCAAGTTTGAGAAATATGGATTTAGAAGCATTCCCCTGGAGGGAACATTATACAAAACCAAGTCTGAGATGAGACCGGCATTTCAGTACAGATTTTCCTAATGGCAAATATATAAAGCTTTCTTAGCTTTTCTTAGGATTTTAGAGTCTCCAACACTATGTATTGGAATTTTGGACACAAAGAGCCAAGACAAAAAAAATGGTTGGATAATTGAAAGGAGAATTTCTTCAGATGGCTTCAATCACTTGAAGGTGATTTAAATAACAGAGACTCAAAATTCTGGAATCATCATGCTTAAATGTGCCTCAAGCAAAAGCTGAAACTTTATGTAAAAATAACCTCCAACCTGTTTTAATATGTGGAACGGAAAACCAGATTTTCTTTGCTGTCCATCAGTATGATCCCAAGTTTCAAGGAATCTTCTGAGACACCTCTCCATGCTTGTGTGTTGCAATAAGGATGAAAAAAAATATCCTTGTGTTTTAAAGTTGCATACTCATCAGCCAGTCCCTTCCACCCAGCAAATTTGCAGTGGAACATCCATCTGTCCATTTTAGGAAATGTGCAAGGAGCAGTAGTGTAAGATGAGTATCTGTTTCTTGATACATTCATTTTTGCCTTGAATGGACAGAGAAATTCACATAATGGCTGTGTGCCGTTCCTTACCCTGAAGGACCAAAAGTTTGGCATGTTTGATTTAGGAAGTTATAAATGTAATTTTGTACAAAAAAAGAGAGATCCTCTATAACTGTGACAGCGAACCTATGGCACGGGTGCCACAGATGGCACACGGAGCCATATCTGTGGGCACGTGAGTGTTGCCCTAGCTTAGCTCCAGCGCGCATGTGCACATTGGCCAGCTGATTTTTGGGCCTTCCGGGCCCACTGGAAGTTGGGAAATGGGCCATTTCCGGCCTCCGGAGAGCTTCTGGGGGGGGTGGGGGTGGGAAAGACTGTGTTCACCCTCCCCAGGCTCCAAGGAAGCCTCTGGAGTTGGGGAAGGGCGAAAAACAGGCCTATCGGGCCCACCATTAACCTTTTTGCCATCATGTGCCAAAAGCGGGGGTAGCTCAGGAAGGGGTCGTGTGCACATGCATGGGGGGGCATTGAATTATGGGTGTGGGCACACGTGCGCACAACCCCCCCATGCTCCCCATGCTTTTGGCACACGATGGCAAAAAGGTTAACCATCACTGCTCTATAACAATGATGGCTAACCTTTTTGCCGGTACGTGCCAAAAGCAGGGTAAGCATGGGGGGATCGTGTGCGCTTGTGCCCATACCCATAATTCAATGCCCCTCGCCCCCCCTGTGCATGCATGAGTGACACCCCCCACATTCCCTCCACTTTTGGCACGTGGTGGCACAGTGGGCCCATTTTTCGCCCTCCCCAGGCTCCAAGAAAGCCTCTGGAGGCCAGAAATGGCCCGTTTGCTGAGGTCTGGTGGGACCGAAAGTCCCATTTTCCCCCTTCCCCAGGCTCCAGAGGCTTCCTTGGAGCCTAGGGAGGGTGAAAACAGTCTTCCCCACCCCCTCAGAAGCCCTCCGGAGGCCGGAAATGGCCCATTTCCCAACTTCCAGTGGGCCCAGAAGGCCCAAAAATCAGCTGGCCAATGTGCACATGCGCGCTGGAGCTGAGCTAGGGCAACAGCTCCAGTGCGCTAGGGCAACTGAGCTAGGGCAACAGCTCCTAGGAGCCTGGGGAGGGCGAAAACAGACCTTCCCCCCCCCCCCCCCCACCCCCAGAGGCCCTTCAGAGGCCAGAAACAGCCAGTTTGCCAACTTCTGGTGGGCCCAGAAGGCCTGAAAATCAGATGTGTGCACCGGAGCTGAACTGAGGCAACGCTTGCGTGCTCACTGACATGGCTCCGCGTGCCACCTGTGGCACGTGTGCCATAGGTTCGCTATTACGGCTCTATAAATTCAAACTGCGTGTACATGTTAGTGTTGAACCAAGCAGTAATTTTTCTTAGGGTTACTAGATTTTACTTGTGAACATTCAGAAGGCCTATATAGTAGATGGCAGCACAAAGATATAAATAACTCTAGTCACTAACTAGATTTCTCTAGCCTAGATCTAGTAAATCCTATTTTATCCTTTTTGTATAAACATGCATATAATTTCTCCAGTTTAAAAAAGTGCTCAATAAATTTAGGGTAACTTTTCCCAAGACCAAGTCAACCCAGTTTTCATAGTTACTTTTTGATTCCTATGACTTGCTTTTTCCTCTTAACTTAATCATTTGATTTATGTATTGTTGTTTTTTATTCCAGTTAAAATATGCTGTGTCCTTTCTGTTCTGGAATACGAATGTTCATTTATAGCCTCCCACATCTCCTTTAAAAACTGTTTATATTTCAACTCTTTTAATAGTAAGTATAATTTTTTTTCATTAAAAAGCGATAGAGTTGATTTCCCACTGCTTGAACTGCAGTATAGAGACACATTTGTCCCACTGAATGCTTAAAGTAATGAGAATTCATATTAAGAATGCATTTCTATATTGTTTAAAATCATTTCCCTGCTAGTCTAACAATGTTATCGGTGCCTGGTACAATATCAATAATAAATATGCATATACAGGTAGTCCTCGACTTACGTCCACAATTGAACCCAAAATTTCTGTTGTTAAATGAATTTTGCCCCATTTTACGACCTTTCTTTCCACAGTTGTTAAGTGAATCACTGTAGATGATAAGTTGGTAACCCGGTTGCTAAGTGAATCTGGCTTCCCCATTGAATTTGCTTGTCAGGAGATCATAAAAGGAGATCACACGATCCTGGGACACAGCAACAGTCATAAATATGAACCATTTGCCAAGCATTTGAATTTTCATCACATGATCATGGGGATGCTGCAAAGGTCGTAACTCTGAAAAACGGTCATAAGTCACATTTTTCAGTGCCGTTATAACTTTGAACAGAACACTAAATGACCTGTTGTAAGTCGAGGATTACCTGTACAGTCAACAGCACTAGAGGTTTTCAATGGTATTTCCCTGTAATGTATCTCTGCAGCTTGTATACAAGATTGTTTGCCATTTTGGAGCCAGCAGCAGATTTTGTACAATCAAATAATGTCGAGTGGTTTGGAGAATTAAACACCACCCCACACCCACACACACCCACACACCACCACCAATCTTCCACTGTGATTGAAAACAGAATAAAAGTGGTGTTGGTTTTTGGAAACGCAGTAATTCTGCCAAACCTATGTGTGGTCATTTTTTGATTTCCAGAAGTTCTTGTCTCACTGATACCTTGCAATTTTTGAACTTCACTCAGACCACTGACGAACCACTTAGGCTTGCTATAAACTAGTGTTTTTCAAACCTGGCAATTTTAAAATTCTTCAGTTTCCAGCATATTGACTGGGGAATTCTTGGAGTTGAAGTCCATACAACTTAAAGTTGCCAGGTTTCAAAAACACTATTGTAAACCCAGTCAAGCTCTATCTTAACCTTGGAATAAGAAAAGTAATAGTATTGCCTCTTTGGTCTATTCAAGTTGGCCACAGATTTGCATCTTGTGCTAAGTTATAAAATGGTTAGTTTGGTTTCATTTTAATATGTACTGTGAATCCAGCCATTATGGCTTTAATGGGTTGTACAAACTTGCCTAATGTTTTATTAAAGGCACATTTATGAATCCAACTATCTTAGCCTTTTTTAAAAAAAAATGCTATTAAAAATTATCTCTGCTAGAATTCAACTATATGGTGCATTTATAAAAAACTTTTTATTAAAGTCACACATAAATGTGTGTTTGCAGTGAAAATTTAATTCTACAATTTTATTTCATTGTATGAGGAAACTTTATAGAAATGGAAAGACAATCTCTTCTAACAATATATCCATTTCATTTTTAAGGTTCTAGCAACATAGCAAGTGCAAAACATTCTTCTCTAATGGAGGAAGATGCTACTCCTCTTCTAATTCCTGTGGGAGGTGATGAAAATGATCTCGGAGTCCTTAATATTCAGTTCAATCCAGAAGATCTGAAAAGCAAAAGGTGAAAAGAAATGTTTAATTATAGGTTTCAATAGTAATATGGATAGATGGGGGCGGGGGTTTAGCAGTATTCATCTTTTTTAAAAACAATCTGGTTATATAATATCTTTACTTTTACTTTTACTTTCATTTGATTTATATACCGCCCTACTCCCGAAGGACTCAGGGCGGTGAACAGCCAACAATAAAATACATAATTTTATTAAACAATAACATACAAAATTTAAAAGCCAAAATAAAACCGAATTAAATAGTTTGGCCCAGACAGATTAAAACCCCAATCAATTTAAAACAAATTTAAAGTATTAAAGTATTGAAGTATTAAAATATTAAAAATATTAAGATATTAAAATTTTAAAAGAGGGAGAAAATTATGTCAGGCCCGCCTGGTGAAATAAAAAGGTCTTAAGAGCGCGGCGGAAGGTGCACAGATCCGGGATCCTCCGTATCTCCGGGGGGAGCTCGTTCCAGATAGTAGGTGCCCCCACAGAGAAGGCTCTCCCCCTGGGGGCCGCCAGTTGACATTGTTTGGCCGATGGCACCCGGAGGAGCCCCACTTTATGGGAGCGTACCGGCCGGTGGGAGGCAATTGGTGGTAGTAGGCGGTCCCGCAAGTACCTGGGTCCTAAGCCATGGAGCGCTTTAAAGGTGGTAACCAAAACCTTGAAGTGCACCCGGAAGACCACCGGGAGCCAGTGCAGCTCGCGCAGGAGGGGTATCACTTGGGAGCACCATGTCGCTCCCATTACCACCCGCGCGGCCGCACTCTGCGCCAGTTGGAGCCTCCGGGTGCTCCTCAAGGGAAGCCCCATGTAGAGAGCATTACAATAGTCCAGGCGGGAGGTGACGAGGGCATGAGTGACCGTACGTAAGGAGTCCCGATCCAGAAAGGGAAGCAACTGGCGAATCAGGCGGGATGCAACTGGCGAATCTTCATCTTAATATTTATTTCATTTTATGTTCCTTCATTATATCTTAATTTAAGGGTATAGCTGGGTGAAATGCTCCCGGTTCGGACCGGTTCACCTGATCTGGTAGTGATGGTGGCGGGCGGTTCGGAGAACCAGTAGCAAAAATCCCTGCCCCCCCCATGCCCAGCTGAACCGTGCGTTCATCAGAGGCTTTTTTTTTTACTTTTAAAAGCATTTTTTCCACAACCTCTTCAAGAGGTTATAGAAAAAATGCTTTTAAAAGGTTAAAAAAAAGCCTCTGACGATCCTAGCTGAGCCACGGAATTGTCAGAGGCTTTTTTTTTATTTTTAAAAGCAATGCTTTTAAAAGTAAAAAAAATGATTGTGCGCCACAGCTGAACACCCCCCCCCACGCGCTGTTCTACTTACCACATGCCTCCTTTTGGCGTGCACTGCGCTTGCGCACCTCGCATTTGGTGTATAGTGCGCACTGCGCATGTGCAGCCAGCAAACCGGTAGTAAACCGGTTCAGATTTCACCACTGTTGTATAGTGATACTTTATACGGTATTGGGTAGCAACTATCTGTTCTATCTGGGTATCTGCTGAATGTAAAATACAATGCAACCATTAATTGTTGCTTCCAACTTTCAAGCAGTGTGATGAGTTTACTAAATTCGCCCTAAGTGTCTGACTTCACACAAACAAACCACACTTAGGTCTGTATTATTTGTCTTCTAGTGACTAATTTTCTAGGATTACATTGTCAAACCATATTTTAGCCTATTGTATTATGCATGCTTGGCGAGTGACTGGGTTCCCTGTTCAACATGAACCAGGGTTTTCAAAACAATTTGTTAAATAAATCCCATTTACTATGTTTGTAAGGCAGACTGTGATCTCTAATTGAAGTTTTTAATTTTTTTTTAATTTATTTATATTTATATGCCGCCCTTCTCCGGAGACTCAGGGCGGCTTACAATGCATTAAGCAATAGCCTTCATACTTTTGTATATTTATACAAAGTCAGCTTATTGCCCCCACAAACCGGGTCCTCATTTTACCCACCTTAGAAAGGATGGAAGGCTGAGTCAACCTTGAGCCTGGTGAGATTAGAACTCGCAGTAATTGCAGGCAGCTGGATGTTAAATGCTGCCTTAATAGGAGGCATTAGCCTGCTACGCCACTCAGGCTCCTGAGTTAAATGCAATCTGAGCTTTCTGTCTCATTGATACAGCAAAGAGCCACTATCTTCAACTCATTTAATCTAGATACTGTACCCTCCATTGTCCTAAGATATACCGTGTTTTAAATGAATCTAAGAAATAGCTGGAGTTCAATTAATATGGTAAACCTAACATCTTGATTGGAAAATACAGTAATATGCAGGAAGGGAGTACAATATGGCTTTTTGCTGTTGTAACAACTTCCTAGTATATTGTGCAGACACAGCCAATAGCTGACTTTATATGTAATGTTTACCTGTAAAATTTACTAACCACCATAGCTACTTCATAAAACAGCTAAGTCATAAACCAAATAAACCACATTATAGCTTAATGGCACCTGCACACTGAGTACAGCATGTGTTGCACTGCCAGCATTCTTCAGAAGAGCAGCCTAGTTTGAGAAAAAGGATTCTGCTTTAAATAGGTATATTTAAATATAGCTAGTTCTGTGGAACTGTTCTAGACTAAGAATGACTGCCTGAGCATAGTTTATTTCCAGGATGTGTGTGACCTTAAATTGTAAATAATCATCCCCTGGCTATGTTGATAATTGTTTGATGATGTCCAGCTGCTATGTGTTTTTTTATTATGTATTTTGTTTCTGGCTCCCTAGAGTCACGTATGTGAGTTGGGCAGCTATTTTTTTTTATTTGATTTTTTTTATTTGATTTATATGCCGCCCATCTCCGGAGACTCAGGGCAGCTTACAATGCGTTAAGCAATAGCCTTCATACTTTTGTACATTTATACAAAGTCAGCTTATTGCCCCCACAATCTGGGTCCTCATTTTACCTATCTGAGAAAGAATGGAAGGCTGAGTCAACCTTGAGCCTGGTGAGATTAGAACTTGCAGTAATTGCAGGCAGCTGGATGTTAATCACATGCTTTAGTCTACTGTGCCACCAAGCTATATAAATTGAATAAATTAAAAAAATGCTATAGTTCTTAATTAAATGAAAAAAATACTGTGATTATTGAATGGGAAGTCAGAAAAAGTAAAAACTTGCTTAAAAAAAAATCTTGTTAGTGCCTATACTTAAATATCCAAGAGATCTAGAGCTGAACTATATTTTACAACTTCATCATTATAATATCTGATCTCATGATTTTATATCATTGTTAAAAATTTATGGAAACCCTAATTATAATTTGAAAAATTATTAGGGCCACCAATTTTCTTCGTCCTTATGATTATGTGCCATCAAGCCATTTTTGACTCCTAGCAATAACCTAGATTGTTGTTCTACTTGGCAATTTATCCTTAGCTTGGCCTTTCAGGTCTTCTAATAGTGCATCCATTACCACTGTAACTAAGTCTACCTGCTGCTGATCATTGTCTTCTCTGTCCTTCCATCTCTCCCAGCTTTGAGCTTTCTCCAGAGAGCTGGGTCATCAGATAATGTATCCGAAGCAGGATAATTTGAGGTTCATCCTTTGTGCCTTGAATGAGAATACTGGGTTGATTTGTTCAATAATAGTGGTTTAAGGTTTCATATTAATCTGTAAGGTCCTGATCATCTTAGACCAGGGGTCTCAAACTCACATCGTCACGGTGGCATCACGTGATGTATCGGGACTTTTTCTCCCTAAACCAGGCATGGGTGTAGCCAGCGCACATCCAGCCTATGGGCTGGAAATTTGACAGCCCTGCCTTAGACCGTCTTCCCAGTAGGGAGTGTTTAAATGCACAAAAGCTCAGTATGTGACAAATGACAACACAAGGGTCTAAAACAGTGTTTCTCAACCTTGGTAGCTTGAAGATGGATGGACTTCAACTCCCAGAATCCCCCAGCCAGCAGCGCTGGCTGGGGGATTCTGGGAGTTGAAGTCCACCCATCTTCAAGCTACCAAGGTTGAGAAACACCAGTCTAAAACCTTTACATTTGTATGTCATGACTTAAATTTATGCAACACAGTAAATCATGATGTGATTTGCTTGCTTCTGGACTAAAACAATATGTGAATCCAATTTATTTAGTAAACCATGGCTTTATAGTTTAACATAGGGTATGTCCATTGTTTTAATTAAAAAAACACTATTAAGGAAACTATAGCTTAGCATGCTGTGTGAATGTATCAGGGGTATGCTGAAGATGGGCTTTTGATGTAGGAGACAAAGGTCTTGGTGGCCAAATTGGAGAACATGCCTATATTTTTGTAGTAATTGTAGAAAGGAGAACTTTTTAAGAATGGAAGAGAATTGTTACTATGTTTCTAAATTTGTACTTTCTGTCAATTTTCTATAGTACACTATACTAGTTGGTTATTTTTCCATAAGGGCAAAGCAAATAGAGAGTAGGTGAACACTGCAGAAATATACTCATTGACAGGTCTTACTCTAGAATGAATAGGAAGGTAAGTCTACATATGTAAAGATTGCTCAGGGTCAAACAAAAACAATCATACTACAGATCTCTGGAATTTGGGGTCTTATCCTAAATTTGGTGATGTCCTATTTTACATTTCACTAAGCTTTCATGCAATATGCTAAACCACAATGTGATAGGTTTGCTTTGGGCAGAATGAAGCCAGCCACTGTAGTCTTCCAAACCATGATTTATGGGTTTTTTGTGACACAGTAGTTGTGGCAGGAGAACCAGAGAATTGCTGCCTTCTTCAAAATGGGGGCTGTCTAAGGACTTGAGACTGTAGTTCCCAAAGACTTTCTACATGAAAATATAATTTAAGGAAGTCAGCAGTATAGCTATTCTTTTAGAAGTTGATTACACATATTTTTTTTTCAAAGTCATCTAATTTTCTGCATACACAAGGAAGATGTGTTTTTCTTAAAAACTTACTCAGCTTTTAGCAGTAGGAAGTTATGGAAATCCAAGGCATCCGAAACCCTGAAACTTGTTTTATAGTCAAATTAAGTGCAAGTTTGCAGGTGTGTATTTCTTGAATCATTGCTACAGCATCAGAAGATGATTTGCAAATGCACAAAACACCATTTGCAAGCCAAACAGCATAGGAGGGCTTTGACGTCACTCTATGCTTCAGCTGTGATGAATGAAGTTAGACATTCACAGGTGTGAATAACTAAAACATTACGGAAGAGAAACCCAGGAATCTTGAGGGTACGCTGGAGTTGGCAATCTTCTAGGCAATCCGTGTCTCAGCTGACATCATTTTAGGCATGATTGTGCTTGCATTTGTAAAGTGAGGCCTACTTGGAGAGGCTTTGCCATGAGATCAGTGGCAAACTGTATAAGGCTGTTTGGGATAAACATTTTGCATTATCTTATATTGGAAGAATTTAAAGAAAATATTTCTGTGATGACATTTAATCCATCATGTTCAAAATGCTAACATAGATTCTTCCATTTCCTCAAACACAGACCATTTATGTATATAATTTTGATTCTAGAGATAACTTTATTGGTATTTCGGTCAGCCAGAGAGACACTGAACAATATGTTCTGTGGCCAACGTAAGAGTGTCATTTTTATTTTGGTGTTGTTCTGTCATAACAGATGATGTGTAGATTCACACAAATAATCCAGAGCCATTGAGAAGGCTATTCCTTTTTAATTAGACTGCCAAAAATATACCATTATATGAGTATATTTATAGTATACTCATATACTATACTCAGTATATATCCAACTTTACAAGGTTCTTTGGCTTATATGACTTATTTGCTCATAGTTATTTGATGTGAGTAACTGAATTTTCTGGATTCACACTCATCTTCTAACCATATGGGATCCATTTATAAAAATGATTGCCTGATTCAGTGTTTCTCGGCCTTGGCAGCTTGAACATATGTGTTCATCTCTTAGAATTCTGGGAGTTTAAGTCTGCACATCTTCAAATTGCCACAGTTAAGAAACATTGGCCTGGTTTGGACTCAGTGCGTTGTGTCAATACTACTATGGTGGTAAATCCTGAAGTTCAATGCAGGGGTGTCTAGCTCATGGCATCACGTTGTTGTCATGTGACGTATCACAACTTTCCCCCCCTTTGCTAAACCAGGAGTGGGCGTGGCCAGTGTGTGATGCATCCGGTCCCCAGGCCGCGAGTTTGACATCCCTGGTATAACTGGCATTTTGCAGAGATCCTCATTAAATTTTGGAATGAGGCTATTGGGTTTTAAGATCATGAAAAAAAGACAGTGTGCCTTGCCTGACAACTGTACATGAGAAAGCTTACACAAATAACATCTGAACCTTCTAAAATAATTCTCTATGGACCTTTATGTGATCGACGTTTATGTGATGCTTGTTTTTAAAAATATAATGAACTTTAGTAAATTAATGTGCTTGTAATTTTAAAGTTATACATGCATAAAAATTATTTTAGAATAGCTATTTGTTACAATTTGCAATGGCAGACTGACCCCTTATTAATTCTGACTTACGCAGTACTCAACTTTTTGTTTTTCTTTTAGGCCATTCCATGTAGAACCAACAAATATTGTCAGGGTGAACGATGATACACAGAGAGTAACAGATGAAGCTTCAGCAATGAACAAGCGGATTCACTACTACAACAGACTCACTTCGCCTTCTGACAGAGCACTGGTGAATGAAAGTTGAACTATATTAGCTAGAAAAGCCATGGCAGCCTTGGATGTTTTCTCAATTACTTAATCTCTACTAGGAATACTCTAGCAGACATAATCTGATTGATTTTTCTGCATGACCTGAGAGTGGTCCTTTCACCTTGTTGTTGTTTTTTTAAATCAATTTGTATATTGGAAAGAAAAATGTAATGTCTGATTGTGTTTGTCAAAAATTGGATTATACATAAAGTAGACGTATGAGGATCTGCATATTTCTCTGCATAAAATTACTAGAGGCGACTTTATAAATTATTTCCTATTTCATTAGTAGCAACGTCTGAGAAGCCGATTTCAAGGCAGAGCGAATCCTTTAAAAGTAAACTTGGTCAATATGAACAGACCAATTTCTGTGTCAAACAAAAGCAAAAAGAAAATAGGATTTAATCGGAGCCTGTATGGAGTACTTTATATGAGTCAAAAGAAGTAGCATTAGGTCTGAAAATCGTCAGAATGACTGTAACCAAATTTCCCATATCTAGACTTGTGAAGCAAAGCAATGCAAAAGATATTGAAATGTTAAAGGTTTAGCCTGAACTAATCCTATGGGCTCCTCTCTTTTGTTAGGTGGCCCCTGATCATGTTCTTCCTGCTCCAGAAGAAATCTATGTGTATAGTCCTTTGGGAACCGCTTGCAAAATTGATGGCTCTACTGATGGTTCTGGCAAAAATTCCAGTATAGTCACAATGTATGTGAAGTGTTCTGCTTGCATTTATTTATCTAAAGTATTCTATTTTGAAATACAGTCTGAATATTGGAATTAGCCTCACATATATTGCAAGTTTTCTTACGGTTTGTTCTTTGTGTTTTCCCCCTGACTTAGATTCATGATCTGGAATACAATGATGGGTACATCTATATTAAGTATTCCCTGGGGAATAAAACAGGTAACACAATTTTGTGTCTCTATGTTAAGGACAAATTTTGCCTGCTAAATCTTGGCATGAAAGTTTGCATTAATGCCACAATTTGCATAAGCATTTAGCTAAATGTTTAATTTTCAAACAGGCTGGATTTACTACTGGAATCTGTATTATTCCACTGATGGGAATATTGACTCTTTATTGTTGCTACAGAGTTGTGAAATCCAGGTCAATGATACGTAAGTATACCGTTTTAGTAAATATATATGTTTCATTAAAGTATGTGTGGGCCTGCACTTAAGAACATGACTCAAAGATGTGCAGTTTTAATGATCCCAAGACTACTTTCTCATCTACTTAATCACAGGGCTTTCCTAAGGTAATATATGAAAAGGAAAGTAGCAATAAACAAAGTTTGTCTCCCAACAATAAGTGAAATGTTCCTGAAGTTCTTAATGAGCAACTACTAAATCTTTCTGATTTTATCAGATTATATAATTTGACTATCTCAAACTTGGCAGGATGTACAACTCCAAATGTAAATTGGTCTCTTATGTACATTTGTAGATTGGGGAGCCATCAAATAGTTGACTCGATCTATATAAATTATATGATTTATTTAACATTTAGAGAAGATGAAGTTTTGGTGGTCTAGCATTTTATTTTCACTAGTGTGAAAATATTTCACACCAGTGTGAAAATATCCTTATTGGAGCCATGGTGGTTTACTGGGTGTTAATGACTAATTCCCTTTTCAATACTGGAAATATTTATAGGAAGTATACATTTTTCTTTTAATTGCTTGCATGTGGGACAGAATATTTCTAGTTAATAAATAGATACGAGAGGACCTTTGGGATTGCATTAGTTCAGAAAAGCTTCAGCTTCTCCAAATGATCTAAATAAACCATATGATAGAGAGAGAGAGAGAGAGAGAGAGAGAAAGAGAGAGAGAGAGAGATACAAGTCAACTATTTAATGGTTCTCAAATCTACAAATGTATCTACAAATACACACACAAACACATACTGTATATAACTATGTAATATACTGTATAGAAATATACTGTATATTTCTTTGTGCTTTACTTTATACCATGTTTGTGCTTTACTTTATACCATGGGTGTCAAACTCACGGCATCACGTTACCGTCATAGGATGTTTTGTGACGTTTTTCCCATTCGTGGAGGTGGGATGGGTGTGGCCTGCACATGACGCATCCAGCCTGCCGGCCGCCAGTTTGACACCCCTACTTTATACAAATAATAATAGCAGTGTCCCTTTTGTTTTAAGCCTGTCATCAGCCTGCTGGGAATCCAACTTTCTTTGTAATACCAGTATTAACTCAAATTGGTATCTAGAATGTTTAGATACATTTTAGAAGACCTTAGAATAATTAGCACAGAATTAAATCAATATCTTGTTTTTCTTCTTTTCAGCTTCAGTAGATACCTCAACTTGGGAATTCCCAGATGTTTGTAAATATTACTTTGGATCTTTTGGTCAGTGGTCTAGCCTTCTATTTTCACTGGTGTCCCTTATTGGAGCCATGGTGGTTTACTGGGTGCTAATGACTAATTTCCTTTTTAATACTGGAAAGTGTATTTATAGTAAGTATACATTTTTCTGGTAACTGCTTTCATGTGGGACAGAGTATTTCTAGTTAATAAATAAATACAAGGAGGCCCTTCGGATTGCATTAGTTCAAAAAAAAAGTCAGCTTCTCTAAATGTTAAGTAAAACATATAATTTAATAAATAAGTGCACATATGCATAGGGATTTTAGAAAAGATAAAAATATCTTCTAATATAAGAATATATATTGTTACCTTTCCTTGGGCATAAAAATGAAGTCATCAAGGTAATAGATTTTAAAATTATAGATAGAGCTTCAGAGACCAGGGAGAAAGAGGATGAAGGGTCGAAAGTCATGATAGAAGAGATTCTGAAGCAACTCATTCTTTTATAGACACTCCTTTCACCATTTTCTTCCCATTAGCTCCAATATGACAGAAAATATATGTATGCAGACTTCTTAGCAAGAATTCTTTCCTACCGTCACATTCCAGTGCCAAGCTGAGAGAACAGTAGATCTGATAGATTCTAAGAAACTGCTGCCCTTCATTTGACATGCTTCTAAACTTTGTCCTTTAACATTGAAAAATGTGGTTGGTTGTTGAATCTAAAACTAGATATACGATTCCTTTTCCAAACTGTCCTAAGTACGTACAGGTAGTCCTCGACTTATGACCACAATTTGAGCCCAGAATTTATGTTGCTAAGTGAAAAATTTGTTAAGTGAGTTTTGCTCCATTTTACGACTTTTCTTGCCACATTTGTTAAGGGAATCACTGCAGTTGTTAAATTAGTAACATGAGTAACAGATTTAAGTGAATCTGGCTTCCGTATTGACTTTGCTTGCCAGAAGATTGCAAGGGATGATCACATGATCCCGGAGACACTGCAACCATCATAAATATGAATATACAGTAAATCACGTGACCATGGAGAGGTTTCAATGGTCATAAGTGTGAAAAATTGTCATAAGTCACTTTTTTATTGCTGTTGTAACTTCGAGTGGTCACTAAACAAACTAAACAGGTTGAGCACTATCTGTAACTGAAGGCCCAATGTATGTATACATTTCTTTAGGATTTTTTTTTATAAACCACAGAGTTGACACCAAGTAATTTCTTAACTAACTCTTAAATTAACAGAAACAACAGTATTTTTGTGTGTGCAGGTGGTGGCCTGAATTAACAGCTATTCCAGGAAAAGCCTCTTGCATCTTGACATCCTAGTACTGAGTTAAATATTTTGCATACAAGCACGTTCTTCATTTTACAGCTACTTTTTGAGCTTTAATATTTACTCATGGTTTGAGTGGATAGATACCTTACTTTTTTATCATATCATGTATCCTACTATTGTTTTCTGGCCTTACACACATTTACTTGGAAGCAAGTAGTAGTTGGTTGCAATAAGCCTATTACAATTAGAAATAAATGCTGCCAAGTAGATAATTTTATTTTATTAATACAGTGCTTCCCAAGCCTGGATAATTACCCAAAATTGGGGGGGGGAAAGGGGGGGATTGGGTAATGACACAAAAACATTACCCATCACAACAGGAACATTTCAATTGACTTACATATTGCCACATGTACCAAAATATATTTGAAAATCTCCTAAAGTATTCCTATTAAGAGAAAAATGGTGAAATTGCCAATGAAAATTTGTTAACATGACATAAAAATCATTCAATGATATTGTTTCTATAATGTAGGTATTCCCTGTTATGACTTTTCATTCGGTGACCGCTCAAAGTTGTGATGGTGGGGAATGAAGGGAGTTGGGACGGATTCTCAAAATATGATAAGACTTTCTAATAAGCAGTTTTTGGGTAATCAAGGAAAATGTTTGGGAAGCGTTGCATTAATTAGACATATTTACTTGTTTAAACAATTTAGCCACTAGATGGCAGTATATGCACTGCAGTGTGCAAAGGTAGACAAGACCAGGCTAAACATTTTTCTTCTTGTAGATAGGTTCTCTCTCCCCATTTTATTTATATGTTAATAATGCCATGGAGTATATGCAGAAACAAAATACTTACAACCTTTAATTAGATTGTCTAGAACTCTGGAAGTGGCTAATAGGCAATCATTATGCCTTTACATTATGTTGATATATGTTGAAACCAGTGAAGTAAAAATCATATTCTGTTTTATTGGTTAACTTTTCCATTTAACCAGTTTTCCAGTATATTTTCCACCATATGGAAATACTCAGATTCTTTCCTTTTCTCCAGAATCTTGCTGCTACCTGTCTGACTGTAAACAATAAGAGGATATCAACTTTCTATGTTTCAATGTGTGATTTCTATTATTTTTTAAAAGTAGATCAGTGTAGAATCTCATATGTGGAATAACTTTACAAGACCATACATATGATACAATGAACCTTTTTCTTATACATTCTTTTCTCCAAACTCATAAAGTTTATACTAGAGTTTATCATGTTAAGCTTTTTAGGCATTAAATGTCACCTGTAAAATATTTTGAGTTTTCCCTAATTTTGGCCAAAATTGGTGTCAATGAATTTCTGAGCCTGCTGGATAACTATTAAGTCATAGGTGAAGATATTTCTATATTTAGTTTCCATATTGGTTTCAGCCAATTCAAGATGATTGTGTTCTCTTCTAATAGGATATTGTAATTTAGATCTTACGATTCATAGAGACAGATAAGATTACAGATTGTCCTTGATTTATGACCACAATTGACCCCAACATTTCAAGGATAACTCCCTTTCCACATCATTATTATTCCAGTGCCTTTAAAGTTTCATGAGAAAATATTCAAATTAACCATATTTCAAAAGTCCTCTTTTTAGTAGAAGTTAAGATATATCACAGGTTGAACTGATTAATTATGTGCCATCAATTTTCACTCCTAGCATCCACATAGATAGATTTTCTCCAAGATGATCAATCTCTAGCCTGGTATTTCAATTCTTGTCTTGGATCTGTTGATTCAACATACTCTTTGTACTTCTATTTTGTTTTTCTCCTGAAGCTGGATTAAAAAATGGAAATTTCATGAAAAAGAGATCCAGTTCTCCCCAGAAGCATTTTGTTAATATTGTTTTTAGTGCATATTATGAATGTTCTAAAACATATTTCTTTTGGAATAATGTTCTGTGCCCTTAAGTCAATTTCCTTATTTTTATTTTTTTTAGATTATATTCATGATATTAATGTAACAGACATTGTTCCTGGTACAAATGGAAGCAATAGAGGTAAGCAAACTGGAAAAATGTTTCTTGCTGTTGCAGTGTTCCAGTGGTATATTGGAGTCTGGTTTACCTTAAGGACAAAACTCTCAATAAATATACCCCTTTTCAATATTGTGGGACTTTTGGGATGTGGGATCATTTGTAAGCCTTGCATGTTTGAGTTCTTCATAGATTCAATCTAAACGGAGAGAAATAAGCTTGGAAAATAATCCCTGAACAATAAATCAATAAAATGATATTGTCTTACTTTCAGATAGATAATAAGTGAAGACCACACAGTGTTTCTTTGACTCAAATTCTCAAGCATGGTAGTAGATGCTGGTAATAAGTGAATTTTACAACTTCTGCCTTTCCAGGTAGAAAGTTTTAAATACAGCCTTTCCTCAAATAATGAATCTTTCATTTGCTTGGGCGAACAATTGAGAATTACAATGGTGCCATAGGTTTCTGCAAATCTTAAGGCATGAAATTTATAGCCAAGCCCAGGGGTCAGCAACCTGCAGCTCCAAAGCCACATGCGGTTCTTTGGGCACTCTGCTATGGCTCCCTGTCGGGTGATCCCACCACTGGCTGGTCCTACCCCTTGCCCTCCCCTCCCAGTCACTTCTCGCCTGGCCTGAGAATGTAAGGGTGACAGCAAGGGATGGAGAAGTGGCCAGGGCAGACAGAGAGATACAGAGAGAGGGAGAGGGAGAGAGAGAGAAATACAGAGAGAGAGGGAGTGGGAGAGAGAGGGAGGGAGGGAGGGGAGAGAGAGAGATGTCAAAAGGATTTTGTGGTTCCCAGTGTTTTTTAACAACTGGTTCTCTGCCCTAATGACCAGCTGGGTAGGCGTGGCTAGGGGGGGTCATGTTACTGGTGGAAGTGAGTAACATCAAGTTGGCCATGCCCACCCAGGTTTTGTGGCTCCCGGAGTTTTGTTTTCTGTGGGAAACAGATCCAAATGGCTCTTTGAGTGCTTAAGGTTGCAGACTCTTGGCCTAGCCTTCTAGACTACAAGATGAATGAGAACAAAAAAGAGGGTCCAGAATTGTTGGTCTTGCCCATCCTGCCAATCTCACTTTTTAGCTTCTTTAAAAGTCTTACGACAGAAGGAGCTAATATTGTATGTCCTTGTTTTCAAAAGTTGTCTATCCTGGAATAGTACCACGTATGACCTCAGCCAATATGCTTCCATGAAATTTAAAATTGACTAAATATACAAAATGTTTGAATGTTGTCCATGGGGTTGCGATGGGTCGGACACGACTTCGCAACTAACAACAACAACAAAATGTTTATCAAGGCAAAAGGCTAAGTAATATTTAAAAGAGCTGCAACTAATTAAAACAACCAAAAGAATATACCTTGGAGGAAAAATGGCATTCAGACATTTGCAGAACAGGGATCATACTTTCACATCAAAAACATCTTAGTTTTAAAAGCTTATTTTAAAAGCTACCCTGATGTTATTTCATAATTTGTGGTGACATTATTCCCTTCTTAACTCTGCTAGTTATATGTTGTATCAAACCAATGGGAAGAATTCAGCCTTCACGGTAACTTCACGTAAATTTCAGAAATGCTATTAATTTTCCCTCAAATACTACAGTTATATTGATAGCACAGAACAAACAAGACTGGAAAAATAATGCTAATGATTCTTTTACATCTATTTATTTTGTACAAAGGTTTGTGCTTCAGGGACTTGTAGCCAACTAGGCAAAAGGCCAGCATGGGATGAAAAAAATTGCCTTGGGAAATTTCCATGAATGTCCTAGTTAGTTCATACTTTCTGTATAAATCGTGGATAATGACATCTTATACTAGATTCTCAAAAATATAGCCTTTTGCCATAGGAAGAAGTTATTACAACCCGTGTGATTTTGGTCTTCTGCCTAGATCTAACCTAGTAATTTCCAATATGGTATCTTTTGAATATTGGGGAGTTGTAAGAATCAAATCAGATATCTATTATGGTCATATACTTCATAAATAAAAGTCAAAAATCCCATTTGGAAAATACTGTACAACTGTGAGGAAGTTGTATAAAACGAATGGTGGCAAATTTAATAAGTAAAAGGAATAGTACTCTGGACTCCAGTTTTGGTCGCCACGATGTAAAAAAGATGTGGAGACTCTAGAAAGAGTGCAGAGAAGAGCAACAGAGTTGATTAGGGAACTGGAGGCTAAAACATATAAAGAACAGTTGCTGGAATTAGTATGTCTAAGTTTAATGAAAAGAAGGTCTAGGGAAGGTGACATGATAACAGTGTTCCAACATCTAAGGGGTTGCCACAAAGAAGAGGGAGCCAACCTATTCTCCAAAGCATCTGAAAACAGGATAAGAAGCAATGGGTGGAAACTAATCAAGGGTAGAAGCAACCTAGAATTAAGGAGAAATTTCCTGGCAGTGAGAACAATTAATCAATGGAACAACTTGCCTGCAGAAGTTGTGAATGCTCCAACACTGGAAGTTTTTAAGAAGATATTGAATAACCATTTGTTTGAAATGGTGTAGGGTTTCCTGCCTAGACGGGGTTAGACTAGAAGACCTCCAAGGTCCCTTCCAACTCTGTTATTCTACTTTGTTCTGATTCTTCTTCATGCGTATTAATATCTTAAAAATATCAGAAAGCTCCTTCCCTTCTAGAGTTCCATTTGTTTGGAGCTGTTGCTTAATTGTGTTCTTTTCCCTTTTGTGTGCAAAAATATTATATACAACACAGAAATCTGTAGTTAAAGAAAAGAATGCTGGATGTGAATGCAGTATACTATGATGAATCTACCATTGCATTTATAGTTTGAACTTGTAACTCACTTAAGAGTCTTTCAAGTTGTGGAGCCTGTGAAAAATCAAAAATAAGTAAACTGATATTGGAATTTGCTGACATCCAGGAGAACCATCCTTTAACTAAGATGCAGAGTAACCTTACATGACATGTAAAAATTCCACACTGCTTATGTACTGCTTAGAAGCCTGCAGTTTGGTAAACTGTATCCTTGGCTCCTAATAATGATCGAAAAGATTATTTTGCAGCTTACGTGGCATCTTTGCAGAATTTGGACTTGTTTAAGTAAGCTAGAATTGAGGCAACTCTCTAGAAGGAAACAAATTTGGGAGTAAGGGGAAGAGAAAACACGTTCAGAGACACCAGGAGTCTAATAAAACAAAAAATATATGAGGAATTATGTATATGATGGATGCCAGAGTATTAGCAGTTTCTTTCCTGTTGAGTGTACTTGTGGATTGTGGTAATTGCTCTCATTCTAACGCCAGCTCAGCTGCCTTCCTGATGTTGTGCATGTGTTTTGCAATTGGTATGCACCCAAAGGATGTGTTCCATGGTACATTGTACCTCAAGCTAGACACATACTTTGCTATGTGGCTAATTCTGAGAAATCACCGATTCCCTATTTAAGACTTATGACAAAAGGGAAAGAGGATCGCCTCCTCATAAGCAACCTGGTAATTCTGGGGAGACTTGGAAAGCAAAAAGTTGCCAACAAGCTTTTCTGTGCAAGGAGTTTTAAATTAGTCAGACTTAGCCAATTAAAAATACTAGTCAGTGTTCAAAGTGATTTGAGCAACAAAAGTAGTGGTGGTTTCATTGGACATTACTGCCCACCCTGCTGAAATCTTTTGAGTGAAATAAGACCAACAATCATTTTAATTGATAGTGCATGTATCTAGAGACAACCTGACTTATCAATACACTGGAGAGCTATAACCTTTTGGTAGTTGTCTTGATCCTTTTTCTTTTGTTCAGTGCAACAAATAGTGAATAGTGTCAGGGTTCCAAGTAACACCCCCAATGAAATAAGACTCTGCGTTTGAGTTTCCTCAAAGTTCAATTTTATTAGAGATGTCATATTGGCACATCTGGGAAAACCTAAATCTGAAAGTTCCCACCCAAAGGAAAGTTCAAGTCCCTGCCCAGCACTCACTTGTCCATCACATGGTCCAATCATCCACCATCCAAAACTGGAGATGCCACCCAATCACCTCATAGCAGCTTCAGGGCACTGTGGCCTTGACTCTCTGAGAAAAGAATGTTATTTTGACTATATATCACCCATACTCCATACAATCTCCCCTCCCATTTTCCCACAGTAGAAAATGTGGCAGGCCTGAAGGCCTAACTGTAAAAGATGGCTTCCAGGTCCGACAAATAGGAAAAAAAAGTATGAATTTACAGAGCTGTGATAAATGAAATGTTAAAGAAATGCGGTATTCTATAGATTGCATAACACATCTTTCTCTGACAGAGACCTAACAACCACATGGCAGCATGAAAAGGGCAGTTTGCATGATTGAAGGATTTATCCAAGAGGTGTTTTGGTGTTATTGGAGTGCAGCTCCCATTATTCTGGGCAGCATAGCCTTTGGTCATGTTGTCTGGAAATGGCAGTAACTACAGTTAAGTTATCTGAAGGACACCAAGCAAATGAAGTGTCACTCCCAATATGCATTTCTTACCTGTAAGAATTTTAACAATATGGAGGTCATGCTTAAAGAAAAGGCATAAACAGAGCTTCTGTGTTTTTTGTTTTTGTGCCCTTATACCAGGGTTGACTCCTGGCAAATACCTGGACTAATCCCTGTGGTTTTCTTGTCGTGATTTTGGAAGTAGTTTGCCATTGCCTTCTTACTAGGGCAAAGAAAGTCAATGACTGGCCCAAGGTCACCCAGCTGCATTAGTGTCTAAGGCGAAAGTAGGATACCGTCTCCTGGTTTCTAGCTGACGCCTTAACCACTACAGGAAACTGACTCTTCTATGAATTTGAATTCACATATTAATTTATTCTCAGGTTATTATTTTGCTTTAGACATAAAGGATTCTTTGACATGGGAAGAATGGCTATTAGTCTTAGTGGCGGTGAGACTGCTGTGAAGGAAATCTAGTGGACTTCCTTGATTGGCCATTGTAAGAATAGACTACTGGACTATTTGGATCAGAAGGCCACTGCTTATGCTTTTTTGAAGAGGTTAATTAATGCCGTGTTTCTCAACCTTGGCAATTTTAAGATGGGTGGATTTCCAACTCCCGGAATTTCCAGCCAACCAACATTGAGAAACATTGAACTAATGTTCAAGCTTTGATTTCCAGCACGTAGTTTCTCATCATCACCAAAGTGCAAGTGATTTCCTTAAGCTAAACAATCATTTTCTTTCCTTTCTAATTTTACAGTAATATGTCCAAGTGACGGTACCCATAAAATACCAGGAAACGCAACTTTTGAATTTACTTCTACCAGTGCTGTTGGATTTGAAGAATTTGAAAAGTGGTGGGACAAATCCAAAACCGTTCCATTTTATTTGACCATCATTCTTCTACTGTTGAATTTTAAATCTCCATCTTTCTTTGCCAAATTTAACATATTAGGTATGTAGTAGTTATTCAAAATTATGCAAAATAGATTCTTTTAGATATCTTGACTCAATAAATTTCTTATTAGTTGTGGGCCTCACTACACAAAAGCTCGGTGCTCCAATTTTTCAGCAGCTCATGAAATTTAAAACTTGACAGGGCAATAACGGACCTTGAATTAACTTGGAGCAGCAAATGTTGAGGAAGATTTCATATGTTGTTTTAGTTCTTCAACCTCTCTTTCCACAGGAAAATGCTTCCTTATAATGACAGTGCTCCCACTGTGGGAGAAGATAACATTTGCTCCACTCTTTTTTTCTCCAGTAACTGGAAAGCAATTTTGTCCAGAATTAATCATGTTTAATGATCCCTCAAAATGGTTAACTTTTGCTAGTTGACATCTCTAATTGTGTTTTTTTAAACTTTAAAAAGAGCAGTAATCCAGTTCTGAATCTATCACATTGTGTAGTTCAGCCAAGGAAGAAAGAACAAATTGTCTACCTTAACCATAACAGAAAAGTTTCAAACTTTTTGCATTCTCCTTATTTCTTTTTTTTTAATTCAATTGGAGATATTCCTTAAATTAGTAAAAGACTAAAACAAGACACTGAACGGTTAGAAATCCATAGGAGTTTATATTTTTACTCATTTTGTTTCCAGTTTTTCAAATGCTGTTTTGTTTTCTCTGTATGCAATATATTCATACTATAAGAAAGTAATAGGTAAAGTAATATGAAAGTAATAGATAAGGTAAAATTATATGTTGTATAGCAATATTGTTCTGAAATATTGTAAAGCAAGGCAGCAATGCAATCTGCTATTTGTTCTTGAGTATCAGATCATGTTTATGAAAATGGATGTGTAAAATATGCTCGCTTTATGTTGCAAAGGGACTGCAGTACTATAAAGGAAGTTTTTGTACTGCAAATTCATTTTTTAAAATGAAAATATCCACATTTAAAAGCACATCTGTGTTTTGTTACTGTGTCTAGAATTTCTAGTCTCCAAAACTTTGATTAAGTTTTCTTTCAGATACCGTAATTATTATGAGAACAGTAGTAATAATGATTTTAAGCTCACAATTCGATTACAATTATTTTGTCCTCCCACTAACGTATGTTCCAGTTTGGTATTGTTGAATATGACGTCAAGTAACTTCATATCAATAGCAATAGCACTTAGAATTATATACTGGTTTATAGTGCTTTACAGTCCTCCCTAAGCGGTTTTACAGAGTCAGCATATTGCCCCCAACAATCTGGGTCCTCATTTTACCCACCTCAGAAGGATGGAAGGCTGAGTCAACCTTGAGCCTGGTGGGATTTGAACTGCCAAATTGCAGGCAGCCAGTAGTCAGCAGAAGTGGTCTGCAGTACTGCACTCTAACCACTGCACTAGCGAGGTTCATCTCAGTCAGTTACTATCAAAATTGATTTACAAGAAGAATATAAAAGAGAGAGGCTGGATTGTAATGTTCTAAGTCTCATAGACGTTAAAGAACAATTTTTCCTCTATCCATTAGTTTAAATATACGGTAACTGAATATGATTGGGGTTTTTTTTTCTTTTTCCCATTACAGGTACTGTCTCTGTCATTTATTTAGTTATTCTTGTTACTATGAAAGCTGCTCTTCTAGGATTCCATTTAGAATTTGATTGGACTGCAACAAATGTATATTTTGTGCCAGGTAAACTTTTAAAAAATATTTATGGACTGTTCCCTTTAAATAATTTAATCGACTGAATGGGGCTTGAAGGGCAGGATATGCTTTCTGCTGTAGTCTTACTTATATCTATCTTGCTGTAATCCAAGCCCTAATTGTCTAGAACACATCAGGCCTATCAGTTCTCTACCTATAATGAAAGCTGGAAACCATCCTTAAAAGCAAAACTGGGTCACACATGCTAAGCCAAATTTCACTAAATAAGATGTGATGAACTGGGTACCCACATAAACCTAATCCTTAAATTGAACAGTCACCACATTGGTGATTCTACTTCAGATCTGAAGCCAAGACAGTGGTTTTGTTCTTCTTCTATAAAAAGACTTGTAAAGAGGCATCGGGGTGATTCCTTCTACTTTTGCTGAGAATATAATGTGTTGTCAAAATAAGCTCTGAAAAACATTGTTTTCCTCTGCTGCTCTTTGATTAGATGATTATTTTCTTGGGGATTCCTGTCTGGGGAGTCATTATGCAGGTGCTAAATTTAATTATTCCTAGACAATAACATACAGCTAAGGGGATTACAAACATAGTTTCCTCCTAGAGATTTCTTCTCAATTTGCTCATACTTTATAGACAGTCTTCCAGTTTCCCAAAGACCATTTGGATTGGTAGCTATCAGCCGTTACAACAAAAATAAAACAAAATGCTTAAGGATAGTTTCCAATGCCATTCTTTTCTTTAAAAAAAAAAAGGATGGAAAATAGCCTGTAACAAGAAGTTCTTGATGTTCTGTGAACATTGCCTTCCACATGTAGTTTTTTTTTTATGTGAGAGACCTTATAGAAATGTTCTATCTAAAGAAAAGTGTTGGAAGAGGCCCCTTAAGAAACTGGATTGTGGTAGCAATCTGGCAGAGCTAATAAATCAGAACAAGTATTTGTGAAAAAGCCATTCCACTATGGCCACTTGGCTATCAGTATTTTTCATTGATTAGAAACCTTAATACTTGGTTTTTCTGATTGGTATGTAACAGTTTTTCAAGATTATATAAAGAATAATATAAGGGCGGAAACCCATTCTGCTAAGATCTCGGAAAATTCTGCTTTGCTTTCCTTCTTTGCTTTATTGAACAGAAAGATTTTCCCTTCCTTCCTTCTTTTCTCATTTGTACTCCTTTCTCTTTCCTTGCCTGAAAGAGTTTTCCTTTGTCTAGTAGAAAGGTCTTCTTTCTTGTTGTTTTGTTCACTCTATGCCTAACAGAGGCATCCTCATAGCAGAACAACTGGGCCACTCTCTCTGCCCAACTGGACCACTCTCTCTGCCCAAGCCTCATCCTTCCCTGTTGTCATTGTCTGGACAGCCCAGGAGCAGCAGGAGTGGGTGGGGATTCCCAGGGGACATCACTGCTTAGCATGCAAGGCCCCAGGGCACCAGTGAGGTAGTCTGGCTGCCTTCTGTCACGCTGTTCCTTGTCCTTGAATATTCCCTGCCAGCAATCCTCATGGTCTACAATTCGTCTTACAGTCCATGGAAAATGATCTGTTTGTAACTTATCCGCTGTGGATATGAAGCAATCTTTCTCAACCTACTTCCTTTCAAATAGGTTGACCCCACATTATGTAGAGTTCACACATATGGTGAAGGACAATGTGGTCCCTCTCATGTGGAGAACCAAAATGTATTTGTTTCTTGTCAAGCAGGAACATTTCAAACCTCTTTATAAACAGCAGAGCTTACCGTCGTTCTAAATTAGTTTGAATAAATGGTTAATACAATATATGGTTGATAATATTCATAAACTAAGGCCATTTTGATTAAAAGAAAAAGAACTGTTGTTCTCTATAATGGGAAACATTAGATGAGGAGTTTGTTAGACTCCATACCAAGATTTGGGATCTGTGGTTTGGATAATTTCCTCCTCTTTTTTTCCAGTCATTATAATAGAGTAAATAATAGTTCTTAAAAGGGTTTTCTTAGTCAATCGCTGGTGTTATGGTAAACACAAGTCCCTATACACATGATGAAACAGAGTGATTTTAACTGTAGCTTGACAGCAGAGTAGGGGAAAAATAATATTTGTGCTTGAGAGCTTACTTTGAGTGCTTGAGTGAAATATAACTCTCCTTAGATCTCCTTGGTAAACACCCAAATAAGAAGAGTGGGGAGTAAATATGATAGTAATCATGCTCAAATCATTTGCCCAGGTTAGAATTTCCTGGCAGGTTAGCTCATATTTTTATCATGCGGCAATCTCATTGGTGTGTGATAGAAGACATGCAGGACATGTATATGGACCAATGCTTCATCCTTGGCTATCATTACTGCATCTACTTGGCTGTCCGATGGTTTTGTCTAACATGCAATGAGGCTTTCCCATAAGAGTCTTCCAGATGGCTCTTGTCAGAAATCATTGCTCAGATGGTATTGTTTACTGGCACACTTCATCTGTGAATGTTTGCATGATTATCCAAACAAGGCAGGAAAAAGAGCAAGAGAGGGATGGCGGGGGAGAGAATTACGCAATTCTGTTGGGTTGTTTGTGAATTTGAACAGATGTTAAGTTAGCAAACTTGGTAAATCCAGCCTTAACTTTAATCAGGAAAGTCTTACAAACATTAGAATTTCAGCCTTGCATTTTGTTAAATCATGGGTGGGCAACCAACTCAGCATTCAAAAGCCATCTATGAATTAAGTCGGCAGGGAAGCATCATGTTTCTACTTATTTTTGTGAAATGGAAACAATGCATTTTGTACATGCAATATGATCACAGTATGACGGTAAAACAAAACAATTTAATAGATATTCTAGAGCAGACATCAAAATAATTTCACCCCATTTTCTTTGGTACTAATATTTCTACTGGCCTCAGTCTGGCACCATATCTTAACTGGAAAAATGTTGCAGTCTAAATCATAATATAGTTGGTTGCTTTCAGCTATGGTGATTCTATCCATAGGCTTAAACAGTGTATGAAGACCAGCCAAATATAGTTTCATCAGTAAATTATGGTTATGCCAACCATGGCTTAGTCTCTCATGCAAATGGAACGAATTTCTATTATATAGATGTAGAAGTAACCTAGTAGGAAAGCACTGTCCTGCTTAAACTTACTTTTGTTTTAAAATACAGCCAGAAAACCATTGTAGTGGTAGAGAAGGGAAAGCAAAACTTTTTTTTGAGCTTAGCTGGTTAATGAGAGAACAGCTTGGCTTCGAAGATATGATTTTATTAGTGAATAAGTAATTCATGGTATCTAAAACAGATGACAACAAAAAGAAATACGTTCTATTGATTGTTAAATTAGAATGTTACCCACCAGAAGTACAAAAGAAGCTGGAATACAATTAAGTATTAGGTATAAACATACATGTTTAACTTAAAGAAAACTACTTTTTTTAAAAAAAATTCAAATACAAAAGAAATGCATGTGTTTGTTTTTTACCTTTTTAAAATCTGCAGTCCTGTACGTACTTGATGAGTGAGGCCCACTTTCAATGCATCGGCATATCATAGTGTAGAAAATGCTGTAAAGCTGTTATTATCACATTCACAAATGCTTCCCTTTAGCTTTTATTTTACTTGTATTAGTTAGGACAACATTAGCACCAATCCCATAAATCCTTGGAATAACTCAGTTCTGCATCATAGTAGAACTTTCTTATTTTACTAATATGCAGACTGACTTTTTTTGAGAGGGGATGCTTCTTTCTTGTGGAAAATTTGTTCCCCATAAATGTATTCAGTATTATTATTTAGCCTTCGCTGGTTTTCAAATTTAAAAAGTGTGATTAAAATGATGTAACTTTATTGTAAATAATACAACGCAATATAAATGGGTGGGTAGTAGTTATGACATCATTTGGATAGTTCTTAGGAAAAAGGAGTAAAATGCACGGAATTAGGCATTTGTTTTGTTTTGTTGATATGGCTGTGCGTGCATGCGTGCGTGAGAAAAATTTATCCAATGTCAATTATGAATACAATGTCCTGGAGGCAGGCAATGTCTCATTTCTAATTTCATACAGCTATTTCTATAATTGTTGGTTTTCCTTTTACATCTGATTTGCTTGCTGTTTCTCCTGTATGTTTTGCCAAGCTTAAATATATCCTACCTGAATACATTAACAGCTGCCACTACAAATATGACTGGGAGCTTGGTTTAGGAATCAATAGATTAGACACCTGGGATGTTCATTGTAACATTCACCACTCTGAAAATTCTGATTTATATTCTTCTTTCTCCAGAATTCAGGATCTTTTTTCCTCAGCTTACAGGAGTGCTGACCCTGGCTTTCTTTATCCATAATTGTGTAATTACACTACTTAAGAATAACAGGAACCAAGAAAAAAATGTAAGTGACTACAAGAGAAAATATGTTTACATGCAAAAAGTGACTTTTCCTGAAACTGCTCTTTGTAATGATTGTTAGGTATGTGCTCAGGTATTGCCTGCGTTGGGGTCATGTAAATTTCATCACTCTAATCCAATGTTTGTTCACCTTAGCCCACAGCTAGCTTTCTCTGAATACTTCATAAAATAATCAAATATTATTTGGGCCAGCCCTATATGTGTGAGAATGAAGTTCTTACTTCATAGATTCTTGAAGCACATCATGTGCACACCTGCTCGAAATAAGATTCTGAAGAATCTTAAGGACTTCCTAGTAAGGAAGTCATTGATGGCTTTCAGTTTGAGAAAGTTTAGAGAACCATTTCTAAACTTTTGAGGCTGTCCCAGTCCTTATTTATACATATAATTTTGAACTAGCAAAGATGTGGGATAACAATGAATCTTCCCTAAAATGGATGTTTTGTCAAAATGACTCCATTAACTGTGCATAAAATCATTTAGGCTTTGTCACTTCAAGCCAGTGTCAGTCTTTATGACTGATCTTCGGAAAAGCACTGAGCAAAAATGGGATTCCACATTTAGCAGCAAGGCAGAACATCGATACTTATCTCAAGTTTGCCATTCAGCATCTGGATGACCTTCCAAATATTTGGAGAAACGTTTTACAGCTGGATCTCAAACTTGAATTGTCATGAATGACGCATGAAGCCTGGTTCATTAGCATGGGGACCAGAACTCTGATTTTTGTATATTTATAATGAAGTCTCTAGTGAATCAAGAAAGAAGAAAATGCAGAGTAACATGATACGTCATTAAACAAAGTTGTATTAAATTTTTTAAAGAATGTTGAAAAAAAGCTGCAGTGTTTTTTTGCCCTTTTCCTTTGACCATTTATCTGGTTGCTTTTTTTATTCATCAGAACACAAATATTTGGTTTGGTTTGGGGTATTACTGAATAACAGCATAAAGCCCTTGAACCTAATAATCTGAAACTTGGCACTTCGGATGAGGCAATTATTCCTGAAAATAATTTTAAATTCTGCCAAGAAATCAGAAGGTTATTTACAATTCTCTTTAAAGAGGAATGAAAGGGGAAATGCGTGTTTTGTTTTCAATGTAGGAGGCTGAGATTACTGTAAATACAGCTCACTTTCATATTACTTTTAATTGAAAGTAGGCTGAATTTATTATTTCCTATCTCAAAGAAAAAAGCAATTGCAATTTGATGATTTCTGGTTGTAACTTCCTAGCATATTCTTGCTTATCTTGGCCTGGCATTATGAATTAAAACTATATGGTGGGAGTGGCTTAAAAAGAAACAAAGTAAGAAGTACAGGTAGTCCTTGGCTTACAACTACTGTTTGAAGTTACAACAGCCCTGAAAAAAGTCACTTATGACTGTTTTTCACACTTACAACCATTGCAGCGTCCCCATAGTCACATCATGATTAAAACTTGGATGCTTGGCAACTGGGTCATAATTATGACAGTTGCTGTGTCTCAGGGTCATGTGATCACAAGCAAAGTCAGTGAGGAAGCCAGATTTACTTAACTGTGTTACTAACTTAACAACTACACTGATTCACTCAACAACTGTGTCAAGAAAGGTTGTAAAATTGGGCAAAACTCACTTAACAAATGTCTTGCTTAGCAACAGAAATGCTGGGCTCAATTGTGGTTGTAAGTTGAGGACTACTGTACACAGTATGACTCTGCATCTAGCAGAATAGGTAGAAAGGTAGCTGTATCCCAGCCTCATAGCTAGTACAAGGAGGGGTAACTCTTGCTGCTACCAACCTGCCTTGCTACAGGTTTAGAATAAGAAGTTATGTGTTGCTCCATGACTCAAAGGGGTTGCTCCATCCAGGGGTGGGTTCTAAAAAATTTTCTACCGGTTCTGTGGGCGTGGCTTATTTTGTGGGCGTGGCTTGGTGGTGGGGTAATGTGACTGGGTGGGCGTGGCCAACTTTTTTTTTAACTTTTAAAAGCATTTTTTCTACAAGCTTAAGAGGCTGCAAAAAAAAATGCTTTGAAAAGCCTCTGCCGATTAGGCAAATCAGCTGGGATCGTCAGGCTTTTCAAAGCATTTTATTTACCACCTCTTCGGCCAAAGAGATTGTAGAAAAAATGCTTTGAAAAGCCTCTGACGTTCCCAGCTGAGCCGCGGGATCATTAGAGGCTTTTTTTTTACTTTTAAAAGCATTTTTTCGGCCGAAGAGGTTGTAGAAAAAATGCTTTGAAAAGTAAAAAACAAAAAACAAACAACTGATGAGGTGGGTGGGGTAAGCGAGTGGTGGCTGGGCCGGGGACCGGTTCGGGGACGTGGCCAGCCAATGTTATTACTGGTTCTCGGAACTACTACAAATTTTTATTACTGGTTCTTGCGAACCGGAAGCAACCCACCACTGGCTCCATCCCACAAGAATTTATACCAGCTTCAAGCATGGAAATGGTAGTGTCATGGTTTCATGGCTTGTGATCTTGACAGTTTCCATCACTGGAGATAATATGAATTCTGCTTTATATCTGAGAACTCTACAGGTGAAATGCAAATGCATTATGTGGCAAAACTGATCCCAGCCATACAAATCTACAAGGGAAAGGATGAAGAACAAACTCACTATTTTTGAATGACCAAATAGTAGTTCTAATCCACCTAGAAATTACAGGAAGTGTTGGTGATATGTACAATTATTCAGTTTAAGAGGGCAAATACTTTTTCACACAGATACATCATGTATTGGCTACCTTTGTTTCTCAAATAAATAGAAAAGCATCAAAGTTTGTTCACTCCATCTCCCTTCATATAACAGAAAAAGCACAAGAAGCTCTGATTGATTCATTCACAAAGTTACGCAACATCCAAACAATCAGAAAGAAGGTGAATTCTTCCACTCTGGAGACTTGCTTCCTTAACCTTCTGCTTTGGGAGCAAAACAAACAAACAAACAAACAAAAAAGCTATCAGTATAAATGATGACTGGGGAACACCCCCTCCCCCAGTAGTCCTGACCTTTTGTAAAATGGTCACAACAATTTTATTCTCCCGGGTTTTCAATCTTAATTTAATTGTTCATGCTGTCCATATTGAGAAGTGGCTGTATTTTCTTAATGTTATTTGATGTTTCTACTCTATGGTACTATGCCTAGAATTTCCCTATTTAACATAAGAGCTGAACTTGATGGTTCTTGTAGCATAAAACTGAAGCTATGTTCTTTCAGTGCACAGAAATATCATATTCTAACTCCTTTGGCTTGAAAAAATGCTTATTTTAGAAGGTTCTCCGCTTTCTGTTCTTATAAGTGGAGAAAGAAAAAAAATGTGTTACTTTCTGAGTAAATATGGAATCTAAATCTAACTTTTTTACACTGTAGCCCAGCCTAATGTTAGACTGTAGCCTAGCTTAATGTTCACAGGTCTCACTAGCAGTCTACTGTTCCCAGAACTAATATATAGTATATACCAGGGGTGAAACTAGCAGGTTCTCACAGGTTCTGGAGAACCAGTAGCGGAACTTTTGAGCATTTCGGAGAACCGATAGCGGAAATTTTGAGTAGTTCAGAGAACCGGCAAATACCACCTCTGGTTGGCCCCAGTGCGGAGGGAATGGGGATTTTGCAGTATCCTTCCCCTGAAGTGGGAAGGGAATGGAGATTTTGCAGTATCCTTCCCCTGCCATGCCCACCAAGCCACACCATGCCCACCAAGCAACGCCCACAGAACCAATAGTAAAAAAAATTGGATTTTGCCACTAGTATATACTCAAGTGAAATGTTTACAGTTAAAAGATAAAAGTTCAGAGACTACGATCACGGTTTATGCTGTGATCAAGCATTGACTACAGTAGATATAAAATCTGTTGCAATCTCCATTTTTAAATTCGTATCATCCCTATCCTGCTTGAGTAAAGCAGCTGCTGAACAGACAGCAACGGACCGGGAAGCAGAAGCATTTTCTGCCAGGGAAGAAGGGAGTTCCATAAACTGTTGATTTTCAGTTTGGGTTTGAAGATTCCATTCCAAAGAATTACAGGAATTATATCTATCTAAAGAGAAATTAAGGTCAAAACTACTCACTGAAATAGTCTATGTTTGTTGTATAGTCATTCATTTTCCTGCTGCTTCAGGGGCTTGGATAGAATCTGGGTTGCAGACGGTAGACACGGTTTCTTCTTTTTCCCCCCCTCATTCTTGAGTCTTCATTTATAGTTTTATCAAATTTAACTGCAGCAGATAGATAACTTTCTCAGGCGATATAGTTGCAAGGGTAATTTAACAAATCTAAAAGAAATAAAAAATGGAATGTTGCAGAATAGAATAAGTGAGTTAATGTTTTTCTGCACACTTCAGGTGTCTGATTCTATTACATAGAACATTATAGTTCTATGATGCTGTGAAAAAACTGTGGGATTGTAGATAAGTGTTCAAATGGTACTGGAATATCCAAGTGAAGATCCCCACTTGAGAAGAATGAAGTCAACCAGGAGTGTTCATGGCAGGATCAAAAAAGGTCAAGAAGATATTAATAGGGACACAGATTGATCCCATGATTGTGGCTGTCATTTTGACTTTTTTAAATTAAAAAGTCTTACACCTCTGTTTTTCTGCTACATTATCGTAAACCACAACTTGTCCACAATATCATTTATTGAAAAAGCCATATACAGTGTATGCTGAACCATATTTTTTTAACCATGGTTCACTGAATAAAGGCACTTGGTGCCTGCTTTTATTCAGCACAAGCAAATGGCAACCCTAAGGAGAAGAGACAGGGAGCAGGAGTCAACTTGCTAACTAAGTAAATCTCGACTACTGTTACTGAAATGGACCAGAACACAAGGCACAAATCAGTAACCCACTACTAAAGAACTGAATAGACTACACTCTATCCAAGATGTTGTATAAGTGCCTATTTGAAGATAGAATCCAAAAAGAGAAGAAGGGGTAGAAGGGGAAAGAGAATGGAAGGAGCTGTCAGGGAAGACATAATCTTGCAAAGATTTGGGGGATTTTTGCTTATTATCCCTATAGCAAAGTAGCCCAATGAAAAGGAAATGCGGTGAACCACAACTTTTTCTTCGATATGGAGGAAGTCATAACATTTGCTTCAAATGATGAGCAACAGTCCTGAAATAGAACTCAAAAGACTAATTTAGAATGTAGTCCAGTTTCTGAAAAGAAGGGGAGTTTGCAGGCAAAAAAGGATAAATAAAACTAAACTTGTTTATTATTCAATTTCAAAGAATTTACAGTAAAGCATATGGTTTCCTCACTGTCCCTTTTATTTGTACAATAACATTGTAAGGATAGGCTAATTGACAATTAGTGACAGAAATATCTACAGCAGGGTGAAAAAAACAAAATGGCAGCTGCAACTTCGTGGCCAAAGCTCTGCCCCCTTTTAGCGTGTTGCCATCTCGACATTTTTAACAAATCCTCCCATCACTTGCCCCTGATTCACTCTCTTTTGTAAGCCATGAAATCTGGAAGATTTTTCCTTCATTCATCAAGGAAACAGCCTTTATCCAGCGTTGTAATTTACCCACATTGTACTTTCATGTGTGGAAAAGTAAAAGGCACTGCTAGACTTCAAGCATCTTCTCAGCTAAATACTATAAAAAGCATTCCATAAAAGAAGACACTTGTATAATTTCCATATGTCATTTGGTATCCATATTTTTTGAAAAGGAAAAGTTTGGTTTTTAACAAGGGGCCTGTTCCAAATTGACTCATTTTTGAGAACGTGATGGCTTAATTAGCTTTGATCTCCACATTTATAATAGCTTTTTTTCTTCGTACCCTTGAATATACGCTAAATTGTTTGTGTGTGTGTATAACTGCTTTAACCCACACTCCCAAAGTCACTGTATTATTGTATCTACTTAATAATTAAAAACAATATATTTTCCATTTATTGGAGCACAGGAGAAAATTAATTCAAACAATAAGAATCATTGTTCTATGATTTAACTGTTCTAGGATTTGTCCTGTAACTAATTTTCCATAAAATAATTGAAACAAGCTGATTTTATTTGTTTGCTGTTTCTTGTGTTTTAACTACAGGTCAGAGATCTTTCAATTGCTTACTTTTTAGTCAGTTTAACGTATCTCTATGTTGGGGTGCTAATCTTCGCCTCTTTTCCATCTCCACCATTGAGCAAGGAGTGTATAGAACAGGTACAAAAATCTTTAACATGGGGGACTTTGTTTAAATTGCTGAGAATTGATTATATGTAAGTATTGCTCTCTTTCCTTCTGTCTGCATCTGCTTTTAATATAATGTTATTATCAGGTCCCACTTTCACTTGTTGCATCAGATCAGAATTATAAACAATGTAATACTTAAATAATACCACATTTTTCTAATTAAAGCTATTTTGGCACCATTAAATACTAGCCTCCAGTTGCACCAATTGGTATAACCCATTGTACCATTTTTTTCTACCACTTTAATGCAGATATTAATTGTAAAGAAAAGTTGGTTACTTTTTTAAATTAAGAAATTTGGTTCAGATGAGTCTGTCTTGGTTTAATTAGCTGATGTAGTGAGTTTTTAACCTATACATTCATCTCCTTTGAGCTAAAGAAGCTAAAACTAAATGAAGAAGTTTCTAATTAAGCATAATTTCCTTTTTTTTGTCTGGACTGGAAAAACATGTTTATCAATTCTGCAACAACTAAGAATCCTTAGGCTATTACATGAAGTTCCAAACTGGTAAATTTAGTTTCCTGATTCAAATGAAATGTGAAATAAGGGCTAATTAGGGATTTCCTGGATTATTCTCACCTTGAACAAACATTTCGTATACAGGCCAAATATTTATTCGTCATATGGTTTACACAGCTGAGATGACATTCAGATTGGCTCAGTGTCTAATTAAAGTATGGTACTATTTTCCAAATGGTAAACAGTGGTTATATGAAAGTATGCTGGTATACACTGGACTGGTGCATAAATGAAAATTATCTGTGTAGCTTGGAAAGAAAACAGATCATTAAGCAAAAATTGTTTTTCTATAATGTTTTACAATCCCTTCTCCAGCATAACTGGGCATCTCAGAATAAGTTATATGCATCTGAAGACATGCATTTGTCTGGGAAACTATGTCAAAATAAATTTGTTTAAGGAAGAACAGAACACACAAATATAGAAATGCATCTGTGTTTGTGTTGAGAATATAAAATGCATAAGAATTTGCCCTACTGAAGATATAAAACTTAATTTACAATAAGACTGCAGTTTTTAAAATTCTGGAACCAAACTATTGTAAATAATTAAGCCATATTTCATTTGTGCTTCAGGAACTTCATATATAAGTGTTTCCATGATTAAAAAAAAACAATGCGTAGATCAGTGGTAGTCAACCTGGTCCCTACCAGCTTTCATGGTGGGTGGTAGGGGTTTTGTCTCTACTTTATAAATCACCATTACTGTGGAATCGGTGGGCGGTTAGAAAATTTTACTACTAACAGAGATACAAAAGTGGGTGGTAGGTATAAAAAGGTTGACTATCCCTGGTGTAGATGAAGCCATTATAAAATTTTCCAAGTCTTATGTATTCCGATTATGATCATGAAATGTTGATGTGTTATATATTCTCTATATAGAACTGTCTTTATTTTCTTTGCTTTAGAATCCTTGATATACGTAGACTATATAAGTAGAAAGAAATGACAGCCCCATTTCACTTGCATCACTAACTTTTCTTTTTGTTAGAATTTTTTAGATAATTTCCCCAGTAATGACATGATGTCATTTCTTGCAAGAATATTTCTGCTGTTCCAGATGGTGACTGTCTATCCACTGCTTGGTTACTTGGCACGAGTTCAGTTTTTAGGACATGTCTTTGGAAATGTTTATCCAAGGTAAACCACTCCTTTTTGGCATACCTTAGTTCTATTGCTTGTTTTCACACCCTTGTCATAGAAATATTCTGTCACTATTCCTTTGCCACTGTTAGAACAAACTTTCTATTGTGGTTAGTGATAGCTTTTCATTCAAGCTTCATGTCAGTCTCAAGGGGGGGGGAGTGTTTTCGGTTTGATTTTTGTTTGTTTGTTTGTTTAAAATGATGTGTAAACAGGGCCATTGATAATTTTAGAGCAATTAACCAAAATTTGGATGTGCACGTGGGATGCATGATTTATTATGGTTTTTTGGGTGTGTATGTGTGCTCCACCCAAGCCTCTTACTTGTCTACAAAGTGCATGCTCTAGTAAGTGCAGCTAAAAAATAAGGCAAAACCAAACAAAATTGGCCAAATTAACATGAGTTTTTTTCTTTTTTTTTCTTTGAAGAAGGCGAATTCTTGCTTATTAATTCAGGAGTCACCCTTATCATAGGTCACAAAGGTGAACGTTTTATGGGCCTTTCTTCAAAGAGTTTTCTGACTGATAAGGAAGGTTACATAAACACCTACAAGAATCACGAGTGCTTCTGGTTGATAATGACCTTTAGAAAAAACGGGTTCTCAGACAATATTCTTGATTTTATTACATTGCTCAGGATGTTCAGATGAAATAGCAGAGTATTTGTATATGGAATAGCTTCCTATCCAGGCTTTGACTCAATTTACACCTATTTAGTTTCAACAAGACAGCCGTATTGTGTGCCACCAAACACCAGGTTTTAATCAAATATCAATATAAGAGGCCCACAGATTGTTACAGTTCTCTATTCAATGTGATCTAGTGATTATGAAACAATTTTAGTTACTAAAATTTGTAAAAATTATGTGGTGACTAGGGCAGTAACTACTATCTGCTAATAAAGGAGAAATTAAAGACTCTAAACATTTAGAGAGAGAAATCCAGTGTGGTGCATTGCTTAAGGTGCCAGGCTAGAAATTGGAAGACTATGAGTTCCAGTCCTGTCTTAGACACAAAGCAGCTTGGGGCAGGTTTTGGCCGGTCACTCTCCTCAACCCCAGGAATCAGGCAATGGCAAACCAATTCCAAAATGGTTGCCAAGAAAACTCCACGTAATCACCAAGAGTCAACACTGTGCCAAAGGCACATATACACAAACAGATAGAACCATAAAATTAGAAAAAAAATATTTCAAAGTGATACAGTAGATTCAGCTTTTCTTCCAGGGACAATTTTGTTATCCTGATCCTAGTAAGATCTATGGTTTATGTATTTTTATTACTTATTATATTTTTAGATTGCCAGATGCCCAACAACTCTGGGCTTTTCACACTTAAAAACAGAGAGAACAATAAAATAATAATAAAAACAAAGAACAAAAGATGGTGCAAAGCAGCCAATCACTCAGAGAAAAGTATGTTACCCAGAAGGGAGCCTCATTCACCCTTACCAAAGATCTCCAAGGCTCTTTGAAACACCAGCAGGGTGAGGCCATCCAGATATTGGGGGAACCTCTCCTTTGAGAGAGCAAACACTATGGCAGAGAAGGCGAGTTTTAAGGATCCCAATAGGTGGCATTGTTTAATCAAAGGAACCCAAGCAGTAGAGCCTGTAGGGCTTTGTAGGTAATAACCAGCATCTTAAATCACACCCAGAAGCAACTTGGTAACCAGTGCAGTTTATGAAGCAGAGGTATTACATGAGCAAAGTGAGGCATACCCATCACTCACGCTATTGTGTTTTGGGCCAAATGAAGCTTCTGGATGGCCTTAAAGGGCAGCCCGATGTAGAAAGCATTGCAGTAGACAATGCTGTGAGATGACCAGGCATATGACGGGCTGTCTGAACATTTTCCTTTACGAACTCAAATGTACAGATATAATTACGGTATTTGCTATTTTTACAGTGCCTGCCGCTGTACTTTATAAAAGGGACTTGAGACCCAGATTTTATCTCTCAGAGTCGAGATAAAAATACAGACTTGCTTCCACTATTAGTTCAATTTGACAATGGAAATAATTTATTTGCTGGTCTGTAACAATTTCCTGGAAACTTAGTGTGTTTAGAAACACATTAATCCCAGGTTATTATGCTAAGTGGAGATCTGTCAGTTTTCCAAAAGTTTCAGCTACATCTAACGCCAGCTCTAAGAATCTACTTCCTGATGTGGAGGCTAAGGAAGTGTATTTATAATCACGTTCTGGCACCTACGCTGGCTTTGTGCGCTCTTCAGCATCATCTCAATTTTAGAGATGCTATGTTTTCTCAAACAGCCAGTTAGATGTTGTGATAAAGAGTCCCTTGGGAGTTGGGCGGCATAGAAATGCGACAAAATAAAATAAAATAAAATAAAATAAATAAATAACGCATCAGGCTAGAAACCAAGAGACCATTGTTTCAGTTCTCCCTTTGCTACAGATCCAGCTAGGTAATTTGGAGCTAATCTCACTCTCTGAACTGTAGGTAGAAGACAGTGGCAATCCGCTCCTGAAATCTTGTGAAGAACACTGCACAGATTTGTCAAAACTGACTCCAAGGAAGAAAAGGGGTTTCTGAACTGTTTCATTAAATTCAGGGTATCCATATAAATAATGGCAATCATTTATTTTTACAAATTTATGTAGCACCCCAAAACTTTTTCTTGAGGTAATTGTGATAGGACTGGCTTTGTTCAGGTTGCCTCAAGGTTCATTTATAGTCATTTACTACAAACATCAAACAATAAATGTGTAAACCACTGTGATGATGGCTTTGCTTTGGAAGGAGACTTACCATTTACCATGTTGAATTCAAGACGACAGGAATAAAATAATATAATCTTGCAAGTCTGAAAACACTTTCCCTCCCCTCTTGCCTTTACTTTCCAGAGAATTGGAGAAGGTCCCTTCTGAGATGCTCTCTCCATTCTCATCCCTTGTTTGAACTCAGGTGTCTTCTACCAGACTGCTGTCTAGGTTGCAGCTCTTCCTTCTTTCTCCCAAAGTTATTCTCATAGCCTATTATAGACTCAGACATGCAGCAACACTGCTTGGTGATCAACATTCTTTCAAACGACATGCCCCTCTCTGTGGACCAGAGCTGGTGATTGAAATCCAATATATCAGGGTGGGTTATTAAAGGCTATTAAAATAACTGTAAAAGTTAGTAATGAAAGTCTAATTTTTGCCTTGATTTGTGAAGATCCATTTTTATATATACTAAATAACAATATGCAGATTAAAAAAACTATATTGTTTAAAATGTCCTCTGTGCAATAGTGAACACAATTTCAAAGGAGGTCTCTGTGCTGCTTTAAAGAACAAGGCCACTAACCTCGTTTATTAAATATTAGCACCCTTTCTCTTTAATGTGTTAATTTGGAGGGAGGTACTGAATTGCTTGAGCAAATCACCATGGGGACTGCTAAATATTATTTAGAAGCCATAGTTCATAGTCCCGTGATGGCAAACCTATGACATACGTGCCAGAGGTGGTACGCAGAGCCCTGTCTGCTGGCATACACATTGTCGCTCCAGGTCAGTTCTCCATGGCGTTTCTTTCATGAGCTTCTGTTTTCCTGCAAATGACGAAACAGAAGCTCACAAAAGAAAAAGATCTTACCTCTTGCCGCGCTGTCAGTATTGGGATGCCCCGCCTCCCGCCAACCAGCTGGTATTCGGGTCTCTGCTGAGCATGCACGCATGTCCACGCATGTGCGCACGCACACCTTTCAGTTTAGGCATGCGCGCTTGCACAGTTTGGGCACTCGGTGTCTAAAAGGTTCCATCACTGTCATAGTCCTTGGTTAACAACCACTCACTCAGCAACCATTCAAAGTTATGACAAGTGAACAAGTGACACTTTCAACCAGTCCTCTTGCCATCCCAGCATCCTGATGGTCACATGATTGCAGTTTGAGCATTTGGCAACTGGCGTCTACTTCCATGGTTGCAATGTTCTGTAGTCATGTGATTGCCATTTGACAAGCAAAATCAGTTGGGAAGCCAACAGAGGAGGTGATAAATTACTCGGGTAAGTTTTCACCGCCAGGCACAGCCATCCTAAGACTGACTATCCTTGTACTATGCTGCAGTGGACCCTTGAGCACCCTCACCTGCGCTATAGCAACCACTTACCTGCCTAATTTCCTGCTGGCATCCTCCCTAACTTGGTTGTTGGAAGCTAGTGGTAGCCTCGCTTACGGATGACAACAGAGACTGTGGGGATTGCTATCACTAAGCAATATATGTGACGTCATGCTTTTTTTTAAAAAAAATTATTTATATGCCACCCTTCTCCAGAGACTCAGGGCGGCTTACAATGCGTTAAGCAATAGCCTTTATACTTTTGTATATTTTTATACAACGTCAGCTTATTGCCCCCACAAACTGGGTCCTCACTGGGTCCGCTTTATGATCACATTGCTTAACAATGATACTTCTGGCCCCAGTTACCATTATTAATCAAGGACTGTCTGTATGCATTGGGCTCAGAGTCAGATTAGCATAGAAGATTTTTATTTGTAGCCAAGGAGAGAGCCCAGGTACTTCTCCCATAGTCTAGTCTAGACTGAGAGTTAACTTGAAACAAGAAAATGTATCTTAGCCAATATATCATGTTTAAACAAGCCATTAATGGAGGGCAGCATTGGGAAATTTGGTTTCTTATAGATTACAACTGTTTAATAAATTGTTCTTGAAAAAACAGTAGAGATAACACCATGGAAGGAAAGACTGTTCAGGTATTTTATTTTTATAGAATGATTCATTCACCATATAAACCATATTTAATAATTACATTATAGTGAATAAACAATTTTTTAATGATTGTACAATTTACTAAGCAAAAGCCAAACCACATTTATACTACAGTATATTTCTTATAACATCAAGATGTGACTAACATCAAAATATCATTGTTCATATTTATTGGACATCTCAGTGGATGTTTATAAAGGGTTACATGCCAATCTTTTTATGCTGGTCGTGTAATATATTTGACAAACTTGCCCTATGCTTGTCCTGTTTTGGTCCTACATTCGTATTAGTGTTAACAAAAATGCAGTGTAAAGTGATTAATGGGACGTTAAATTATATTCCAAAAATCTGAAATATTCTGATTTATGATGAACTCTGGACTCACCAAACCAATAAGATAATTTTGTACTGTTGGAAAGAAATCACCACCCCAGGTTTAAAAAATCCTGGATTAAAGAAATAAGGTACCGTATTTTCCGGCATATAAGACGACTGGGCGTATAAGACGACCCCCTACTTTTCCTATTAAAATATAGGGTTTGGACTATACTCGCCATATAAGACTATCCCTCAATGTTGTTGGCACTCCCGTAGCGTCATCGGTCAGCGCCAGCAACTCAGATTCGGGAAGCTGTGCCGATCTCATCAAGGCTGCATGCCGCTGAATGCTGGACCCAGCTGGTTGCTGCGCGGAACTTCCCCCACCATCCCAGGCATCCAGGTGGATATTACTGACGCTCCGACTTCCCCAGACAGCTGGGGCTCGCCATCACTGGGAGTCAGCTGGGAAACTCGGAGCGTTGGTAGGCTTATACCCAGCGTATAAGACGACCCCCGACTTTTGAGAGGATTTTCCTGTGTTAAAAAGTAGTCTTATACGCCAGAAAATACGGTAACTGTGAGCTTTTAAATTGGATTTATAGATGGAATGGATGGAATCACTTTTATGATTCTGTATGGTCAAGCTTTATTTGTTTAAAGGCCAAGTACCCTTATATATTTATCTTATATATTTATTCTAATATTTATGTGGTGTATATATACAGTATGCTACTTTTAGCAGGAGTGAATAGTGATGGTGCCTTTTTTCATTTTAATTTTTTAATATGTTTTCTGTTTTTAGATTTTCTTTTTCCTTGTTTGTATAATAGCAATATGGATAAATACAGTATATTTAAAAATAATAAGTCATAATGTCCAAGTTGGTTTTGTGTCTGGTTTCTTTCTTTGTTTAAAATAGCAAGAATCCCATTTCTAAGTGTATGAAATTTCTGAATCAGTATTTAAACGGGATGGTATGTTTGTATTAACAGATAGGCCTTGTTCAGAATGTGAAAACTCTTACAAGTTTAATTTTCTACTTAGAAAATTTAAGAAGGTGGGATAGGATACAAAACCTTTTCTGTTTACACTATCTCTAAAGAATTGGTTTCATGAAAATTGTTCTTAGGTGTGAGAGTCCCTCAAACCTAAATCTTTATTTAATCTATCAAAATCTTTCAAATTTGCTTGTGCATACATTTATGTTATGATTTCCACTCCTCTAAAGATTCTTCTTCTGATATTCATTAGTTTGGTTGAGCAGCTCAGATCATTCCTGGATCCAAAATATTGTTTTTCATGTCGGGAATGTGTTTTAGAGTATTTTATTATACTTTATAGAGTATATAGGTGGCATTTTAGAGTATATGAAATGACTGTTCATATGTATGTGTGGGTAAAGAGAGTGAGAGAAACAGAGAAATAAGTATACTTTTATGAATTTTGGCATGGCAAATAGAAAAGAACCTTCGAAAACTGAATTTCAGATAGCTTTATTGTATTCAAAATACCAATTTAGGATTTGGCTGTTGGAAGAATCACTACATGTCAAGCTCATTTCGTCTAAAAGTAATTGGCTTTAGTGGATGAGTCACAGAAGTGGAAAGATTTTTATTAGCTTCTTGAAACTAATAAAAGGGGTTGCTCTTACATAGAGTTACATAGCTTGGTTTTTCTCTTCTCTTACAGTTTTTTCCACGTGCTGCTTTCGAACATTATCATAGTAGGAATCGGAGTTGCGGTGGCCAGATTTTATCCAAATATAGGAGGAATCATAAGGTACTCTTGAAATATGAATTGATTGTTATGCTGAAATTGATGCAGGACTATGCTAACCATCATGTAAAATTTAAACAAAATAGTGGGTGATTCTCATATCGGGCACATGCATGCAGCAAACTAAAGTGGTAAAATTGTGAAATAAGCCTCAGAATTTCACTTTTTAATGTACTTTCCCTACATGGAACAATTCAGTACAGTGTACATTCCTGCCTTTTCTTAATCACTAGTATTTGTTTTTTGCAGCAAAAAATATCCAGATTCAATTTCTTTCACATTCAGAGGCATTGAAAAATCTGAATTACCCGTATGAACCCACAGATGCAACAATTGATCTATCCTCTCCAAACAACATATTATAATTCTTATATAATGCTGGCATATGTATAGATCATGCTAGACTTCTGGATAACTCCAGGCTCTGGGTGGAGAATCGGAAGTCATACCTCTAGTGTGACTCCCGTAATCAAACAAGCAAAAGGGAAATATAAACTTCACTAAAAATAAAGAAGAAAGAAAGGAAATCCCGGTGACACCTATAAACGCCACATACCTCTGACTCACACATCATTGACAATTATGACAGAATTGTGAGTGCTAAAAAAAGAAATGTTGCCCAATTCTGTTCTATAAGGTATCAAAAATGAACAGGAAGCTGGAAATTGCAGGATCTGGAATGCCACTGCTTACCTGTCCCTATCTCATCTCACACAGAGTATTGTATTTAGTATTGCATATAAAGATACAGCTTTTTAATTTATTCCAAAATGTTTGTCACCTTATTATTCCTACTTTTTTCTGTAAGCAAAAAAACCCCCAAAATTGCAAATAAAATAAATGAAGCCCCAACTACCATCAAGTAGCTATGAATATTAAAAATAGCTTCCTTCAAATCAGCTTTCTTTTGCCATGATTTTCTTTTCCCTTGTAGTAATAAGAAACACTATTACCGACTTCCGCTGTTGCCGTCAGCTGTCGCTGACGGTCCTTTGAAGACCGCCAGCCCGATCGCCCGTAAAAGAGCCGTTTCGGCAACTGAAACGGCTCGAAAGACTCCGAGACTTGAGGTGCTTGTGAGGAGAGCCGGCGGCTGCAGGTAGAGTCCCCTGTGAGACCCCCAGAAAGCTTTTCCTGCTTCTGGGGAGTTAACAGGGTGGGACTCCCTATCCGCCCTGCTGAAGCTCCGGACGACTGGGAAACTCTGCTTCAAAGCAGAGCAAGACAGTGCGGCAGCATTACCAATAACAACGAAAAATAAGGAAGATTTCAAACTTCTCACTAAATAGCAAGTATTGGAAGCTTTTTGGACTATTTTAAAGAGTTCTTAAAGTGAAAGTAATTTGGCTCTGAGAAAGGGGGGGGAAATGGTGCTTGCTTTCAGTGGAGAAAGCTGAAAGCGAAAGTAATCTGATCAGTGTATCCGGCTACATTTTAAAGTAACAAATCCGGCTGGAAGAGGCAGAAAAATATCCAAAAAATAAAATAAAATAAAATAAAAATACCAATTGACTTTTATAGACCTGATTGAATCTGGAGAACTTTTTGGGAAAAGTTGCTAGAGTTTGTGGAAAAGGAAGATCCTTAAGAGGTAAAATGGCAACAAAGCAACCAGGGGGGGGGGGGCTCCCCCACACATAAACAGAAACAGCCTCAAACAGCGCAGTTGCAATCTCAGACAAAGGAAGAAAGTCAATATGACCTTATTATTAAAGAAATTCAAAGATCAGAGAAGGAGGTTAAAGGAATGGTTCAAGAGAAATATGATGCAGTTAAACAAGATATTCAAACAGTGGTTAAAGGCCTGTCTGAGGTAGTGTTGCAGATTGATAAAAAAGTGGAGAATCTTGCCTCAGAGATGGAGACCAAATTTAGAGCTTCTGACTCAAGAATTATAGAAATTGAAGAAGTTACACAAAAAATGCAAAATGAGATTACTATGATGCAATTTCGATCAATGGAATATGCTATCAGACTGAGAGGTGTAAAAGAGAACACCAGGGAAGATCTTAGGAAAATTTGTGCAGAGGCTTTGGCAGTTATGTTGAAAGTGGAACCAGACGTGGTTTTGTGCAAGATGGACAAGGTCTACAGAGTTAATTCTCGTGTGGCGGTACAAAGACAACTGCCTAGAGATGTGGTTATATACTTTACAGACAGAAGAATGAGAAATGAAATCTTGCAAAATTCTTTTGTTACAACAGTTCAAGTTGATGGAAGTGAGATTGGAGTTTTTAAAGAATTACCACCCAAAATGTTAAGAGATAGAAAGGATTTTGGATTTTTGGTGGCAGAATTGAAAAGACAGAACATACAATTCAGGTGGGATGCGCCAATAGGTGTAATACTCAGGCTGCGAGGAGTGAGATACCGCCTTAACACTATTGAAAAAGCAGAAGAATTTTATTATAACGTTTTGAAAGCGGGCTCTCCTCCTCCACGCACATCTTCACCAATAGATAAGGAAGCTCAATTACAAGCTGAGATTGATCAAGAAACAGAAGCACAAATAAGGCAGTCGCAAAGGGAGGCAAGAGAATTAATGGGAGCAGTAGGTGGTGTTGTGGTCGACCCTTTTGCACCATTTGAAGCTTCTCCTTTGGAAGAAATGTCTAAAACCATCACAGAGGAGGCGATGGCTTTGGAAGTAACAACATCCAAAGTGGAAGAGCAACGTATAACCAGAGCAATGTCTAAACAAATGAAGCAACAGCAGCAAGAATATATAAAGCCACAGCGTGAGAAAAGACCTAAAGATAAGCAGCAAGCTGAAGTCATGGGAGGAGCTAAACCGAAGATTGCTACCGTAGGAGAGAATCTTCAACAATTGCTCTCAAAACTTCAGACAGGGTCAAATGGCACTTAAATTTTTGTCTTGGAATGTTAACGGACTGAATTCTCCGCAAAAAAGAAGGAAGATATTTCACTATTTGAGACAATTTCATAATGATGTTATTTGCTTACAGGAGACTCATGTAAAATTGCAAGATCAGAAATACTTGATAAATTCAAAATTGGGAACGCAATTTGCTGCTTCAAATTTGGAAAAGAAGAATGGAGTGGTGATATATATAAATAAGAGACTTGTAGCTAAAACTATAGAAGTAGATAAAGATGGAAGATATATTGCAATTGAAGTTATTACAGATGGTGGACCAATCTTGTTGGTCGGAATATATGCCCCAAATCAACAGCAGGAAAACTTTTACAAGTTACTTCATTTAAAAATTCTGGATTGGGACTATTCAAACATTATAATAATGGGCGACTGGAATGGAGTAATCCAACCTAGATTGGATAAAAAAACTACGGCCAAAATAGGGAATAAATTACCACAAGCTTTTTTTGAACTGAAAGAGGATTTGGAATTGAAAGATATTTGGAGAATTCGAAACCCAAATGAATTGGACTTTACTTTTTACTCAGACAGGCACAAATCCTTTTCCAGAATAGACTTTTTTCTCTTAACTTCTAACTTACTTTCTAAAGTAAAGAAAATAAAGATATTTCCTAGGACTTTGACTGACCACAGTCCGGTCTGGATGGAAATCGAGATGGGCAAAAGAGAAAGAAGATCCTGGAGAGTAAATGAGAATTTATTTAGATATGAAAAAAATATAATTGAACTTAAAAAGCATTTAAAGGAGTTTTTTAAATTTAACCTGAACAAAGGTACCCCTATTGAAACAGTTTGGGATGCAGGTAAAGCATATATGCGGGGAGTACTAATTCAAATGAATTCTAAACACAGGCAGAATCAGCAGAAGAAAAGACTACAATTGGAATCTGAGATAAAAAAGAAAGAACAACAACTGATACAAAAACCAACAGACGGAAAATTGCAAATGGCTATAAAACTTCTGAAGGATCAATTTCAAATGCTTATAGCAGACCAAACGGCAACTAACTTACAATTTGCAAAGCATAATACCTTTTCCAATGCTAACAAACCGGGCAGGTGGTTGGCGTATACTTTGAGGAAACAAGCATCGACACAAATTATTGATAGTACTGAATATGCTGATAAAGAAGTTTATCAACAAGATCAAATTAAAAAAGCCTTTTTGGAATATTATACTAAGTTATATGCTAAAGATGACATACAGAATATTACCATAGATGAATATTTAGAAAACAAGAGATTTTAAAAATTTCAACGACTCAAAAGAAAAGCTTGGAATAATTGATAACAGTGGAGGAGATCAGTTTTGCTATAAAACAATTAAAAACAGCTAAAGCTCCAGGGACGGACGGCTTAACTGCAATTTATTATAAAACTTTACAGGAAGAAATGATTCAGCATCTTAAAGATTTATTTTGTAATATACAACTAGGTGGTAAGATACCTTCCTCATGGAAAACAGCTTTTGTTTCATTGATTCCGAAAGAAGAATCAGGTCCTAAGAAACCAGAAAATTATAGACCAATATCTTTATTAAACACAGACTATAAAATCTTTGCAAAAGTACTAGCCAACAGATTGATGCCAGTTATTCAAAAGATAATTCACCATGATCAAGCAGGATTTATTGAAGGCAGATATATGAAGGAGAATGTTAGGCAAGTCATAGACTTAATGGACTATCTAGATAAGAATAAACAGATCTCTGCAGTGCTGGTTTTTTTGGATGCGGAAAAAGCCTTTGATCGAGTGAATTGGAACTTTATAATTAAGACTTTGGAAAAAATGGATTTGGGGGAGCGGTTTATACAAGCGATTGGTGCAATTTATCAAGAACAATATGCACAACTTATTATTAATAGATGTTTAACATCGAATTTCAACATACAAAAAGGCACCAGACAGGGTTGTCCATTATCCCCGTTATTATTTATTCTAACTTTAGAAGTCTTACTTAACGCAATACGGGATTCGAACTCCTTGACTGGAATAGTTATAAGGCAAGAGGACTACAGAACTAAGGCATTTGCAGACGACCTGGTTGTTACCCTATCACAACCTATGAATTCAATAATCCAGATGAAAAATATCATAGAAGATTATGGCATGGTATCTGGTTTTAGGTTGAATCAGAAGAAAACTAAAATGATTGTCAAAAATCTGACAGAGAGCAAAAAAAAGGAACTGGAAAGAATGGCAGGTTTTGAGATTGTTTCAAAGGTCAAATATTTAGGAGTACAAATCACAGACTCCAATGCTAAACTGTTTCAAAATAACTATGAGGTTCTGTGGCAAAAGATACAGAAAGATATGCAAAACTGGAAGAAACTGCAGTTATCACTGCTTGGAAGAATATCAGCAGTAAAGATGAATGTTTTACCTAGACTTATCTTTTTATTTCAAATGATACCGGTGCTTAAATCAGACAAACCATTGCTAGAATGGCAAAAAGGACTGAACAAATTCATTTGGAATGATAAAAAACCAAGAGTTAAACTGAAAATAATGCAAGATACTCGTGAGAGAGGTGGTCTTAAACTCCCAAACCTTCGACTATATTATGAAGCAACTGCATTGATACAATTAAGTGATTGGTTTGGGAAAACTAAGACTGACTTGTTGAATACAGAAAGTCATGACCTGGTTTGGGGTTGGCATGCATACTTATTTTATGATAACAAAGTGGATAAAGTGTTTAATAGTCATCTACTTAGAAATGCCTTGTTGAGAGTCTGGAGAAGGCACCGAACTAATTGGGATTACAAGATTCCGTTTTGGCTGGATCTCGCTGATACCATGTGGAATACAAATATTAAGTCACTCGGGGGTTTCTTATATAAAGAGTTACTTTACTTTGAGGAGGGCAGGTGGCGATTGAAGACTTTGGATATGCTGTTGGAAGAAGGGAAATCGTTGACTTGGTTGCAGTACAATCAATTACAGATGAGATGGAAAGAAGATCAACAAACTGGTTTAATGGAATATGAAGTAGAATTGGTTGAACAGATAAAGCGGACAGGTCCAATGCATATTAAGAGAGTTTATAATGTTCTGTTAGAAAGAGACTCAGAAAATGAGCTAGTTAAAGATTGTATGATTAAATGGGCACAAAATTTCTCTCAATCAGTTATGATGGAAACATGGGAAAAATATGGGTTCAGAATGTTAAATTTACACAGTCACAAAATTTACGAGAAAATTTTTATAAAATGTTTTATAGATGGCATTTAGACCCCAAGAAATTGTCTTGTATGTACCCTAATGTGCAGCCAAAATGTTGGAGATGTGATTGTTTAGATGCTACATATTATCACATCTGGTGGACTTGCAGAAAAGTGAGGGCTTTTTGGATAAAAATCTGGTGGGTTATGCAAAATGTTTTAAAGAAAAAAATACAATTCTCTCCGCAATTTTTTCTACTGGGTATAGTTAAAGACTTTACACTGGGTGAAACTAAATTGATTTTGTATATGGTGAAGCAGCTAGGTTGTTGATTGCCCAACATTGGAAGAGTGATGTTTTACCGACTGTTGACCAATGGACCCAGAAGATGGCTGGATTTGCAGAAATGGCAAAGGTTTCAGCTTTTTTAAAAGACCAGACGCATGAGAAGTATATACAGGAATGGAAATTATGGATTGAGTATGTACAGAATAAGTATCAGACTAGAAAATATTATATCGCTTTTAGCTGAGATGATTATGTTAGTATGTTAGTAAATATAGAAAAAAGATATGGAAGATTGAATAACATATATATTGTTTGGGAATATTAATATTGCATATAATGGAAGTCAAGGGGGGAGGGAAGAGGGAGGAGGGGGAGGGTTAGGGTGGGGACGGGACGGAATTATATATTGTTTTTATATGTATCTTATAATGTGGGGCTGGGGGGGGGGAAAGGGGGAAAAATTTGTATTGGTAAAACTTTTTCAATAAAAAAAAAAGAAACACTATTACCAAAATTCCACATTTTAAGACTGCATTTTAGATATGTGCCACGTGTGAATGTTTAACATTTTTGCCCAACATAAGGTCTTATTAATTGATTTTTTTAAAAAAAGAATTTGGAAACTTTTATCTTCCGCATCTCCTTTTATTCTCAAAGCTCCTCGTGTTTTCCCCTTTCAATTTTATTTATTTGTTTTTATCCCATCTTCATTACTTTTATTAATGACTTAAAGTGGCAAAACGTGCCCATTGCGCCTTCCTCGTGCTGTTGTTTTTCTCACAATTTCAATTTCACCTGAACTTCCTCCATGTGAAAAATCTTGGATCCTGTTTCTTTTTAAATACGGCTTGGACATCTAACCGCATACTCCCACCCATTCATTCTATTGCGAGCAACAGAAACAAAGAACAAATGATTTAAATAAGCAGGCCTTGACTAAGCGATTTTGTGCAATCATCCGAATGCATAAAGGAATGTTTGTGATTGGTTCCTTTTCACTCTTCAAAAGGAGTACTCTGCCATGAACCCATCTGGTGTTCTTTATAAAAATATGGACTATTTCCAAAAAAAAAAGGAAGAAATTTTCTCTGGCCCTTCATATCAGATGCAAGCTGCAGTCTCACAGCCTGTGATATCCAGCTTTTGTGATTGCTCCCCTCATCCCATTCAAGAAGTATTAAAATAATGATTGTGAGGTTGTTTAAACACTACATAAATGCTATTGCTTAATGCAGCAGACTATGGTGTTGGAGAAAACTACTGCAGTGGAAGCCCTAATGTGCAGCATTTACCGTATTTTTCGGACTATAAGATGCACCTACCTTTTTGGGGGAGGAAAACAAGAAAAAAAAATCTGCCTCTGCCTCCCAGCAATTTGCCTCCTTGCAACAAACAGCAAACAGCCTGCTTTAGTTTCATTTTCGTTTTCAGCACAGCCTGATTAGCACAAGGGAAAAAAAATCTGCCTCCCAGCAATTTGCCTCCTTGCAGCAAACAGCGGAGGCCTGTGCTGCAATAGGCAATGGCAATCCCTGCAGCCTGAAACAGCTGAGGGTCAGGAGGCCAATCTAAGCAACAATCAACTGCTTGTGCTAATCAGGCTGTGCTAAAGCTGAAACGGCCTGTTTGCTGTTTGGGTGCAAGGAGGTAAATTGCTGGGAGGCAGAGGCCAAAGGGTGGAGGCTGGCGATGGGGCTACATTCAGTGTATAAAACACACCCAAATTTTCACCCTCTTGTGGGTGGGAGGGAAGTGCATCTTTTACTCTGAAAAATATGGTATGTTATTGAATTAAAGGATAAAAGAATCATTTTCTCCAATTAAATGTGATAATTGTTGCATCAGATGTCCTCTGTGTGCCTAAAACTTGCATATGTCCAGCAGCCTTGTAGAATTTGTTCCCTTCTCTTGGCCATGACATATTTTGCCATATCTTTTGTAAAACACAAGAACAGTGCTCTCATTTTGTCTTATAGTAGCACAATCTTCCTGACCCGAATATAATCTTTACTTGTACATGCAGAAACTCTACTGACTCAAGCAAAATCTGTATAGCTCTATTGTCAAGTTATGTTTAATTACTTTTATTAAATAGTCAAATGTAGGAATGTAGGATGGGGACAGGAACCTGACCAAAAGGAACAGAAGTAGCTATAATGTGTTCACAGCAATATCATTTGTAGTCTTTTCTTGTGGGGTGATTCTGGCGTCCATCGTGCAGTAAAAGTTGTAAGGTGATGAAACATAGTGAAATAATTGCTCTGGTCTGGCCATGTACTAAGGCTCACTTTGCTTAAAATTGGGAAAGATTTATCTTGATGGATAGTGTGTAATTTTTTTAAATAGTAAATATAAATCAATTAACTATCAATTAACCACACTATGGCTCTCTTCAATGCTTATTCATAGCTAGTTTAACTGTGGACACTGAGTGAATCCAATTTTCTGGGCATGCTCAGCATACTAAACCACACTACCTAGGATGGCAGTTTCTGGATAAAATGTTGTTGGCTGGATAGTTTGTTATACATGGGATCTGTCACTGAATAGATATGTAGAGATTGTAGTCTGAAAAAATAAAGATGTAATCATTTGTTGTTTTCTTCCAGATATTCTGGAGCAACCTGTGGCCTCGCCTTTGTATTTGTATACCCATCCATCATCTATATCATCTCCTTGCATCGGGAAAATCAGCTGACATGGTTTGCACTAATCAGCCATTTTTTGATAATTCTTCTAGGAGTGGCAAATCTGATGGCACAATTTTTAATTTGAAAATCAATCTTATATCAGAGTTGGTTCTTTGCAAGAGGTACAGGATTACCAAAAAGTTACCTTGAACAGTATTATAAAAACAGTATCCTGCAGTTTTATAAAAGTTATGCAGCAGTATATCTGTAGATTGCCATCTTTCAATCTTAATGTGTTCCAGAGAAAACAGCCTTTAAAAAACCAACAATAACAAACAAACTTTTTTAAAAATGGAGGCTGCATCTTGCAATATGAAGCACCAAAGCAAATGGAAGGAACTGAGTGAATTTCTGCTGCAACTTCAAATAGAAATGGAAATTATTTGGGAGTTACTAAGTTCTTTTTATAAATTATAATATTTTTTTAATGTGGAAAAAGCCATCTAAGAAACTGTAGGCAAATAAACAAGGGACTTTATTGAACAGGAAACTATTGCTACTGTTAAAAAGAGCGTTTTGAATTCTTTTACTGTTGAAATGCAGCACATATTAAATCATGAAATACCACTAACATTAAACATTTTGTGATATTTCTATTGTCTACAACAGGGGTGTCAAACTCAAGGCCCGGGGGCCGGATCCAGCCTGTGGGGTGCTTAGATCTGGCCTGCGGGGTCGCCCTGGAAACAGCAAAGGACTGGCCCATAGTGCCTCTGCCAGCGAAAATGGAACTTGGGAGGGCTGCATGCGGCCCTTGCAAGCTCTGTTTTCACTGACAGAGGGTTGCAGGAGGCCATCACAGCCAAAAACAGAGCTCAGGAGCCCGTTTTCTCTGGCAGAGCACATAGGCCACCACAGCCACCCCAATACAAGTGATAGCGAGCTGGCCATGCCCACTCAGTCGCCCCAAGATCAAAACACAACCCTGATGTGAGTTGAAACTCAATGAAATAGAGTTTGACACCCCTGGTCTACAATATCTGGACTGAAAGGGAGATTTTCTTACATGTCCTGCACAAAGAGTCCTGGTGGTGCAGTGAACTAATTCACTGTTATTAAGATCAGCTGCTTGCAATTACTGCAAGTTCAAATCCCACCAGGCTCAAGGTTGACTCAGCCTTCCATCCTTTCTAAGGTAGGTGAAATGAGGACCCAGATTGTGGGGGCAATAAGCTGACTTTGTATAAACATACAAAAGTATGAAGGCTATTGCTTAACGTACTGTAAGCCACCCTGAGTCTCCGGAGAAGGACAGCATATAAATCAAATTTTTTAAAAAAGAGAGAGAATGTTTTGTCCATTTTCTTTAGACTTGGCATGGAAGGTCTAGAATTAATATGAGATAGACTGTATTTATTTTGCACAACAGTGTTAAATCTAAAAAGTCATCAATAATTGTACAGTGAGCTCAAAATGTTGACTTGCATTGCTGTACCAAGCCTCTCCCCAAAGTGCAAAGTGTGGTTATGAAACTTTTTGTATCTTTTCTGGGGGGGAATTCAAATTAATGTTTTGACTCAAATCTGGGATGAACAAACCTATGCTTACCTTTTGCTGACTCTGGACATGTGTTACCTGTCTCTCAGCATCGTGGCTATTAAATCTTACACTTTGAGGAGGGGTAGCTTTTTACGTTTGAAAAAGCCCCCATCTGCACTGAATCAGCACTTTGTACACATACACAGCCTCAGTGCATCCATCTGTCTTCCAGCCTTCTGAGGGTTGCAACTTCTCCAAAGCTATGAAGAGGATCATTAGGAAAAGCTTTGCTGTTTTTCCACTTCAGCTCAACTATTCTGCTTCATATTACTGGTACTTTCTGGCTATATTGGCCGAGAAAAGCCAATATAGTAATCCTAAAAAGATTGGTTTAAATTTGGGGAAGTCCATTCTCCCCCTAATGATCTTGCTAAAGATCTCTGCTTTTTCTACCTCTCTTGGCAATTCGACTGTCTCTTAGGAATGGTGTACCAATTGTCTGCCTCCAGCGCTTATCTAACAACAGGTTGACCAAGAAGGAAATAAATAAGACTCCACTTACTACAGCTTGAAGGGACTCGGTGGCTCAGTGGCTAAGACGCTGAGCTTGTCGATCGAAAGGTCGGCCGTTCAGCGGTTTGAATCCCTAGTGCCGTGTAATGGGGTGAGCTCCCGTTACTTGTCCCAGCTTCTGCCAACCTAGCAGTTCGAAAGCACGAAAAAAATGCAAGTAGAAAAATAGGGACCACCTTTGGTGGGAAGGTAACAATGTTCCATGCACCTTTGGCATTTAGTCATGCCGGCCACATGACCATGGAGACGTCATTGGAACAGCGCAGACTCTTCGGCTTTGAAATGGAGATGAGCACCACCACCTAGAATCGGAAACGACTAACACATATGTGCGAGGGGAACCTTTACCTTTACCTTTTACTACAGCTTGATCAGGGAGAGAAGTGAGAAATATGGAAATAGTGGGACTGCTTTGGATGTACCCTTGGAAACCCTATTGATTGACCGGGAGGTTGTGCTTACATTATTGTAAGCAGGATTTTCATGTGCATCAGCAGGATGCAGCCAGCACAATACCCAGGACTTCCATCATGCTCACTGTATAGGTCAGTGATGGCTAACCTTTTTGACGTCGAGTGCCAAAAGCGGGGGGAGCGGGGGGGGTCATGGGTGCGTGTGCCCACATCCATAATTCAATGTGGGACATTGCGCACGTGACCCATCCACACTTCCCCCTGCTTTTGGGAAGCGATGGCCCAGTGGGCCCGCTAGGCCCATTTTTCCCCCTCCCCAGGCTCCAGAGACTTTCTAGGAGCCTGGGGAAGGAAAAACAGCCTTCCGCATGCTCCCTGGAGGCCTTCCGAAGACTGGAAACAGCCAGTTTCCTGACTTTCGGTGGGACCGGAAGGCCTGAAAATCAGTTGGCTGGTGTGCACATGCACACTGGAGCTGAGCTAGGGCAACACTCGTGTGCCCACCAATATGACTCCGCGTGCCACCTGTGGCACCCGTGCCATAGGTTCGCCATCACGGGTATAGGTCCTTTCTTTTTATTTCCTCCGGGCAAAACCTCTTGGTTCTTATTTTCTGGCATAAAAACTACCACATCTATAGTACAAAACATCTCAGGACTTCTTCAGAGCTGTTCTTTCAGAGTAGTAATCTGAGAAGGCAGACCATGCTCAGATGTCATGCATATAGGCCTAATGACATACTTGCTTGAGAAGGTGCTTGATCTCAATTCAGCACCACTCATCCTGGGTCTGCCACCAAGGTCTGGATCTGCTTCATTGTAGGACCTATCCTGTGCATGTCAGGGAAGACTCAAAAGAGAAAAAGCTCTTTTCTCCCATGTAGTCCTTTTATATATATATATATATATATATATATATATATATATAT
>WNWU01000002.1:50977799-50996958 GCA_012654045.1 Ptyas mucosa
TCACACATTAATCACGAAATCTCCAGAACTGTAAAGCCTACAAACTTGAAATTTGCCACGTACGTTCCTCTTGGCTTCTAGGTGCTCACTAAGAAAGGATTTTTTGAAATGACCATCAGAGCATTAGTATTTCCTATATTATTATTAACACGCTCTGATGCTAAGGAGTTCTACACCCCCTCCCCACCTGAAAAGAAATCTGTTCCAAATGCAAAACACAAGCAGAGGAATTTCAGTTTCAGTTTTACCTTCACAGCAGAAAGCAGGTTTAATACAGAACACTTAAGCTAAGCCACGCCCAGCCTGCTTCCTGGCTCCTTGCTCACACAACAAATACTGTTTGAATTTCCAAACACCCCTCAACTCTCTCACGCTGATAGGATGCTAGCCAGATGAATACCGATGGATGCTGCGGGCTGGGACATTCTACTTCCCCCTCCCACTCTGTTCCAACTGCCAGTCCAGCTAGTGAGATATATTTTATAAAAGCTGGATTTTAGAAGGTGTGTCCTCAAATACTTGTTTGAAATGGCATTTCAGTATATGTTCTTGATTTCTCACTTGGGAAATCTGCCTTCAGAAATCTTTGAAGCCTAGGCCTTCATTGCGTAGCATTATTCTTCCATCACCAAGAAATCCTTCAAGTGGAACAGAAAGTGAATTAGCATGATTGATGCATCTCCAGTGTAATTCCTCATTTCATCTAACATTTCTATGTAGTGCCAGTACATGGAGACAAACAGTCTAATGCCCCTGGCATATGCTTCCTGGGGTTGGCTTTAGTGCCTCGTTACAAAATGTGGTTTGAAGTGAAAAGCATGTGGAAATCTGTGAAGAAGAAAGAGCAATGGGCTTATTTTAATGTTTCTGTTTTCATTTTAAATGGATGTAAGAAACAATTATGTGTACTCCGCTCTGGGTTACCACAGTGAAGGTCTCTGACTGATAGCTTGTAACAAGTACTCTGTCATTGTTGGGAATGAATTTCTGTATACTTATCTTTTGAGAACTTTGATTAAGCTGCAGAAAGCCCTAATTATGAGTAAATGTAGGTTTCAAAATAATTAGGACACATCCTGGTAGAAATGCTAGAATGCTGGTTCAGTAGGATAACCACTGTTGTCCTCAAAACTTGCTCTCTTTTTTTTTAAGTTTCAAAGGCCTAATTTATTAAAATACAATTAGATCTTAAGTAGCTAGTAAGCCATTTCTTGGAATTAATTACGGATAAGCTTTTTTCCCCAACTTGGTGCCTTCCAGTTCTAAAACTTGTGTTCTCATCAGTTTCAGCTACTAGAAAGACTGAATGGGGGGGAAAAAAGCAGGCTATATTTCTATGCTTCCGGAGGGAAATAGGTTATATGCATTTCTGATTCGATTTTGTCTTATGACTTGGGAGAGAGCTAAATATTCTCCATCCTAAATTGATGGTGATTGATAACCAGATTAGTGAATGGTGCTTTAAAGAGATGCTGCAATTGCCTGTTCTTTAGAACTACCAAATTTCTCTTTTCTTCTGTCTGCCCTTTTCCCTGTGGGAAAAGCAGTTTGCACTTAAGCAGAAACACAATAGTAACATACCAGTATGTGTGTTTGTATGTGCATATATACACACAGATGCACGTACTATTTGATACACTTCTTAAAGTACTGTTTTATGCCATCCACATTAAGTGACTTCTGTGCAAGCATCTAGCAGGGTTTAAGACTGAACAACAAAGTGAGTAACTGATGAATGATGCTAAATGAACTTGATATGATCCTGTAAGTACTTTGTTTCTTTATGGCCCAAATGTCAGGATTGTGAGCAGGGGTGGGTTGTACTTACCTTTATTACCGGTTCGCAATGGGGCTGTGCGCATGCGCAGAAGCGTTTTGATGACATTGGGGTGGGTGGGCAGAGCCTCCCTCCGGTTTTACTACCAGTTCTATAGAACCAGTCCGAACTGGGGGCAACCCGCCACTGGTTCCGAGTAACGCATTCAAAGAACTCAGAACTCTGAGGCAGGCAGATCCCTCAAAGAAAATGTTTATTGGATGCATCATATCGTCACGGCCAGTGAAAACCAACTCTGAGGTTTCCTGCTTTAAAAGTATAATTAAAAGAATAAATGTTTCCCTCCCCCAGTGTCCCAAGTCACATTATCCAATTAAAACTGTTGATGGTCCCCCAGTCACTCCTGTCTTTTGATTGCTACATGTTGGGATGACCTTGGTTCCCATGGGAAGGCTTATTGTTTTGTCTGTGGGACAGTCTACCTACTCTCCCACTCCCGAATATGTGGCAACTATGAAGCAGGAAAAGATGGCTTCAGCCAGGTTCGATTCAGAGTTGACACCAACACTTAGAGGTCAATGGAAGATGTGAATTATGAATATTAGAAATAACCCAAGCACTTCCTTTTTACGGGGAAGACTCAAAAGCTTCTGATGCATCTTGGAAACAGCTGATACTCTACTACAAGAGTACATATTTTGCGTCCTGTACTGTACCTTTTTTTCCAACCAACATACGTTTGAAAAGAAATTATATAAATTGATTTTGGACTTTGTTGATTAGACCACTCTAACAACCAATAAGAGTTAAAATAATCCTAGGAATGAGTTTCTCTGCGATCAGATTCCTAAAAGTTAGAGTGACAAGAATTCCAGTAAGTACAATGAAAACAATTTCCCTGTTGTGTTCCTGTGGGAGAGGTAATTAAACACAATTAAACCAAATGTTGCTGACTCCTCCATTCAATTCTGCTCTCTTCGTAGTCACGTGACCGGGAGCAGAGCTGTTATTAAGGGGCTAAAAGTAATTCTCTGCATGCTTTTCCTGCTTGGTCTGCTTGAGTGCCCTATGGCTGCTTTCATATCTGGAAACAAGCAGGAAAAGTGAGACATTAGCAAAGCTGTCTGAAAAACTGGATACACTGAGAAAAAGATAGACAAGATGCCCTCCAATTTAATATCTGGATTGACACATTGCATTATGGTTTGGTTGTTGTCACCACAGTTCACCAAGCTGTTTTGCCTGGTTCTTTCATTATACTAAGCCATTAATTGTGGTTTACCAGCCACTATGCCATAGTTCATACATTGTGCTGAGTCAAAAACAAGCAAACGACATAGCTTAATATGGGTGAACCCAATGTACAATCCTACTTGTTCTGTAGTGTAGGATTCCTACAATGTGCTAAACCATTATGTGGTAGTTTTTTTCCCATTTACACAGTGTGACTCTTGCCACTGTGGACAGTAAATTATGCTTTAGCGTGTAATGTCATGCCAGCTAAAAAGTATATTTAATTACCTTGGTGAATGAACTATTCTGATTTAATTCACAAATCTTCTTTCGTTGATGAAGCAATACAGTTCAGATACCAGCTAATCCTGTAGTAATATGTCATATTCAGGGGTGGGTTCTAAATTTTTTTACTACTGGTTCTGTGGGCATGGCTTATTTTGTGGGCATGGCTTGATGGTCATGTAATAATTATTTAGGATTTAGCAGAGGTACTGGTCCACCAGGCTTTTAACTGCTTGCAGAGCTGTACCGATCTACCCATTTATTTTTTTCAGGCACTGGTCTACCCATTTATTTTTGCAGGCACTGATCTACTCATGTATTTTTGCAGGCATTGGTCTACTCATTTGTTTTCTTTTAACATTGATCAGCTGTAGGGCGGCCCTTTGAAGCCCCGGGGCAAGAGTTTAAACAGTTTTTTTCCCTCTAGCCATCAGCTGGGACTCAGGAGGCAGCAATAGATTGGGAGTGGGACCAAATAAAAGGTAAGAATAATGCAGGAGGTGGGGGGACGGAACCAGTTTGGTGATGTCATATCGTCACCGCTACCAGCTCGGGAGAACCGGAAGGAACCCACCACTGGTCATATTGTCTGTTTTGCTGTTTTGTTTTAAATTATTGCTCTGCCTTTAAATAGAGTACTATATAAAGTTAATACCATTCTTGTTTTATAAAAATGATTATCAAATTGTTCACATAGTATATGGAAATATTTTATGTGCTAATACCTTTTAACTAAAGATACTATCATGGTTCCAAATAATGAACTCTGTGAAGTCAGGACTCTGAAGCTTGGCTTGGGTTCAAGAATCCCTTTATTGAGTATCGGCACTTAGAAAGTTGAAGCTAGCTCTAAATTATTCCTGCACATGGGGATCGTTAAAAGAATAGAATTTCCTCACCCCCTAGGTCTGTGATGGCAACCTATGGCACGCGTGCCACAGGTGGCACGTGGAGCCGTACCGGTGGACACGCGAACTCGGCTCCGGCACACATGCACACACCAGCCAGTTGATTTTCAGGCCTTCCGGTCCCACCAAAAATCAGCAAATGGGCCCTTCCTGGCCTCCGGAGGGGTGGGGAAGGCCGTTTTTGCCCTCCCCAGGCTCCTAGAAAGCCTCTGGAGCCTGAGGTGGGCAAAAAACAGGCCTATCGGGCCCACTGTGCCATCGTGTGCCAAAAGCGGGAGTGTGGGGGGGAGTCACATGTGCATGGTGCACATCAAAAGGCTTTTTAGTTCCTCTTCACTTTCTGCCATTAGAGTGGTATCATCTGCATATCTGAGATTGTTGATATTTTTCCCGGCAATCTTAATTCCAACTTTTGATTCATCTAGCCCCACCTTTCTCATGATGTGCTCTGCATGTAAGTTAAGTAGGCAAGGAGACAGTATACAGCCTTGCTGGATTCCTTTCCCAATTTTGAACCAATCAGTGGTTCCATGTCCAGTTCTCACTGTTGCTTCTTGACCCTCATATAGGTTTCTCAAGAGACAAATAAAATGGTCTGGTACTCCCATCTCTTTAAGAATTTGCCACAATTTGTTGTGATCCATACAATCAAAGGCTTTAGCATAGTCAATGAAGCAGAAGTAGATGTTTTTCTGGAACTCCCTAGCTTTCTCCATGATCTAGCATATGTTGGCAATTTGATCTCTAGTTCCTCTGCCTCTTCGAAATCCTGCCTGTACTTCTGGTAGTTCTCAATCCACATACTGCTGGAGCCTAGCTTGTAGGATTTTAAACATAACTTTACTAGCATGTGAAATGAGTGCAATGGTGCGATAGTTTGAACATTTTTCCGCATTGCCTTTCTTTGGAATTAGAATGTAAACTGACCGTTTCCAATCCTGTGATTGGATTTTATTAAATAAATTTATTAATAATTTTATTAATTAATTAATATTTAATTAATTAAATTAATAATTATTATTTATTAATAAATAATAATTGCATATAGCACTACTAAATTCAGATGGAGTCCACAAGTATTCAATAAAAGAATAAATTGTTTTTTGACTCCATTCAAGTTGAGAACTGGATTATCTGCCACTTCATACTTTCCTTTCATTACTGTTTTCTTCTGGGAAATATTGATTTGCTGTCAGTTGTAGGTATATAAACATCCTATTTTGTCCATATGATACACTACAGATCAAGGATTTGCTGTGATGTTTCAAGCAGTCATGCTACTGCCTTGATACAACAGTTCCATTGGTAGAATTTGTCAGATTGCTGGGTATGTTCAAATTCTACACTGCTTGGGATAAGACCACTTTCCACACAGGGGTGATTCAGAAAAGCCTTTGTTTCAGAAGCAGGGTTGGTGGAGGCCAAAAACTAAAAGCGGTTATGTCTTCCAGGATTCTAAAGCTCATTGTCAGTGGAGGTCAACATAGCCTTAGTTTTGTAGTGGTCCTGTTGGCAGGGAAATAGATTTTTATTAGCAAAGGTTTCTGATGCTTAAGCAATTTTGTTATTGACTTTAATATTAATCTGGTATTTTTTGAGTTATTTGTGTTTGCTTAAATGCTTTTAATCTGAGTCACCTTTTATTGTTGTTTTGCATTTTATAGCATTAATTCCTCTAAGCCAGGGGTGTCAAACTCACATTGTCACAGTGGCATCACGTGACGTATTGGGACTTTTCCCCCCTTTGCTCAACTGGGCATGGGTGTGGCCAGCACGTGACATAACCAGCCCATGGGCCGCGAGTTCGACAACCCTGCTCTAAGCACTGATTTTTAAATAAAAAGTGAAGTTTTATGTGTACATGTTAGATTTATACCTTGTGTTTCTACTAGAAACTCACCATGTGCTCATGCTTATTTACTCATAAAGATATAATAGAGCTTGTCTGACTTTGAGCTGTTCACACATCATTCAAAGCCATGATGTGATTTGTTTCATTCTGACTAATTGTGTTCCATAAATCCAGCTTTTTTTTTTTTTAATGAACCGCAATTTGCAGCTTAGTGCCTTGTGTGAACTTCTGGCTTGTGCAACAAACAATGGCTGTGTCATATGAATCCAGTCAAAAGTTGGCAAATAGCAGGCCATGGAGACTCACAATTCAGGGACTGAATAGAATACAGATGCCTCTGATCTTTGTTAACATTTAACTTTTTACACATTATAGCTAAAATTGCTTAGATTGTCAACAGAAGTTTTTATTTTTTGAGAAAAATCCCTGTGGATTTTGTTTCAAACAATTTGTATTTTTTTAAAAAAAAGATATATAACAACGTTAATTCTTGGCATTAAGATATTTAAAATGAATACACGCTTAAAGAATTTACATAAGCATATGAATAGCAGTATTTTGGAACTATGCAAGAAGTGATAAACTAATCACCAATTCTAGGAATTGCCTCAAAACTAATAATCTCTTCTCATCCTTTTGATATGCTTCATCTCTTCTGTTTTGTTCAGCAACAACAGTATATTAATAAGTCATTATGTCAGCCTTATTCCCAGTTTTCTTTTTTATCAGCTTCAGACATTAAGAGAGAGTGAACGGGTGATTCTCTACGATAATACTACATGTTGCTTCTGTCAGCTGGAGATGCATCATCTGAAGTCAGCACAAAGTCTTGCAAACCTTGGAAGCAATATTAGGAGGCCAAGGACCATCTGGACAAAAGACTGATTCTGCTTCCAAGAGCCACAGATGTGCTGCCTGGTATGCAGATGGATTGGGACGTCTTATTGAATATTTATCTTGTCACAGAAAACTTCCAAAACACTAGAAGCACACAGGGTCATTATGAGGATTTGGAAAAATTGCTGGAATACTGTATTAGACTTGCACAAGACAAAAAAGAAAGAAACAACCATTTTTTGACATTCAGCTCACACACACACATGCACGCAAGCACGCACACATACATACTACTGCTGCACTATTTGCAGGATAAAAATTTGGCTTTTCTGGAAATCAGTCTCTGGATATCAAAATATCTCTTGCCTTTATTAGTACTGCAGCTAAAGACAGAATATAATCCAATCAAATTTCAAATATCGTGTCTGCACATCTAAGTATACACATTAGTTGCAGTGGTGGGTTGCTACCGGTTCTCCCCGATTCTTGCGAACCGGTAGTGGAAATTTTGAGTAGTTCGAAGAACCAGTAAATACCACCTGTGCTTGGCCCCACCCCCTATCTATTGCTGCCTCCCGACTCCCAGTTGATCGGCTAGAAGGAAAAAATCAGAGAGCTCACTTGACAAAGAAGAGAAGAAGAAAAAAAGACGCCGTCACTTTAAATTGACAAGCCAAGAAGCAGCTGCTGGAAGGAGGTTTTTGCTTGCAGAAGCGCAGTGACATTCAGCAGTTTGTTTCTGGGTCAGCTGAATAACAAACTGGATAAGAGGAGGGATTCTTATATGGTTCTATGTTTTTGAAGTTTTGGGGTTTGTGCAACATGGGCTTTGTGTTTCTAAAAAGGTTCGGGCGATTTCCATTGTGAAATATCCTGTCTTTTTTTTTTATTGAAAAAGTTTTAAAAGTTTTACATACATTTTCTCCCCCCCTCCCCAACCACCCCCCCCGACTTCCCAGAGCAAGTACAAAATAAAATACAGCTTAAATTCTCTAAATTAAACTCCATTTCACACTTATTATAATCATGATCATTAAACAAATAGATAAAAGGAAAGCAAGTCTTTTTTCTCCTTATTCCATCTAATTCAACAAAATTATCTCCATTTATAATTACAGCAATTAAAACAAGTATTATCTAATCAAACCTATCATTACTCAATTTGGCTAATTGTTACTTAACAAATTATTAGATCTATACAATTTAACAAAATATTTTATAACTTCTTTCATTTAAAACAAAACAACAACAACAACAACAACAACAAAAAAGGAAACCCTCACTCAAAAACCCCCCGATTTTAAAAAAAATTACTATATAAAGTCTTCCGTCCTTCACTTTTAAACCATCAAGGTCCAATTATAATTAAAACACTTAATAAGAAATAATATTAACAATAATTTTTTAATTAATAATCAAACCTCTTATATCAATACATATTAACAAATCAACTAAGAACATCATTTAAGAACTTTATCAATCCTTTAAATTCTTCATACTAGATTGAACCAATTGCTAATCTTCTTGTCTTCACATCTTCCAACAGCATATAAGATATCTTCATTTGCGTCTACCCACCTAAATAAAAATTGCTTCTGTATATAAAAAAAAAGCCCCCCAAGTGACTTTGTAATTGTAATTATATTTGAAATGATATCCATCAAATCCAGTCAAAAATTAGATTAATAAATTCGTCAGACATATTAGGGAAACCACCAGATCAACTGCAATTGCCCTAGGTCCATAGTCCTTTTGCCTTATATTCATTACCATCAAGCAGGAAACTTCAATTTGCTATATTCAATAGAACTTCTGCGATTGCAATTAAGTCCAAATTTGTTGCAGTCCTTAATAAAATAATCCAAATCATTCAAGTCAGGGCATATTTCACAACCCAATACACCAGCATTGCTGTGATCTGTTTATTCTTCTCAAATATTCCAATACAGCTGTAGGTTGCCTCCTCATCGTCGCTCATCGCTTAGTTAACTGGCATTAAACTGCTGTCTGTTTTTTTTTCTTTTTCCAAAAAATTCAAAATCTTTAAACAGTTAAACAATACTTTTTAAGGACCATCATCCCATCAAGCAGGGTTATTTTCCATTTCTCCAGTCTTTCTTCTTTTCCTTTTACGAACTTTCTTCTTAACTTTGATCCCTCTGCCTTTTTTAGCTCCAGTAGAATTTTGCGGTTTTTGGGATTGCATATTATAAAATTTTTGCAGAAATGTAGCTTCTTCTGGAAACAACTCTTTAAGTGCAGATTGAGTTTTATAAAAAAAAATTCGTGTAACCAAAATTTCATCAGCTTCCAACACTTCTTGCTCCTTATTTTGCACAGCATTCATCTTTCTCTCCTCAGTAAAATCTGCTATAATCTGTTGTTGTTTTTTTGCATCTCCCAACTCTTCATTCAATCCCCCACTGCTAGATTGCAACTCAGTATTTCCATGTATTTCATTGTTTCCAGCTTGAGAAGCTTGAAATATAATATCAATTCTTTTCAATAAAGCAGAGGTAATTGAACTCAAAGCTTCCTCAAAATCAGACCATTGAGGGTTAAATAACCCTCCTTTGCTTTCAAAAAGCCCAGCCATCTTGCCCCCCTTCTTCCTTCCCTTCCAGAAGGACAGAAAAAAAAGGGGAAGAAAAAGAAAAAAAGAGTTTCAAGAAGAAGAAAAGTGATCCTTTACAATTTGTAATTTGTATTGCTGCTTCAATTATTATTATTCCTTTCTTGTTACATCCACTTTTCAAAAAGGAGTTTTACGTTTCAAACAGGGGCTTGTCAATAATTACTTTTAGCTTTCACTTCTTCACGCCCCGTTAAAACTCAAACGCCATCTTGCTTTCACTTTCAGCTTAGGAAGAATCTTTTAAAGAAAGTAAATCTTTGGAGTTAAAAGGAAAAAAAAATACTTGCTGTTTGATTCACACTGCTTGTGCTCTGCCAGCTTGATTCAAAGAGTATCTATTTAAAGTTGGTGCTGGGATGGTAACGACATCTAGCTCTGCAAAGCAGAGACATCCAGGGTCCGGAGTACTGACAGGCTTAGCGGGGAGCTCTCATCTTCAAGCGCCAGATTATGGGTGAAATCTGGCACTTTCAGGGAGCTCTACCCCACCCGTCTACTCACTTTCCCCCCTCATACCAGGGGGAAAGTTTTCAAACCGCAAGACAGCCGATAGTCGCTGTTCTTGCAGTTCTACGAAGCCCTGGGCTGGCGCTTCAAAAAGAAGCGTCCGGCAATGTCGCAGTCCCACCGGAAGTCCTGAAATATCCTGTCTTGAATTAGTTTTCTGCCTGCTTGTAAATGGAGCCAAACTTCCGGTAGCTGTTTTCTTCTTACAAAGTTTCCTTTATGCAGCTGCTAGAAATGTGGAATGAGTATCAGGCAGGTCCCTTGTTAGCAGCTTGATTTTTCTTTGCTTTTCTGGGACCCTTTTCTTATGAGTAATATTTTATTTGGGGAAATGAAGAGAGGGGAGTTTGATTCCTTCCCAGAGCAGGTTAGTGGGGTGGGGAGGGAATGGGGATGTTGAAGTAACCTTCCCCTGGAGTGGGGAGGAATGGGGATTTTGCAGTATCCTTCCCCTGTCACGCCTGCCACGCCACACCCACCAAGCCACACCCACAGAACCAGTAATAAAAAATTTTGAAACCCACCACTGCATAAGTCCATCTTAATATGCTATTCCTGGTATGTGATGTTTTGTATACATACAGAGAAAGAAGCACTCTTGTAATCTTTGACTTTTAGGCTTGCTGTCAAACATCAGCCATAATACTAATGACTGTTTTGAACAATACGCAGGTTGTATTACATGAATGGCTATTTGATATATGAAATTATGACTGAAATATTTCTGCACCTATATTGGTTCACACTACCATGAAGTTTCTCCTTAGTTTTAGGTTGCTTCTCTCTTTGTTCAGTTTCCATCCATTGCTTCTTGTTTTGCCTTCTGGTGCTTTGGAAAATACATTGCCCTCCCCTGCTTCTTTCTGGCAGCCCCTTAAAAGCCTGTTGCCTATCACACTCTTGGGCAAAGCTTGTGAGCCATTTCCTCTTTTCAGTGGTCCATGAAAGTGCATCTATAATATGTAGATAATAAAGTTGAAAAAACGTGAACAACATTTTTACAGAACTATAGATACGTTGAGGCTAGGTGTGACAAGGAATGACTGGGAGGGGAGGGGCCAAGTGAGGCACCCCTTGATGTGAGTTGGCCATGCCTACCCAGTCACATGACCATCAAGCCATGCCCACAAAATAAGCCACGCCCACAGAACCGGTAGTAAAAAAATTTAGAACCCACCCGATTGGTTGGCTTGAACATTATACTTCTTTAATTACAGCTTTTGTCATAATTAGCTGGATTCAAACTTAGCTGTACGCTTTCCACTGGTCATGTTGAGAACGCTAGAACTAGAAGACAATGAGTTGGAGAACCATGCATTGCCAGTCTTTCCTTAGACTACTTTATCCCTACTGCCTGCTCCTCCTGACAGATAATAATATAATAGAGCTTTCTACCTCAGTAGAAGCTTCCTTGAGCAACAAATTCTAAAAGGAGCTTTCGTATTCTTGTGGTTTTGATCTGGCTTGTTAGACCTGAATCCTGGCTTTTGATTTTAGAGCAGTGTTTCGCAACCTTGGCAACTTTAAGATATGTACACTTCAACTTCCAGAATTTCCCAGCCAGCAATACTGGATGAGGAATTCTGGAATTTGAAGGCCACAATCTTAAAGTTGCCAAGGTTGAGAAACACTGTCCTAGAGTGCTAACATACCAGATTGCATTCCTATTTCAGATTTCACGCATCTTTGATCTTGCTGAAATACACAACTTCAAATTAAGATTGAACAGTCATCCTAGGTCACAAATTACCTCAAGTGGCCCAAGTGGCTTAATATTCTTAAAATACCTCAATATATTAGAGAAGGCTACTATTTTAATTACAAAGAGTGTTATTCCACATTATAATGGAATTTCCTTGAGTAAAGAAACTTTAGAGAATATAACATTCAGTATAAAATACAATGACAGATAGATGTAGAAAGCTGGTATGTTGAGGCAGTGGTGGGATTCAACCCACAACCGGTTCGCCGAAAATGTGAGTGCGCGTGCATGCGTGCACGCATGGCTTCCACCATGTGGTGAAGGTCAACCGAGCAGCTTTTCGTGGCCTGCTCTGCTCCATCTCTGTTCTCCGGGGCAGTGGCTGCTTCTCTCCGTTGCTGCTCTTGCTGGGAGAGAGTGTGTCTCTTGTGCAATTTAGCAGCTGTGAGCTGCCGCTTTCCTCTAAGCCCCATCCAGAAAGCGCGCAGCACAGAGAAGCAGCCGCCATGTTGAATGCTACTTCTCTGTACTGCACATTTTCCGGATGGGATTTAGAGGAAAGCAGCAGCTCACAGCTGCTAAATTGCACAAGAGACACTCTCTCTCCCAGCAAGAGCAGCAGCGGAAAGAAGCAGCTGCTGACCCGGAGATCACATGGAGTGTCTCCGCAAATGAGCCTTGGCAAGGGACGGCTGCAAGATCTCCGCTGCAGAGCTTTAGATAAGAAGAACCCGGACGTAGTTTGAGGCCAGAGGGGTGCGGCAGCGAGTGGGCGGCGGCTCCGGGGCAAGACCGGAGCTGGGGAATGACGCATTATCCCCCACCCAGCCAAAGTAGGCAGCAAGCAGGTGGTGGCTCTGGGGCAAGGCCGGAGCTGGGGAATGCCGTGTCCCTGCCCTGAGGTGAAGGGCAAGTGGGCGGCATGCTTACCTTTGGTGAGCAACGCAGGCAAGGCATGGAGGTGCATGGAGATTAGCTGGACCGTGTGGCGAAGGGAAGATAATATATAGGGCGGGGTGGGGTGGGCAGGGCTAGCCAGTGGTTGGTTTTACCGGTTCTCTGAACTGCCCAAAATCATAACAAGCGGTTTGCCCAAACCAGTCCGAACTGACTGAATCCCACCCCTGTGTTGAGAGAGTTATTTCTTTGTTGTATATGCAGGCTGAGTTCTCATAGTACATTTAACCATGGTTAAGTTAGATTATGGTTTACTGAATTAACCCACTTTCCTGAGTTCATGTACTTAAATATATAGTACAGTGGTCTAAAGCCCTGTTATTAACATCAGCTGCCTGCAATTATTGCAGGTTCGAATCTCACCAAGGCTCAAGGTTGACTCAGCCTTCCATCCTTTCTAAGGTAGGTAAATTGAGGACCCAGTTTGTGGGGGCAATAAGCTGACTTTGTATAAATATACAAAAGTATGAAGGCTATTGCTTAGCGCATTGTAAGCCGCCCTGAGTCTCCGGAGAAGGGTGGCATATAAATCAAATTATATATATACCTAAACCACAAATTAAATACATGGGCTTGGTCCACACAACATACTAGGCTAAAATATGGTTAGTACTTTGTGCTCTGAATGTTGTATGAAAGCTTCCAGGTCTGACAGTAAACATACATAAAGCACATCTTGAATCACACCATCCAGATAAAGCTGAGTTTAATTTAAATATTTTTTATTTAGGCATTATTGCAAAAGTACTGGAAGAGTCCTATATTCTGCTAAATAGAGAGCAGTGTGGCAAGAAAAAAAAACCTTGCTTGACGAAAGCTGACATGTAGTGTTTGGAAACAACTCCAGCAATGATATCGTTTCATGATGATCATGGAGATGTTAAGAATATGAGGCTATAGACAAATTCAGTAAGTAGTCACATTTTTCTTTCTTTCTGGCAATGTCCTGTGCCTTCAACTTGCATTTGGAAAGACAAAAATTAGGCATGCATAATCTCCCCTTTCCTTGAAAAAGTAAGAATGACAAAAGCTTCAGCACATCCGTTTCTGAACTTGAACATATTATTGCTGGGAAATAACCCTTTCTTATGTAATGGAAAGGATTTACTACATCCTGACTAATTTATCTTGTAACATAACTTCTGTTTACAAGGCTTCAGGCCAAAATGTTTGACTTCTATTGTATAGTGGGATAAAAATAAATGTAAAAAACAGGAACTATTTAATTAAAAGATAGGAACCTTAAGTGACATTACTTTCCCAAAGTAATTTCTCACAAGATTTTAAGAGGTGCTGTTTCTTAAATTACCATCAACAAATTTATTGCAATCATTTAGATATGGAATTGCAGAGGAACTGCAGCTTAGAAATCAGGAATTAACCGTAGAGGAAGTGCCATTGTTCAATGACAGAGCATATGCTTTGTATGCCAGAGTTTCAACTTTTGGCACTAAGAAGGAGTTCTGTCTGACATCTGTGAATGCAGCTTAGAGTTAGTGTAAGATTGGGTATGTTCACCAGACATGCTTAGTTTATTTTGGGATTACCTGTTCTGCCCCAGCTACGAACCCCAAAGAACGCAGCACACACAAAGTCATACAAACCTTAGTTTACTAATTAAAGACTACTAATGAGCTTTCTTAGTAGTTGTTCGAACACAAGTACAGTTTAAATCAGTCTTTCCTGAACAAGGGCTGTTAATTTAACTTCATTAACAGCCGACCAGAATCCAAAGAATAATAACTCAATTCTGAGGTACAGTATTTCAGATAACCGTAATCTTACTGCAGTTGGCAGAAAGCCCAAAAGCAATTTGCAGGAAAACTGACAAAGAGAAACAAGAGCTGAATCAAACGTTTCTAGAATCAAGACACGAAGGAATATGAACAAAGTTGTTTCCTGCAAATTGCATCGGTTGTCGTCCTTCCTTAAATAGGCAAGGGGAGTGGACAATTAGCCCCAAGCCTTACTCTCGAGGAGACCTCCTCCTGAAGACCCATTCCTGCCTTTTAACAGCTCTGCGCGCTCGTGCATCAAGAAGAGGCTCCTCCTCTTCTTCCTCTTCACTTATGGGAGCTTCTGGATGTTCTAAAAGCCCTGGCTGAATCTCCGCTTCTGACACCACATCTTCTCCAGCCGCCTCATTGTCTGACTCGAGCGCCAGCTACACAGGCTGCTGGCGCAGCACCATACCAGCCTCCTCGCTGTCGGAATCAGCTACTAACTGCACAGGCCGCTGATAGGCCACAACACTACCCATGGTATCAGGCACCGGCAAAACAGGATCAGTCTGGTTTGCTAGACGACATTCATCTTGGCTATTATCCCAACCACTTTTGCAATGGCTGTTCTGTCTATGGTTTATATTTTTCTTGTTGTCAAAGTTAAACATCAAAACTATGGAGGTACTACAAATGAAGGCCCTTCATTTTTTTGGCTCCATTTCTCCACCTGTACATATATGAAAAAAGAAATGTGGAAAAAAGACATTTCAGCTAGATCACCTTATTTTTTTTTATTTAGGTCCAATTTCTGACTATTTCTGTCCTTGTTATTTATGGTATCTTGAGAACATCACCTAGCCATCGTGTGACAAGAAGTTCATTCTCATTACATTATTTTGGCCCAATGATGATTGGATGACTCTAGAATATGCTACGAATGCCTATTAAAAATGATCACTTCTCCCAAAGTTAGAAGAGAGAATGTCACAATAATAATTGTGATTATTGGGATGCTGATGTTCATTGAGTTAACTCTAAATAAACATAAGGCCCAGATTTGTTCAATATGTTAGATCCAAATATGTTACCTTGTTAAATGTGGCATATAAAAATGATCACTGTATGTCACAGATGGTGTGTCCTTGTGTCTCAATCTAGTAATTTGCATTAGATTACATTACTATGGTGAAAGAAGCATCATACTATGAAATTGGAACTGTTGGTTAGATTCTGAAAATAAGGAATGTCACACATATTATTATATAAAAAGTTTCTCCAAACTGATGCCTTCTATATCCATTAACTATAACTATAATTCCTCTTCTAGCTATATCTGCTCCTCTACTTTCAGGTAATGAAGATAGGGTGGGGGACTTCCGGTGGGACTGCGACATCGCCGGATGCTTCTTTTTGAAGTGCCAGCCCAGGGCTTCGTAGAACCACAAGAACAGCGACTATTGGCTGTCTTGCGGTTTGAAAACTTTCCCCTGGTATGAGGGGGGAAAGTGAGTAGACGGGTGGGGTAGAGCTCCTTGAGAGTGCCAGATTTTACCCATAATCTGGCGCTCGAAGATGAGAGCTCCCCGTTAAGCCTGTCAGTACTCCGGACCCTGGATGTCTCTGCTTTGCAGAGCTAGATGTCGTTACCATCCCAGCAACCAATTTTAAACAAATACTTCTTGAATCAAGCTGGCGGAGCACAAGTTGCACGAATGAAACAGCAGGTATTTTTTTTCTTTTTTTTTAACTCCAAGGATTTACTTTCTTTAAAAGATTTTCCCTAAGTGGAAAGTGAAAGCAAGATGGCGTTTGAGTTTCAACGGGGCGTGAAGAAGTGAAAGTTAAAAGTAATTATTGACAAGCCCCTGTTTGAAACGTAAAACTCCTTTTTGAAAAGTGGATGAAATAAGAAAGGATGTAATAATAATAATTCAAGCAGCAATACAAATTACAAATTGTAAAGGGTCTTTTTTTTTCTTCTTGAAACTCTTTTTCCCCCCCCTTTTTTTCTGTCCTTCTGGAAGGGAAGGAAGAAGGGGGGCAAGATGGCTGGTCCTTTTGAAAGCAAAGAAAGCAAAGGAGGGTTAATTAACCCTCAATGGTCTGATTTTGAGGAAGCTTTGAGTTCAATTACCTCTGCTTTATTGAAAAGAATTGATACTATATTTCAAGCTTCTCAAGCTGGAAACAATGAAATACATGGAAATACTGACTTGCAATCTAGCAGTGGGGGATTGAATGAAGAGTTGCGAGATGTAAAAAAAAAACAGATCATAGCAGTTTTTACTGAGGAGAGAAAGATGAATGCTGAGCAGAACAAGGAGCAAGAAATTTTGGAAGCTGATGAAATTTTGGTTACACGAATTTTTTTTTATAAAACTCAGTTTGCATTTAAAGAGCTGTTTCCAGAAGAAGCTACATTTCTGCAAAAATTTTATAATATGCAATCCCAAAAACCGCAAAATTTTACTGGAGTTAAAAAAGGCAGAGGGATCAAAGTTAAGAAGAAAGTTCGTAAAAAGGAAAAGAAGAAAGACTGGAGAAATGGAAAATAACCCTGCTTGATAAGATGATGGTCCTTAAAAAGTATTGTTTAACTGTTTAAAGATTTTGAATTTTGGGGGGGGGGGGAAAGCAGACAGCAGTTTAATGCCAGTTAACTAAATGATGAGCGATGATGAGGAGGCAATCTACAGCTGTATTGGAATATTTTGAGAAGAATAAACAGATCACAGCAATGCTGGTGTGTTGGGCTGTGAAATATGCCCTGACTTGAATGATTTGGAATATTTTATTAAGGACTGTAATAAATCTGGATCTAACTGTAATCGCAGAAGTTTTATTGAATATAGTAAATTGGAGTTTCCTGTTTGATGGTAATAAATATAAGGCAAAAGGACTATGGACCTAGAGCAATTGCAGGTGATCTGGTGGTTTCCCTAATACGTCTGATGAATTTACTAATCTAATTTTTGACTGGATTTGATGGATACTATTTCAAATATAATTATAAAGTCACTCGGGGGGGGGGGTTATAAGGAAGCAATTTTTTATTTAGGTGGGTAGACGCAAATGAAGATATTCTATATGCTGTTGGAAGATGTGAAGACAAGAAGATTAGCAACTGGTTTAATCTAGTATGAAGAATTTAAATGTTTGATATAGTTATTAAATGACGTTTTATCTGTATTGATAAATTAATAAGATGTTTGATTGTTATATAATTTTTTTTAATTAAAAATTTATTATTTTTTTATTAAGTGTTTTAACTATAATTGGACCTTGATGGTTTAAAAGTGGAGGACGGAAGACTTTATATAGTATTTTATTTTAAATTTGGGTTTTTTTGAATGAGGGTTTCTTTTTTTTGTTGTTGTTGTTGGGTTTTTTTCTTTGTTTTAAATGAAAGAAGTTATAAAATATCTTGTTAAATTGTATAGACTTAATAATTTGTTAAGTATTAATTAGCTATATTGAGTAATGATAAGTTTCATTAGGTAATACTTAATTGTTTTATTAACTGCTGTAATTATAAATGGAGATTAATTTTGTTGAATTAGATGGAATAAGAAGAAAGAAGACTTGCTTTCCTTTTATCTACTTGTTTAATGATTATGATTATGATAAGTGTGAAATGGAGTTTAATTTAGAGAATTTGAGCTGTATTTTATCTTGTATTTGCTCTGGGAAGTCGGGGGGGTGGTTGGGGAGGGGGGAGAAAATGTATGTAAAACTTTTAAAACTTTTTCAATAAAAAAAGAATTTAACAGCAGACTTTTAATTAAACAAAAATTCTAATGACAAAAAAAAGATAGGGTGGCTATTTTCCATATTGTGCTAAGCTATAATATGAATTGTTTGGTTTCAGCTGTTCATGAACTCAATTGTTGTAGTTCATAACTCAAGGTTTGGCTTAGCCTGGTATAAGAGTGCTTTGTTTTATTCAGCAAAGCTTCGTTAAACAAACTATGGTTTGATGTAGGGCTGTTCCAACTGCAGCCCCAGATCTGGATGCAATCTTTGAAAGCCTTGAGAATAGAGACCTCCAATAATTTATTCTAAATGGCAGGTTTTAATATAACAAAAGGAAGAGTATTAACTATTTTTTATTTAACTGTAGATTAAAAGAAACTGATATAATTTATACTGATTCATTAATTTTCAGCCTTGGGACTCTAAGTTTGGCCCTTGGCCAGAAAAAGTAATGAACCCCATTGGTGCAATGTCAGCACAGAAGCATATGCTAAGGTGCTTTCAGAAGATCTCTTGCCTTCTGTCTGTTTGCTTCTTGTACAGGTAGTCCTGAATCTATGAATACAATTGGTATGAGAATTTTCATTGCTAAGCAAGGTGATTGTTAAATGAGCCACACCCAAATCTACGTCCTTTTTACCATGTTTGTTAACCAAATCACTGCAGTTGTTGTGCGAATCACATGGTCCTTAAGGAAATGCAGCTTTTCCCATTGACTTTGCTTATTGGAAGCCAGATGGGAAGGTTGCAAATAGCAATCACATGACCCCAGAATGCTGCAACTGTTGTAAATACATGCAGCTGCCAGTCCTAAGTGCAAGAACCAGTCCTAAATCATTTTTTTCGGTGCCATTGTAACTTCAAATGGTCACTAAATGAATAGTTCTAAGTCAAGGGTCACCTGTAAATCCGCTTGTATAAGAAGAGTCTTAAAAATGCTGTGAATAGAATAGAATAGAATAGAATAGAATAGAATAGAATAGAATAGA
>WNWU01000002.1:50996968-51050441 GCA_012654045.1 Ptyas mucosa
GAATAGAATAGAATAGAATAGAATAGAATAGAATAGAATAGAATAGAATAGAATAGAATAGAATTCTTTATTGGCCAAGTATGATTGGACACAAGGAATTTGTCTTGGTGCATACGCTCTCGGTGTACATAAAAGAAAAGATATATTAGTCAAGAATCATAAAGTACAACACTTAATGATAGTCATAGGGAACAAATAAGCAATCAAATCATATTAGGAAACAGTCAATATAAATCGTAAGGATACCAGCAAGTTGTTATTATTCCCACAACTAAATGAAACTGACCTTGTAACATTTCTGGGATATTAGGGAACAATTAAAATGTCTGTTTCCTTTCTACAGTGTAGCTTGTTTCCTAGATCATCTTGCATGATCAGCTTCCTTTATTCTGCAATCACATGTCCTTTAGTTAGTTAGTCACTCTGCTCATAATACTGTATGGAACAGAGTCTTGTAACCAAAATATTGTATTAAGTAAGTCCGTAATTAAGTAATCATTTCAGGCAGGCACAACCATGTAAAGCTATCCCAAGTACTACATCTAGTGTTCCTCTCCTCAGGCAGCTCAGAGTAGTGAAACAGTCTTTGCTCTCTCCTTCTCTTTATTTTACCACACAACAATCCTGTGGAGATGGTTTGGCCATGATATATTTCTTATGCACCTTCTATGGAACTTCATTGATAGAATTTTTGATGTCTGATATTTCTACTGCTGCTATTCTAGATACACAAACACACAACATACATGCAAATTCAGTTTCAACAGCTAACCTAGCATTGTGATAACTGACTCTCCAACCCTTCTTTTTGGTTATATTTTGCCTTAATTATCAACCCTGGTCCACTCTCACCCCAATCACCCTCTGATTGCTTGGTAGTAGGCTTTTGATTCCATGTATTATGTATTGTCCAGTAAGGTTTAGTGAGATGTGGTTTTAAACTATCTCTGTGTAAACAACAGAGGGAAGAGAAGCTGTTCCTTTTCCTCCCTGAAGAGCTGTGGAATTATTACAATGCCACTGAGAGAGCAAAATATAAAAATAAAATAAATTCTATGAAACAATGGTTGCTGAAAATGACATTTAAAAAAAAGAGTAGTTGCTTTTTTAGAAGTGAAGAAGTCTACTTCAAGCAACCCTGCTGAAGGTAGTACAGGTATTTGTGACAGGAACGTAGAATTTTAGTAGAAGTTTCCGCTACGTATCTATTAAGTTGCACAATTGTGAACAGCCACAGAAATACATCTCACAGTTACATTCCTGTACAGATGTGGATGTATGAACGCAATCAATGAGTTTATTTTAAAGAGGGAATTATTTTAAAAGGTCTATGGGAGTCGCTTACAAAAGAATAATCTTCCAATCCCTTTGATTTTTCCTTCCTCTACAATACTAAACGTATGGTTCAAGCTCATGATAAAAAAACAACAACCAATCGTTGTGCAAGATTTGCAGTCATATGCCCATAGATCAGCTGTGGAGTTATTGCCACAGCATGTCTTACACATGAATGCTGTGTGTTTTGTTGTCAAATGACCTGTATAGTAAGAAAACCCGTCATTGGGTATTTTTGCTCAACGTTTCCTAATCTTCAGGATGAATTGGGTAAAACAGTTATCAAATGATAGGATTAGAGTTTAAGGGTTTAAGTTTCAGGAGAGTACATTTTACTTAAAAGAAACTTAGTATTAAGAATAACCTTTCAGAAAGACTGAGTAGATATAATATCTGTATTTAGATCTAATGGTAAGGTCTGCGACTAGAACTGAAGAAAACTCAAGTTTGAGTCCTTCGGCCACATAAGTCACTCAGTAATTGTGTAAGTAAGATTAGAAGCAGAGCATGAACACAAACATAAATGGGATGCATCCAGCAACCAGTTTTGTCTATAACAGAGGTTCCCAATCTTTTTCGGTTTGTGGCTCCCATAACACTTCGGATTTTTTCGACTTGTAACTGCACATGCGCACTAGACATTTCAGAAATGGCGCATCAGCGTTAGACCCAGCGGGCGCAGGTATTAATTGAATATTTCGCGGCGCCCTTATGACGATAGCGCGGCTCCCCAGGGAGCCGCGGCTCACACTTTGGGAATCACTGGTGTATAAGATTCTTGTCACATTATTCAACCAAACCCTGATGGAAGAAAATCAATCTATGTAGTTGCTAAGAATTAACAATGACTTCATGGCATTTAACCCCCTCCTCTTTCTGATGGAAGAATTATGAAGAATTTTCCCCAGGAAATGATACTATTAAATTAATATGCCTAGATGATTAATACAAGTTGGGTTATACAATAACTACATTTGGCTGAAAATGAGCCTGCTGTTTTATAATACAATAAAGGAGTTGTGATGTACCTGTGCATATATCCATATGGTCCTTCCCTTGGCTTCCCTACACTCACACCAACCCACATTTTCCTTTCTTTGACCTTTCTGCATTTGTGCTTCATCTCAGCACCTTGTCCCCCAACTCAAGTGCAGCCTACATAGGGTCTCCTGGGCCCAGGGGTTAAATGCTCCCGGTTTGGACCAGATCGCCCGATCCAGTAGCGATGGCGGCAGGTGGTTCGGAGAATAGGTAGCAAAAATCCCTGCGCCCCCACCCCCAAGCCAAAAGAGCCTTGGATAGTACAGTGGTCTAAAGCCCTGTTATTAACATCAGCTGCCTGCAATTATTGCAGGTTCGAATCTCACCAAGGCTCAAGGTTGACTCAGCCTTCCATCCTTTCTAAGGTGGGTAAAATGAGGAGCCGGTTTGTGGGGGCAATAAGCTGACTTTGTATAAATATACAAAAGTATGAAGGCTATTGCTTAGCGCATTGTAAGCCGCCCTGAGTCTCCGGAGAAGGGCGGCATATAAATCAAATTTAAAAAAAGAAAAAAGTCCAGCTGAGCCATGCGATCATCAGAGGCTGTTTTTTTTAACTTTTAAAAGCAGTTTTTCTACAACCTCTTCGGCCGAAAAAAATGCTTTTAAAAGTTTTTTAAAAAAAGTCTCTGATGATCGCGCAGCTCAGTCACATTACCCCCCCCCACCAAGCCACGCCCACAGAACCGGTAGTAACAAATTTTAGATTTCACCCCTGCCTGGGCCTCCCCATCCCCCTATAGCATCTGCATGCTCCTTACTTGGACTTCTACTGTTTCCCACTCAATGACCTGACCCATGCGTCTTGGAGTTATGATGGCAAATGTGACTGTCGCTAAGCAATGCGATCACATGACATTGTGCTTTACAACCAAGTTGATTAGCGACAGCAATCTTGATCCCAAATGCCATAATAACCCAAGGACTACTTGTCTGTATTTGTTTTTCTATTACATGTATTACATTGTAACTCCTGATACCTTTTGGTAGTTTACATTCTGTGTGTAAACCCAAATTAAAATCAAAAATATTAAAATCCACAATAAATTAAAATTATCAATTACAATTTTCTTTAAGATCTTCTATATAGGTCAGCTTCCCCAGCATGGAATGCATTGCAGAGACCTACGTGGCTACAAAAGAAGTTGATTCTAAGGGTCTATTTAGTTAGGATTGGATCTAGTCACTTGTAGTTAATATATTGTGTGAACCAGGCCTATTATTCAGTGTCCCATCCAAAGTCAGTCATTGTTTCAGAACCCCACATTGCTTAAATATTGAGGTTAAAGAAAATCAAAAGAGTCATTTATGACTATTGAAAATGCTTAAATAATTATTTTAACAATTTTATTTTAATAATTAAGCCATAGAATCGGCAGTCACAGTGAACACATGCTATTTTTTAACCTCTGCCTCTGTGGTCTCATATAATATAATAATGTAATCCAAACTAAAATATTATTCTGAACTTGAATTCCTAAAACAGTCAGGTCATTATAGTCTAAATAACCAAAGGCGGAACAAGAAATTCCCAAAGAAACACTTAATGGCTAGACTTGCTTGTCTGCTAGAACCTGTTTAGCTATGAGCTGTTGCCCTGAATACTGACAGTGCATTACTCAACTCTTTCTTGTAAGCATGGATGACATTTTAAAGCAAAATCCTTGAGCCTGGTGGGAACTAATTAGCTAGTTTTGTTATCGTATTGGAAGATTGATTGCTAGCTTTGTCATGCCAATATAAATGCATTCATACAAACGTAGAAGAATGGAAAACTTTGAAAATGTTGACTAAAGTGAAGAATTAACAGGAGCCTAGAGATTAAAATTCTGTTGTGGATCAGGTCACATAAGGGAAAGAACTGATTGTAATCTCTAAATTCTCTCTTTATAGAATCCAAACTAGAAGGTAAACATTGCTAAATTGTTTAAGCATAGAAGCCTGCAGACTATTCTATTTATTTATTTGCCTACTTTAAATGGGAGACACCCAGCAGGTTGCAATCACAATAACGAAATGTCCACAGTACAATTAAAATTATGTTATAATAAGTATTTTCCCATTTTAACCATTAATAAAATCATAAACTAGCCAAAAACAAATGGTAATATATATATAAATTGAATATCATTTTAACCAATTCTTTTTAAATGATGTCCTGAAGCTTAACAAGGTAGGAGTTGATTGGATTTCAGGGATTAGGGAGTGCTAGAACATTGGTTTATAGGCTTTTATCCCATTAAATTCATGGACTATTCGTAGTTTTGTCAAAGTTGGGTAAGTCAAAGTTGAGAGAAGGAAGCCATCCTAGAAATACCCTAGTGCCAAGCTATGTAGGCCTTTAAAGCCAGAGCTGTGAGTTGGGTAGCCTTATACATTTAAATAATAAATAAATAAAACCAGGACTTTAAGATGCTGATACGCATCGAAAATAAAACCCAGAATTAGATGTGATATTTTGTCAAGTACCTGTGTTTCCCTGAAAATAAGACTAGGTCTTATACAGTGCTGAAATGTAAGATTTGTTACTACCAGTTCTGTGGGCATGTCTTGGTGAGGGGGGGTTAATGTGACTGGGTGGTCATGGCCAACTTTTTTTTTACTTTTTTAAAGCATTTTTTAACAACCTATTTGGGCAAATAGTAAAAAATGTAAAAAAATGCTTTTAAAAGGTTAAAAAAAAGGCTCTGACTGGCGCGCGATCGTCAGAGCCTTTTTTTTAACATTTTAAAAGCAAGAACACCCAGGCAGGTGGGTGGAGCCTCATGACACCATCGCTACCGGTTCTCTGAACCACCTGCCACAATCGCTACCGGATTGCCCAATCCAGTTCGAACTGGGAGCATTTCACCCCTGGTCTTATATTAATTTTAGCTCCAAAAGACGCATTAGGTCTTATTTTCTGGTTAGGTCTTATTTTTAGGAAAATAAAGTACTAAATGTGTCCATCTGGCTTATTTTTGGGGTAGGGTTTATATTATGAGCACCCTGAAAAATCATGCTAGGGCTTATTTTCTGGTTGGGTCTTATTTTTGGGGAAACAGGGTATATGCCAACACCTGGCTACTGCACTCTAGATTAATTGAAATTTCTGTGTGGTTTTCAAAGACATTCCTGCCTAGGATTTCTTAAGTCAATCACACATATGTTTAAAAAATGGTTTGCAATGTATCTTACATGAAGTAGCTGCTGTGAAGGTTGATGTAGTTTTGTTTAGGTTTTATATAAGATAAGAAGAAGATGATCAAGGTGGATGGACTCAGTTACAATGACAATTGTGCATAATTGGAAGACCTGAAGACCAGGTTAGAAGAAAATCTAATAATGTGGTCGCTAAGAGTCATCACAGACTTGATGGCACTTTATTTACCTACCTACCTACCTGCCTGCCTTTTATTGTTTTTGATCAATAGTAAGCCAAAATAAAGGAGGGAAGGGATGAGATTAAAAGCAAGGATAGTATTATCACCTATTCTGCTCAAATCACATATACACTATTAATGTATATTAATGTAAAAACCAAACCCTAACGTTCGTTTTGCAGGCACAAGACATTTATGCTATGCAGTGTTCATACAGATCCTCTTATCTCTACTGATTATCTTGCTTGCCTTAGGACAATTCATTTCCGTTTTGATGAATCAGTTTGGTTCTAAAGTCATTGCATTTTCAGGAAACTGGTATTCTCCAATCTTCCCTTCAGGCTTGGTTTCTGCTCATAATGGAGTTGTTTATTTCCTAACTCATACTTCTTATTAAGAGTTGCAGTTTCTATTTTAAGGCCTTCAATCAGTATTTGAAAGACTCAAAATACATTCACCCTTAACCTTTGTATGAATGTGACAGCCTGTATGAGATCTCTTGAATTAATCACAATTGTTACTGGTGATAGGAATATAACTGGAAATTCAAAAACTTTTAAGTATCAAACACATAATTCTGACAATTAGTGTATCTGTCTGACTGCAACATTATGTACGTGTACATTGAAGCTAATTAACCTCTAGTAACTTTCTGTTTTATAGCTTTTTTACATTTTGTGTTGTCATCATTTTTGTGGCTAAGGATAGTTAAATTAACAATACTTTTGTGAGCATTTGTTATATTTAAAGAGAGATTAATCTTGATTTTCAAGAAAAATACAAATAATAGTGCCTTTGCATATAATAAATTTAGAATACATCTTGGTAGTACGGTAAACACATCATGAAAATCCACAGCAAGTCCTGACATTTTTTCCCCCATACATCATTTATGGCAAAGTAGCAGGCAGAGGCCAGCTGTAATCCTTCGAGGAACATGATTAAACACAGTAAAGTTTAGCTCTAAGTAAATATACATCGACTTGGCTCTATCCTTTACACAAGATTAAATCTACTGCATGGAAGCGATGTCTACATCAGAATTTAATGTTAGGAACAGTAACCGTTGGCAACGTAAATGAGATGAAATGCAGGAAAAAAGGAGTCCACTGGGTTATGCATCAGATTGTATTGCTTTCTGATGTCCATTTGCACTGCAGTAATTGCAGATGATTTCCAGGTTTTAAGAAATATAATGTTCTGATCAGAGGTTACCTTCACTTACCTTCCCTACTGGTTTGCAAATGTGTGTACGTGCGTGGGCTCACTTCACTTGCATGCACCATCTCTGCACATGCGCATGGATTTCTGCACATGCACAGTAGTCGTGCATTACGTCCGGGTGGGTGGGCGGAGCCTCCCACATTCGCCGCTACCGGTTTGCGTGATCCAGAGAGAACCAACTGAATCCCACCACTGGTTCAGATCCAGCTCCCCAAACACGACAAACCCTCTAAAGTTAACTCAAAAATTCCTTTATTAGGCGTGCCAGCAGCCCTGGCAAAAAGTTTCTCTCTCAACACAGGCTAACAAGTCCGCCCCCCCGGAAGATGAATAGTTGTCTGTCACATCTATTCATCTCCGCGCCCTGCCTTTTATCCCCAGAGCTAGGTTGGGGCTTCGCTAGCAGTGGTGGCTCCTCATTCCCAAGGATGGGCCCACCGATTTCCATTGCTCTCCTCTTCTCTGCCTTCTGCGCATCCGTGCATCAGGCACTGGACCCAACTGTTCCTCCTCTTCCTCATCAGCTACCTCCAGACCTGGGGGTTGTTGACTTTCCATCTGAGGGCTAATGGATGGCCCAAGCTCCGCCTCTCTCTCTCTCTCTCTCTCTCTCTGTCAGCTCCATTACTTCTTCCCCCTTGGAGCTCTCAGGTTGCCTTGATGCTGACCCTGACTCCCATAACTCCTCCTCCTCTGATTTGGCTGCTAGAGGGGCCAGAGGCTGACAGGCCACAACATATAGTTTTATTAAGCTATATTTAAGATTCAAACCCACTGTAATTCTCAGCCATAGAAAGTCAGTGTATGACACTGAGACAGTCACTTTCTGTCATCCCAACTACTGCCACAAGTTTGTTATTACTGGGGTAAAATGAAAGAATCTTCTCATAAGAGGAAATTCAGGAAACAAATAAATACATAAAAATCATTCTTAAAAACACATTAGCAAAATAATACTGTTCAAATTTTGGTCTCTTTTAAGGGCGAATGAATGAAGGCAGATATACGTGTCCCAGGATAATGTTGCAAGATCCAATCTAAGTCGGTCATTTCAACCAAAGGTTCACACCCAAAAAGAGTGTGCTCTTTGGTCACAACCGAAGAGCACACAACACTGTCAAACTCAATACTCTTAAACTCAGTTTTGGCTTGCGAAAAATTATTTGGAAAACTTGATTTAATGCTGCAAAAGGCCAGTTATTCCTGTTCTTGTAATCCATTAAGTCTCCTCCAGTTAATATTAGTTCAATTTTTTTCTCATCATTCATTTCCTGGGAAAGATGTGCTATAAACTTTAAAATAGTTTTAATTTTTAAAAAGCTATCATTTTTACATGTCCTACCACCATTGGAGGAAAAAAAATCACTTGATCCCACCTATGTCTTGTTATCATCCCAAAGCCTGTAAGTTAATTTTACTTATTTCCTTTTAAGCCACTATAGACAGTTATGTTTTTATCACCTAGTAAATGTAATCAGCAACTCAATTTATCTCTAAATGTACTGTAATACAATAATTTAGAAAGGCATATTAAGTTTGGACTGTATATTACATTATAAATAACTGCAATGTATTATTGTTTGAACAGTTACTTTATTCTATATCTATTGTGCTTATAGCTGTAAGTATATAATAAAGCTACTACTATTTCTAATTGTGTTATCCCAGATTCTGACTGAACCAGTGGTGGGTTCCTCCCGGTTCGGCCCGGTTCTCCCGAGTCGGTAGCGGTGATGATATGTCACCAAACTGGTTCTGCCCCCTTGCCCCCCGTGCCCCCCCACCCCGCGTTATTCTTACCTTTTATTTGGCCCCACCCCCAATCTATTGCTGCCTCCTGAGTCCCAGCTGATGGCTAGAGGAAAAAAACTGTTTAAACTCTTGCCAGGGGGCTTCAAAGGGCCGCCCTACAGCTGATCAGTATTAAAAGTAAACAAATGAGTAGACCACTGCCTGCAAAAATACATGAGTAGATCAGTGTCTGCAAAAATAAATGGGTAGACCAATGCCTGCAAAAAATAAATGGGTAGATTGGTACAGCTCTGCAAGCAGTTAAAAGCCTGGTAGACCAGTACCTCTGCTAAATGTCACATGACCATTAAGCCATGCCCACAAAATAAGCCACGTCCACAGAACCGGTAGTAAAAAATGTTAGAACCCACCCCTGGACTGACCCAATGAAGCAAATGTTTTAAAGAACAGCGGTCCCCAGCCTCTGGGTTGTGTCCCACTAGTGGGCTGTGAGGGGATTGCAACCAGGCCTCGGAAATGGCCAGAAAGTGCGTGCGTGTGTAGATCTCATTTGCACAAGCAGTGGGCAAGCGCGTGAGTGCTCCATTGTGTAAGCGGCAGGTACGCCTGCATGCTAGCCACTCACGCGGAACCATTTTCTCTCCCACCTCCCGCTGGTCCACAAAGCCGGATATGTTGGGGAACTCTGTTCAAGAAGACAGTTATCAGAAATATATTTTCATATTACAGGTCTGACACTTGTACTATATATTGATTTAGAGCTTTTTCCAGATGAACCTATTAGCTTTTCTTTTTTAGATTTAGCAGATTAAAGTGACACTTGGTAAGCTTTTGATTTGTCATGGGTTCTTCAATTTGGGCTTTCCAATTTAATCTTCCTTTGTACCACAGCTTAGCTGGTCACTTGCAATTAAAATCCCAAAGTGCTTAGTCCCTTTTAAACTGGTAGGTTATTAGGCCAATCCTGATGACCTATTTTCCGTTTCACTGTTTCTTCAAAATATGTCTGATCCTTTGTGTTGGCTGGTTTCTCCACTGCTGGCTTAAGTTTGTTTGTTTTATATAATCTATCAAAAATTAAGCTCCCCATTAAGCAAAGAGACATATCTAAAATAAGATGTATATTTTTTCATATATGTTTGTTAGGGCAGAACTCACTGGCAGACAAGTCAAGAAGCATATTAACAGATGCAGAGAAACTTAGGTGGAGTTCTGTAAAATCAGCACAAGATTGGAAGTGTTCAATGAATTGTGAGCCATAGTATGTAACAAACTAAGTGTCTTATTGCTAGTCAAGTTAATCTGTTAGTTCTTTTCTACAACTTCTGTCTCAATTAGTACAAGTATAGAAATTTCAAATAGTGAAATATTTAATAATACCCTGTTTCCCCCAAAATAAGACATCCCCTGATAATAAGCCCAATCAGGCTTTTGAGCACATGGCAATAAGGCCAAGTGCTTATTTCAGGGTTCAAAAAAATATAAGACAGGGTCTTATTTTTGGGGAAACATGGTAATAAATAATATATACGTGACAGAGTTTTTAATCATCAAATAAATATTTTAAAATAAAGTTCATTAAAATAGTATAGTATAGGTCTATCAAGATACCGCATTTTTCAGAGTATAAAACGCTCCGGACTATAAGACTTACCTACCTTTTTTGGGGAGGAAAACAAGATGTATGCTAGTGCATGGATATGGGAAATAATATGAAATTTTACCAGTTTTGAACTGTTTTAAGATTTTTTCTTTGCATAGATTGGTATAGTAATCAGAATCAGTAAGTTATTCAGCACACAATCTATTAGATGTAAAACTTTTTCCCCCTCTCTTTATTTTCCTTCAAGTAACATTTTAATTAAGTTAGTGAAATGCTTTTTAAATTCCAGCTAATTGTTGATTCTAGACAGAAATTTTACAACAAAAGGACAGAAAGAAGAAAATAAGACTCATAAAACACTCACAATAACTCTGCCTCTGCCTCTGCCTCCCAGTAATTTACCTTGCAGCAAACAGCCTGCTTTAGTTTCGTTTTCAGCCTGATTAGTACAAGAAAAAAAAATCTGCCTCCCAACAATTTGCTTGATTGCAGGAGGCCTGCATGGCAATAGGCAATGGGAATCCTGGCAGCCTGAAACAGCTGAGGGTCGGGAGGCTGATCCAACTGACAATCAACTGCTTGTACTAATCAGGCTGTGCTGAAACTGAAACGAACTGTTTGCTGCTTGCTGCAAGGAGGTAAACTGCTGGGAGCAGAGGCCAAAGGGTGGGGGTGGGCGGGGCTACATTCAGACTATAAGATGCACCCAGATTTCCATCCTCTTTTTTTGGGGAGAAAAGTGCATCTTATAGTCTGAAAAATACGGTACTTATTATTCTGTCATGATGAGGTTATATAATCACATTCCATTCATCACATGAGTTATGCAAAAAAAACCCCATATCTTTTGATATTGTTCAAAATATATTTCTTCGGATCTAACCAACCATGTGGAACAGTCTCCTACAGAGCTGTAATGCAATTTTCTATTGATTAAAATTAAGCTATATTATAGATGGGTGAATCGCATTCTCTAACCAGTTCCATGAGCCCTCAGAGATCTAGACAATAAAAGACAGAGATAAAAAACATTTTAAAAGGAATACTTAATTCACATTCCATTCACCTTTTCATACAGCTTTTCCAGATCTTCGAAGTATTATTTTGCAAGATGACTTTGGTAACTGCACACAGTTAAAGCTGAATTCTTTATTTGCTCTTCATTCTGTATTTCTTCAAGATATTGGATAGATTGCAGTGTCTTTACCAAATGTTGCTGCTGTTCTAAATATTTTGGGAGTTCGTCAGTTTGGTAGGGTAGTTAAAAGTACTGAGATAGAAAATATAATAATGTGAGTTCTAGTCCAGTCTGAAGCATAAAGCCAAGTGAGTGATTTGGTTGTCTCTCAGTCCTTGAAAAAAGGCAATGGCAAATTAAAATCTTGCCAGGAAAACTGCAGGGACTAGTCCAGGCAATTACTAGGAATCAAGACTGATTCAAAATCACCAAACTGATCAAATTCTTGCATGTGGTAAACAAAATGGCACTATATTTATTTTATCTATTTTATCCAAGCAAACCCCAGGTAAGACAGGCAGCATTAAGAAAGAAAGAAATCATATTCAAATGATTGAGTTTTAGGATGAATACTGATTATGTGGTATCAAGCCAATATTGATTCTTCATGACAGATTTTCTCCAAAATCAGGAAGAATAAGAGTCAATCTGAAATCAAGGACCAATACTATCTGTCCACACTATTTCTTTGTGTTCTTTTTAAAGAGATAGGATAGAAAAAAATCACCTTCAACTTTCACTTCTTAAATATGTTTAATTAAATTCAAATATTATTCTACCAGACTGGCAAAATAAATGCTAAGCTTTCAGATAGTTTAAAAACAAGTCTTAAAGCCCTTTAGTTTTATGGTTTTACATACATCATTTTATGAAGATTTACATGTTCTTGAATTAAATTCCATTTCTTCACATGCATGATATCCTGATGATCAGTTATGCCTATATGGAGGGGGATTTTTTTATTTCTAATTGTTTGTATTTTTCATACTAAGTCTTAATGCCCCTTAATTAAATCTCTCCCAAAATGTAACTCTCTGGATACTTGTATGGGAAGTCCCGCTCCTCCTAGAAAATGAAATATTTTGGGGAATATTAAAAGAGGCAGATTGTATTTCACCAAAGGAAAAACATGCTCTTAAAGGCAGAAAGCAGCCCCAGTCTTCCTGCTATAGGAAAACTCAAGCTGCCTCAAGCAGAACTCTGAAGCCTTTAGAGATGGATATTTTGTGTCCATTAAGAAACCCAGGCCAGCCTATTCATAAAGCCCAGCATCCCCAGGCTGGACCTGATGGGATTAAGAATTTACATTCCCCCACCCAAATTCTAAAGACAAGGCATGACCTTTAGGACACAATAGGATTAACCCACCACCAATGAAATAGTAAAAGACACAAGGCTCACTACATTGCACAACCCCTTGGAGCATCTCAATCACCAAACCCCAGAACCGTATAAAAATCCATCCGCTCAGACACGCTGCTGTTACTGAAGTTTCTGGAAACCAAATAAACAGAGACCTTCTTTCCTTGTAGCCAACCTCCATTTTATTTCCAGCATTTTTCTCCCAGTGTGGAACCGGACTGGATTTTTCTTCCAACGCTTACAATTAAAATCCAAAAGTGCTTTGGGTCTGCTGGTTGTAGGAAGTTAGCACCCACCCCTTTCCTAGAAGAATGAAATATTTTTGGAAATATTAAAAAGGCAGAATACTGTTTCCCTGGATGAGAAATGGAGAAGCATGTTTTAAAGACAAAGCAGCTCCCACCTTCCTGCCCCCCACCCTTTGTTAATGGGCCAGAGGCAGAAACCCAATCCTTTGTCAAAGGACCATCATCTGCAACACAGTGGGACCCATCTAGCAACAGAAACTCACCACATGGCACCTGGGAAGATTACATCAGCCAGCAAGGCTAGCTAAGACCCCCACCCCCTGGAAGTCTGACAACCAGTCAGGACACTCTTTCTGGGCCCCAGGAAGTTCAAAGCCAAGAGAGCATAAAACCTGGGGACTCACTATATCTCACCCCTTTTCTGTTCAGGAACTCAAACCATGTGATCCTGTCCACCATTAAGCCATCTTTCCAAGCAATCTCCATGTTTCCAGTGACTTTTCCCCCACTTGGAGCTGAACCCAAAATTTTCTTACAACCAAGTTACAGTACATCACAACTGGAAAACGATCACCCAAAGATTTTTAGTTTATTTATTTATTCGTTTTGACACCACCGTTGTTAGAAACCAATCCTAGTTTCATTTACCTGGGAAACCCACACAGCACATTAACTTCTGAGCAAACAAGGATAGTAATAGAATAGAATTTTTTATTTGCCAAGTGTGATTGGACACACAAGGAAATTATCTTGGTGCATATGCTCTCAGTGTACATAAAAGAAAAGATACATCCGTCAAGAATCATAAGGTACAACGAGTCATAGGGTACAAATAAGCAATCAGGAAACAATATCAATATAAATTCTAAGGATACAAGCAACAAAGTTACAGTCATACAGTCATAAGTGGAAAGAGAGGGGTGATGGGAACGATGAGAAGATTAATAGTAATGCAGACTTAGTGAATAGTTTGACAATGCTGAAGGAATTATTTGTTTAGCAGGGTGATGGCGTTCGGGAAAAAAACTGTTCTTGTGTCTAGTAATGATTTTGAAATACCCAGTCTTTGTTTTTATTTTGCAACAGACTAACCCAGCTTTCCACATCTTTTATAAATCTGCCTAGACTTGTTTAAGTAACTTTGCAAGAGTGCCTAATATTTCGCGAAACCATCTGGTAATAATTACTTTCTACCCCCTCCACGTGGAAAAGCCTCCCCCACTCCCACCAGTCACCCTTTCTTAAGTTTAAACGGATCTAGCGAGGTAATTAAAAACACACAAGCTAAAAATGCAGAAGGAGAGATTGAGAATCGGTCTTCTCGTGACCTCTTCCAGCAAACAGGGCAAAAAAAAAAAAACCAGAAAAGAAATAAAAAGCAATCAAACGCCGCTCGCGGGAGCGAATGAATGAAAGCGACCCGGTCCGGCCGGGGGAGGGGCGTGGCCTGGATCCGCGTCCGTGCTTGGAATTTCGCCGCAGCGAATGAGAGCGCCGATTGGCCTTCGAGGGTCAGAAAACAGGACGTGGGCGGAGCAAATAGTTATGACGTACCTGGGGGGGTAGAGCTACCTCAGTTCAACAATTGGGCGGGCGAGAGGCAATCAGGTTTCTGGGCACGCGGCGGGTGCGCGCCAAAGGGGGCGGAGCCTGCCTCTTCCCCCCGCCCTCCTTCGTTCCTGGGTTCGGGCCCTCCCCCTCCTTAAAGCGCGGCCCATCCTCCCGCGAGCCGCATTAGTGGCGGCGCTTCGGGTGTCAGGCAGCGCCATTGGGCGGAGAAGCTGCGCGCTCGGGCTACCCCGGTTTTTTTTTTGTTTCCCCCCCTCCACGCCCGCCTCGGCTGGCCCTGTGGCTGCTGGAGGCGGCTGAGCTGGGGCTCCTAGCCCGTTTCTCCGCCGCTCTGGTCCCCACCGAGTCTCTCGCTTGAGGGCGGCGCCGCCACCACTTCAGCCCCGAGATGTTTGACAAGACGCGGCTCCCTTATGTGGTGCTGGACGTGGTCTGTGTGGTCCTAGGTATGCCTCGGGTTCCGCAGCGTGGGGATCCGGGGAGGAAGGGGAGGCGCCTGGGCACCTCAGGGCGAGGCGATGCGCCACCGCTGCGCACTTGTCGGTTTACTCACCCGACGCGCCCCTGTTGTGGCTGCTGGGGGCTGCCCTGGCCGGCTTTTGAGGCAATTCCTCCGCTTCTGCTCCTGCGGTTACCCCCGGGGATCCACGAGGCTTATATATATGTACGTGTTTGGGTGAAGGCATTAAATGGGGAGGCGGTCCGTCTGAATGAATCTCTGGGACGGGATAAGGTTTTATCCCCCACACTCTTTATTTTATATGCCTCTACGTACATATGCAGCGAATGTGTATCTGGGGTATCTCGCTTCCCTCCTGCATGTTGACAGGCTAATCTTTGCCTCGCATCTCTGGCTTTGCCGAAGAAAGCTTGGGGAGGGCGTTGGAAAAGGGTTAATAAATGCAGCATTTTTTCTTCTTCATTTTTTAGGTTTGTCTGTTTCTGCTGTTGTCGCTGCTTTCTTTGCGTTCATCTGTTCATCTGCTTGCTTACTGGCTAGCTTGGCACCAATCCCCCCCCCCCCCCCCATCTCTCACATAGTATAAACTTGGTCACTGGAATTCTGCTTAAATCAGGGTTTTATTCAAGTTGGCTAATATAACAAATAGCTTGAATGAGTGGTGTATAGAGAAAGAGTTGAGAGAGAGGGAAAAAAAAACCCACAACCAGCTTGATGGGTTGGTCGATGGAAAAATCAAAGCTGCATTTTGTGCTTGTTTCTTCAACCTGGTGTCCTTCAGGTATATTGGGATCCACATCAAGCATTGGGTGAAATCAATTGTATTTGGTGGGTATCAGACAGGGGAAGATTGATGTACATTTAGCAAACTGAGTTTAGAAAAAAAACAGTTTATTTCCTCTCATATGAACATACTTTAATGTAAAGGGATAAATAATTGACGAAGTGGCACACTGATATGCTACAATACAGCCTTTAATGGATTTTTTAATGGGTGACTATATAGCTGCTCTTAGGGTTAGATTAGAAAACATATATATACACACACTGTGCCAGTATTTATTTGTTGACAGCAGTTCTTTTTCATTTTTGCAATATGAAGAATGATTACAATGTAATTAAAATGTGTATTTGGCAAAGTATAAGCTTAACTTTGTCTTGCCTTAAACTTTGTTACTGCAAATCATCTACTTTTAGATTGACATTTTCTTGAGTGAATGTAATACTGAACTATTAGCTTTGCTTGTTGCTAAGTATTTGTGTTACAGCTAAGGGAAGTGTAGTGATGGTGGACCACCATCCTCTGTTAGACTCATCTAATAGATTTAAAAAAGCCTTGATGGAGATTTATTTCATTTATGCTATTTCAAATCCATTAAATAGAAGATAATTGGATTTTGGATCAACAAAATAATTGCTTTAGAGTAACTGAAAATTTTAATAATTAGATAATTAAAGAATCAATTGACCAGTTTTAGTGTGAAACAGTTCTTGAATAGATGAAGAAACATTCTTCTTCCAAGTGAATAACTCTGTATAAAGAAACGAATAAAGTTATTTCAGGATTGGGCCTTCAGAAGCTGTGTATCATCAGATTCTTATATCTAAAATATATCTTTAGTATGATGTAGTATTTTAAAGATGTCAGCAAGATCATGTTTGTTAGGTGAATTAATTCTTAACGTACTATAACAATATCTGTCCGAAGACGTCTCCGTGGTCATGTGGCCGGCATGACTAAATGCCAGAGGCGCACGGAACGCTGTTACCTTCCCACCAAAGGTGGTCCCGATTTTTCTATTTGCATATTTTACATGCTTTCCAACTGTTAGGTTGGCAGAAGCTGTCAATATATTTATTATTAAATCTAATATATTTGACTCAAGAGGGAATATTTTAGAAGATATAAACCAGTTTATGCAGTGTGCACTTTAATAAATTATATGATCTAACTTGATGAGATAACAGTCATGGTTTCCTGTTGCAGTCAGAGCTACAAATATATTGTGAAATCTCAAACACTGAGCATTTTATTATGGCCTAAGCAACAATGAAGTTAAAAGGAATGCATAAAGTTCTGATTTAATGATGTTCAAATAATTGCTGGTGATCAGTATCCCAGCACTGATGTTTCTTGGATGAGCATACTGAATAACATTGCAGAATTAGTTATGTAATGGCTCAGGAAAAAACCCCACAGTGTTTTAAAAGTCTTTTCTGCCTTCCCATTTGAAAATTTTTGGAAAGAATAAAAACTTCCAGTGAAATATTTTATTTTGGACAAATGGATGCAGGTAAGACAAGATAGTCTTAACTGTTCCTTATTTCTCCGAAGTTTTTATTAGTTTGCAGTAAGATATAATAGGATGACATTTATGTAGTGTGTCAGAGCACTAGGACCACTACACCAGAGGACAAGTAGTTCTGTACTGTCTGACTCTAGATGTTAGAGCAACATGCATGGCTGTTGCTAAGCAGCATGGCCATTTGTACCAAAGGAAGAATAATTCAGTATATTATTTGCTTATGTGTTTGTGTATTGTTGCCTATCTCATAGATCTGCTCCCTGACTGAAGTTTATTGCTTCCGTTGTAGATATCTAACTAAATTATACTTTCACATTGTATGAATATGCCAAATCTGATAATTGTACGAATGAACCAAGTTAGTTTTGGTGAAGGATTCAAGCAAGATGAAGTGGCAGTGGGTTCTTGCAGACATGTGATTCTTGCAGGTTCTACCTCTGGTTTTGAATGGGGTTGTACTGGAACTCTGTGAAGTCTGGGATTTTCCTGGGTTCTCATACCTGTTTGAAAGCAGATGGCAGCTTGCAGACTTGTACACCAGTTGTATTCATTCTTGGACTTGGAGACTCTTTGTATAGTCAGATATATCTTGGTTACCTTGTAGGTATAATATTGAAATGTGCTGTACATGAAGCTCCCTTGAGGATCACTCAGAATGTGCATTTGATCAAAAATGCAAATGCATGAACAGCGATGGGCATACCTTACTACGCCCATGTATAAGGCCTACTCTGGTAGCTGCAGTGGTTATCAATAAGCTTCCAGGTGCAATTGAACAGTCTGATTATTATCTTTAAAGTCTTAGAAGTCCTAGTTATCAGAGCTATCTATTTCCTGTGGGATTTCTCCATCCTGTTTGATTAAGAGAGAAGGTTTGTTTCAACAATGTCATCTAACTTAACGTAGGAAGCACTCCTCTTCTGGGAGTACACCTGCCCTTTAGAACAGCATCTCCCAGTTATTTATAATTCCACCATATTCCTCTTTAAACAAGATTTAATAATTTGACTCTTCCTCCAAGCCGTGGGTCAGTGAAGGCTAAAGCCCTTTGAAATTGAGGGAGGGATGGAGCATTCTTTTTTACTTATTTCCTCTGGGCGACTCTCTTTCCCAATATGAGACAGTTCTTTTTAATTGAGAAGCTACCAAGAGTCATTCTGGAATTGGGCAACCTAAAACTTCGATGCATAAACAAAGAAAACATAGAATGTTAATAAAAGAGCAAAAATAAACTTAGTGGGTAAGACAAATATTGGATACATTTGAAATTTCCCCAATTTAACCTCTTATCCTAACCTACAGTTTTTTTCACCATGGCTTTAAAATGTCTAGAAATTTTCTATCTCAGTAATGAAAGTTTCATAATTTATGATATATGGATTGCAGAAATAATAAATTGAGGGTTTAAAATGAGACATTCAGGATCATTGTGCGTTGAATATATTTTCTTTACTTGTAATCTCTTTATAAACTAGATCATCCTCTTGACAGATTTTGCTGATTAGATAATTTGATCTGCATTTTTGAGAAGAAAACATAAACCTCATAAGCATTTAGAGTCATAGTTCCTAAATGTAGAACTACAGAACTTCAGCTGCAGAAAGGGAATGGGAGATTAGATAGATGGATGGAGGATGGATGGATGGACGGATAGAATTTAATAAGAAAATTATAGTATTTTTAATTAAAGTTACACCTCTTTTGAGCTTCTGGGTAAGCTTCAAAAAGGATAAATTACATCTGTAATGCAGTGTAAAATGTGTCATCTCATGAGACTCTTAAACCAACAATCTTTTTCAGTCTCAGATAGAAAAAAGTCATGCCTGCTTTAATGAAAACCTGATGCAACTACCAGATTTTTTTGAAGCACATATACCCCCCAAGTATATCCCTTTTCATTGTTCTAAGTAATTTTCTTCCTAGTGGATAGAGCAGTTCAAGTATTAGATTTTTCATTTGGCTTTATTCATATTTAATTCCAAAGCTGTGAGCAATTTAAGTTCAATAGCTGTTCAGACTTTTGACAGCTTCCTGTAACTCTAGTACCAAAAATAATGCTAAATTAGAACTGAATCAGTATGGCTCTTAGTTATAAAGTGATTAAAATAGTGCACTTGGGACAAATCATAATTTGTATACTCAAATGTATGCATAATAAATGGTGATTCAGATTGTGAAAAGATTTAGGAAGAGAGAAATGTCAATTCTCAGTTCTGCATTACATTAGAGAGTAGAAGTCATAGAATCAAAGCAGTGACTTGAAAAAGAAAAAAAAACTCCAGCATTTTCATCTAATCCAGTTTTTCTCAACTTCAGCAACATTAAGATATGGGGACTTTAACTCGCAGAATTCTGCAAATTGAAATCCACACATCTAATGTTGCTGGTTGAGAAACATTGGCTTTCCTGAAGTATCTGTTTGTCAGAATGGTAACTTCATATTTTTCCAATAGCCATGAAAGAAAATGAATGATGACAATCTTAATTAAATTCTGCATTTGTAACTTGTATGATCTTGTATGAAATAAACCCCACAGGACCTAACAGCAGAAACCACACAAAAGACACAATTTGGTGTGCTGCTTCCCAATTCTCTGTGTTTGTAGGTGAGTAATACAGTATCCCATTCCTCATTGAACGAATGACAACATCTTTGTTAATGTATGAATCGTAAGCTTCTGGGATCTTATGGTATAAAATTACAAGGCTAAGAAATATGTCAAATTTTTAAAGCTTTGCAGGTCCAGCTTGTGATCAGACAAGTATAACAAAAAGAAATATAGTAAATAGAGATCAGTTTAGTGGATGTCAGCTGCAACAGACAAAATCTGATCATATATTGTATGCTTCCTTCCATGTGTAAATTTATTTGTTATGTATATATGTGCAGTATATGAAAAATACACATGGAAAAAAATCCCATCACTGCATGTATAAAATTATTAAAATACGCATCTGTGAGATGCCATACATTGTTTTATGAGTGCTATTTGGATCTGATGGATATTCTGCTTTTCCCCCATTGGTCCATTACATTGAGGGTTTATTATGTTATGACGAGAACAAGGAAAGTGATTATTTCTCTCTTCTCTTCCTTGGTCAGACAACCTCACTTGGATATTGTGTTCAGTTCTGCACACCACAGGTTAAAAAAGATGTTGATAACCTGGAGCAAGTCCAGAGAAGGACTACCAAAATGGTGAAAGTACTAGAAACCAAGCCTACAAGGAAAGGTTGAAAGACCTAGGAATGTTTAGCTTGCAGAAGAGAAAGTTGAGAGGAGGCATAATAGCTATTTCAAGTGGGCTTTCACGTCTTCAGACTTATTCTCACTTGGTCCAGAAGGTAAGACCAGAACTAATGGGACTAAAAGGATGTAATACAAATTAGACATTAGGAAGGATTATTTAAAGAAAGAGCTGTCAATCAATGGAATAAGTTACTGTATGCAGTGATTTCCCCCTTTCTCTGGAGGTTTTGAAAGGCTGGATAGTCTTCTAGTGTAATGAATCCTGCAATGTGCAGAGAGTTGACCTCTTAGGACATTCCAATGATATATTTGATTTATTGCCCAGTGATGCATAATATTTTGTAAGGTTCACAAAACTGATCATACACTGGCTTTGAAGAGAGTTGTCATTTGTCATTTAGGAGGGATTCTCTTAACAGGTATAAAATCCAGCAGTTCCTCACTTTTTTTTTTGCATTTGCCTTTCAGCACTAAGAAAATCTACAAGTACTGAGGGCTTAGGCTCTTTGGCTGAAAAAGAAAATCATAGCCGTGTTGCTAGCAGCTGTCTGCTTTCTCACTCTTGTTAAGTTTTCAGTGGCTCCATTATTCCTAGGTTCTCTTCTTAACTGAATCCTATCATTAAAACAAAAAAGAGGCTGTCAACATGCCTTTAGGGGAAGTGTTGCATTGAATTAAGCAAGAGAACTTTCTTATTGATTGATTAGTGTACCTTGTTTACGGCAGGAACAAGGAAATCGCTTTACTTTGATAATCTTTATAGGCCAATTTTACAATCTTACGTAAATATTTTCCAAGGAGGAATCATGAGACCTATCTCATTTATAATGAAACAAAAAGAGGTACCGGTAAATTGCAAGTTATGGCTTCCTAGTTGACAAGCCATCATTTCTCCTTGCTTGGCCACGCACATCTGTAGTGTTCCTGCCAAGAACAACAATGGGCTCTTCCTTTGTTAGTAGAAATTCTTATCTACTCTAAGTAATGATTATTATAGCCATAATTCTCCTTTGTTTGCAAAGGAGTAATTAAAGCTTGGGACTAGAAGCGGGAAAGCCTGAGTTCTACTTCTACCTTAGGCAGAAAAGCCAGTTGGGTGACCTTGGGCAAGCCACTCCCTTCCAGTCCTAGGAAATCGCTGCTGGCAAATCAGTTCGGAAAACTACATAATCTTGTCTGTGTAATTGCCAAGAATCAAGTCTAATTTGAAGGCATTCTCTCTCTCTTTGCTAAATTCCGGGATACAGTAGTCCTCGAGTTATGACCGCAATTGAGTCCAAAATTTTCATTGCTTAGCAAGGCATCTGTTAAGTGAATCACACCCCATTTTATGACCTTTTTTGCCATGGTTGTTAAGTGAATCATTGTAGTTAAATGAATCACATAGTTGTTAAGCGATTCTGGCTTCTCCCATTGACTTTGCTTGTCACAAGCTCCCTAGGAAAGTTGGAAATGACAATCCCAGGACCTCAGGACTCTGCAACCATTGTAAATACATGCCATTTGCCAAGTAACTGACTTTTGACCACATGACTATGGGAATGCTGCAATGGTCATAAGTGTGAGAACTATCATAAATAACTTTTTTCAGTGCTATTGTAACTTCAGACAGTTGCTAAATAAATGATTGTAAGTCAAGGATTACCTGTAATCAATTGGTTTTAAGCATTTGTCTAGGTGTTTGAATGTCAGGAGTCGTCATGGCTTATAGACTCAATTATTTTCTCAGAGAAAGGTAGTTGATCCAATGTGGGCAGCATATTTCAATGTAGCAAAATTTCTACCAACTTAGTTATGGGTAGATAGCATTATCATCAAAAGTAGGAAAAATAATCAATGAATATGTAATCATTAACTTTGCAGTTATCCCTAGTAATCAAATAAATAACATAGGAATAAAATAGCATATGTTATGATGAGAGCCCTTAATCTTTTCATAGCTGATAAGTAAGGAATTAGTTTCTGGTTAGTGAAGGCCCTCTGGAGGTGACATATGAATAGGTTTGAACGATGGTGAATTCTTCCTTAATGAAAGAGATGTTCTTGACTCCGCTTAAGAATGTGTGGGTGTACCCTCTCAAGAAGCCATTGCTGGACTCTACAGTTCTGGACAATTTTCATCTAATCTCCCATCTTCCTTTTTTAGAAGAAGATGGTTGAGAAGGTGATGGCATTAGAACTTCAGAAGATTATGGATGAAATGGATCATCTGGAGTTCTTTCAGTCCAGCTTTGGCCCAATGAGCACCAGGCAGCTAACATGCCTAATATTCCTTCTTCCTCCTCCTATCCCCCCCCCCCCCCAAACAATCCTGTTTGGTGAATTGGACTGAAAGAGTGTCACTGCCCCAAATCACCCAGTCAAATTTCATGCCTCTAATGTAAGTCTAGAACTCAATAACCAATTTGTAGCCTGGTGTTTTAAACACTAGAGAAACTGGTTCTGTTCCTTCCTTCAAGTTTGGTCCCAATCGATGTTGATAAGGAATGAGAGGTCCAGCCTACAATCCCCTTTTTGTGAGGTGCTGCAGAGCTCAGGACTCTCCTTTTTAATATCAACATAAAATCACTGGATGAGATACCATCAGTATGCTGGTGATACCCAGTTATATATCTCTGTCCTGGGTGAATTAAGTGATGCTGGGGACACACTCTCACAATGCCTGGAGGCTACGGGAGTCTGGATAGGGAACAATAGGCTTCAATTGAATCCTGGTAAATTGTAGTGACATTGTGGTGTGGATCTTTGGTCTTGGGTGGGGTCTCACTGCTCCAGACAGACCTGGTGCATAATCTGGAGTTCCTCCTGGACTCAGGTGCAAGTTGTAGCAGTGTGAGCCTTTGCTCAACTCCATGTTTTGCACCAATTATTCTCCTGGATTGGGAGGCCCTCTCTCAATCACTCACACTTTGCTATATGGACTAGTGCAACAGGGGACTATCCTTGAAGAGTATTTGGAAGCTACAGCTTATACACCCACAATTTTTGGGTGCTTGAAGTATGGCACATGTAACACTTTTGCTGTGTGAGCTGCATTGGATGCCAGTTTCCTTCTGGGTCCAATTCAAGGTGTTACATTTAAAATCCTACATGGCATGGGGCCAGGTTACCCGAGGAACAGTCTTACCTGCATCACATCAGCTCATCCATCTGGTCAGACAGAAAAGATATGTTATGGACCTTGTGGGTTAAAGAATTTGACTGGGAGAGTCCAGGAAGAGAACCTTCTCTGTCATTGCCCTTGGCCTATGGAACATCCTTATCCCAAAATGAGGTGAGCCTGGCCTTTCAAAAGAGTGTGAAGACCTAGCTATTCCAACTCAGGTGAGTCTTGAAGAGGGGTATGCAATCCTGGGGGTGGTTAGTTCCTTGAAGGCTTTCCTGCTGTCTTTTAATTTTTTAGTTGTTTAACTGTGTTTCTACTTTGCTTCCATTTTACTGAACTTTATACTGTGTTCTTATATGGCTTTTATGCTTTTATTTGTAATTTGCCCAGAGCCATTTTGAGAGTGAGATAGGCAGTATCTAAATTTGGTAAATAAAATAAATAATGGCAGCTCACTTAATTTAGATTATCAAATTACTAGGTGGTAGTTATTCTCATTATGTATGGTTTCGGGATTTGGTTTACTGAAGAGGGTAAACAAAAAGTGTCTGTACACGGTTTCTTCTCTGCTTTGTATGATCTTACTATCTGTTCTAAAAATAATAGCTAATCAGTAGCTTGGATCTATAGTATTTTAAAGCTCATTGTATATCTAGAGAGATCTAGATGATCTAATTTTTCAGTGATAGTGCTCTCTAAACAACAGAATGAACTTGCGAAATAAAAATTCATTCATTTGTTGTCCTGCTTATATCTTGTATTTATGTCTGCTTCTAATGTTAGGCTTCTATATTTTATCCATTTCTTTTTATGATTCTTTCAGGGATGTTTTTCCTTTTAAACATAGATAAAAATTGAACATCTTCATGACAATGCCAGATGCACATTTTGATTGAGCTTTGATACTTATTTTTATAAGCCCACATATAGCATTGTGATTGTACATAAATTCATTCACATTAATAGCTGTTGCTATAGAGTAAAAATGTTGGGGGTAGGATTGTACATTATAATGCCAGTCTTATAGCTTCAGAAAACTGTATAAAATTATAGCACAACTGTATTCTTGCATTTTAAGATAAACATTAGATAACAGAAGTTGTACCAAGAAAAGCTAAATCTTCTAATTTTTAATTGGTTAGCGTGGTTAGTGTACAGGGATTGCCACAAACCACTTAGTTTTTTCTGTAGGCACAAAGTGGATGCCCCAAAACTCCATCTCAAAAGGAGATGTAAGCGCCCCATTAAAATTTTTATACTTTCTTACACAGAAGCACAAGGTTGCAATTTCACTCATTGGTTTGTGCACACAGTTGCATGTGCTGTAGAATATTTGTAACATATTTAACACAATCTCTAAATTGCTCATTTAAATACTTAAGCGGTCGAGTTTTTAGTATGCTAACGACAAACTTTTGTTCATCTCTGGACCTTTGCCTAGATTTATTCCCATAGTTGTAAGCTAAATGTTATGTTACTTCTTATCAACCAATACCTGTGAAACTTTTCTTAGAATTGTTTTCAGACCAATTCTTTGCGTTCACTTTGCGGTCTATGCCTTTCATAGTTTCTAGCAAGCTCCAGAGGTGATTTTTGTTTGTGGTTTAGCTTCTGCCGACAAGCTTTCATTTATCTGATCTTAAGTTATTGCCTTGCTGATTCTTTGTAAAAAGCTTCTATTTAACTAGTAATAATTTTTATGAAGCAGAATAATAGAATAACAGAGTTGGAAGAGACCTTGGAGGTCTTCTAGTCCAACCCCCTTGCTCAAGCAGGAAACCCTATGCTATTTCAGATAAATAGTTGTCCAATGTCTTCTTAAAAACTCCAGTGTTGGAGCATTCACAACTTCTGGAGGCAAGTTGTTCCACTGATTAATTGTTCTCACTGCCAGGAAATTTCTCCTTAGTTCTAGGTTGCTTCTCTCCTTGATTAAGTTCCATTCATTGCTTCTTTTCCTGCCTTCAGATGCTTTGGAGAATAGGTTGGCTCCTTCTTCTTTGTGGCAACCCCTTAGATGTTGGAACATTGTTATCATGTCACCTCCCCTAGACCTTCTTTTTATTAAACTTAGACATACTAATTTCAGCAACTGTTCTTTATATGTTTTAGCCTCCAGTTCCCTAATTATCTCTGTTGCTCTTCTCTGTACTCTTTCTAGAGTCTCAACATCTTTTTTACATCGTGGCAATCAAAACTGGATGCAGTATTCCAAGTGTGGCCTTACCAAGGCCTTATAAAGTGGTATTAACACTTCATGTGATCTTGATTCTGTCCCTCTGTTAATGCAGCCTAAAACTGTGTTGGCTTTTTGGCAGCTGCTGCACACTGCTGGCTTATATTTAAGTGATAGTCCACTAGGACTTCAAGATCCCTCTCACAGTTATTACTATTGAATCAGGTACCACCTATACTGTTTCTGTGCATTTGGTTTTCCTTGCCTAAACCTTACTTTCTTCACCATTGAATTTAATTTTGTTACACAGGGCCCAATGTTCAAGTCTGACAAGAACCTTCTGTATCTTAATCCTATCTTCTAGATATGTTGGCTATTCCTGCCAGTTTGGTGTCATCTGCAAATTTAAAGCAACTGAAAGTATAATTTTACCTGAAATTCTTTTATGAGCCAGTATTAATGTACCTAGCCTTCACTGACCATGCCTTCATGGGACCAAGATTAAAATGCCAGGCCTTCAACAGTATGTTGCAAAAAGGTTTTTTTGTTTTGTTTTGTTTAACAATAAAAGAAGGAAAGAGACCAGTGTTGAATTCAAAAGCCCTCTCTTGCCTGTCCATTGGGATTTTTTGTTCAGGCACTCTGAAATATATATCTGTAGAAAGTAAGTATTGCTCTTTACTAATAGTCTTCCACTTACAATCATAATTGAGCCAAAATTTCTTTTGCTAAATAAGATGCTAAGTGAATTTTGCCCCATTTTATGACATTTCTTGCCACAGTTGTTAAATAATCACTACAGTTGTTAAGTTAGTAACATGATTGTTAAGTAAATCTGGCTTTTCCATGAGTTTGCTTGTCAGAATGTCACAAAAAGTGATCACATGACCCTGGGACACTGCAATCATCATAAATATGAGCCAGTGTCCTAATTTTGATCATGTGACCATGAGGATGCTGAAATGGTTGTGTGAAAAATGGTCATAAGTCATTTTTTCCAGTGCTGTGGTAATTTTCAGTGGTCATTTAAATGAATGGTTGTAAGTTGAAGTTGATATTTTTTAAAGGTAGCTTAGGTCATACTATTTTCTGTTCTATCATCTCTTTTTGAGACAGCTGTTATGTTTTATCAACAAGTGATCTAAAAATCAAGCATCCAATGATATCATGTTTGACAAAAGTACACAATTTGGTTTACTAGCATTATCAGCATACAGTTTAAAATTTCTGAATTACTATCAACTATGAAAATGTGTTTTGGATGGCTCTCAGTTTGTAATATTTTTAATAGAAAATAAAAGAATATCATTAAGATGAATATCAGTAATATGCAAGAGATTCGAAATAACAGTTGGACTTCCTCACATAAATAAATCAGTTACTAAAAGTTTTTAAAAATAATAACTGTTTTCTATCAATCTGAGACTAATTCAACAACACACTTTTTCATGTTAAATTAACTCCTGCGAGAATACTTTTGAGATTAGTTGACAACTTCTTTATGCTTTAAGTACATAAAATGATGGAACATTTACAGTTTACAGTATAATATGGATTTGTTCCATTATTGTTCTCTTTGTTTAATACCCATACATTTGATAATGTGATTTTGGGAAGAATAATATGGTTTAAATATGTGAAGTTGATTTTTAATTATAATGTATTTCTGTAGCCAAGAAGAAATGGAAATCACCCCTCCCCAAATTCCCAAAGAAGTTTGAAAATATAATCAGCTCCATTTTTGATATTTGCTTTTGTTTGTTACTTGCTATCTGGTGAGTCTGTATGTCTCTGTGTGTGTATAAGAATGAAACTACCCTTCACATTTTAAAAAGTATTTTCAGGATATATTGTTACTGCCTGTTATTGGAGATCTTGCTGGCCTTTGGATTTATCACTTTTATCAATACTTTTATTAAAATATATCATGTTTACTGCTTAAACCATGCACTAAAGTTTGGTTCATTCCTCAATCTAATACATAGTTTGAAAGATAGAGCTGATAAATTCAGTATTTTCAGTCTTGCAATCTCTAGAAAATCAAGTCTGTCAAAGGAATGGATGGTTCATGTAATATTCAACAGGACTGTTTGGTATTGGTTTCATTGGGTACTTCACATACTGCAAAATGTTTAGGCAGTGTATTCCATACAGGGAATTAAAGCATGCAGTAATGCTCTTATAAAACTTGTATTTGCTTGGCTGAGCTTACTTCCCACCCAGAGTCATATATGGAAGAATAAATCTATATATTTTCCACTATTAGTCAGTCGTTATATACAGAGTTCAAAATAATTCATTCCTTTTTTCTTTTACAAAGCAAGTTTGGTATAATTATATTTTTTGAGTCAAAATTAAAACATCTCAGAATAGCAAAAATTGTAAAAAAGGTTGAAAAAGCCTTTTCATTAATATGTAACTTTTGTTGGATCTGATTAAAAGGAGTTTATTTTTTGGAGTTTTGGATTTTTTCAAATGCCCAATTGACTAATTTTTTAGCCTAGCATATTCTATCTGTATGTAATGATTTAGGGTCAATCCATTTTTTAAATGTTGAATTTCTCATCTGAGACTTTATGTGAATTGGAAAACAATTCATTTGTTAAAGAAGTCATTTTCCAGCTGAGAAATTATACCTAGAGTTTTTCAGCACTGCAGGATCCAATCTGGGTCCATTCTATCTTCAGAGCTTTCGGACTTGTGCTAGAGTCCATCTTCAGGGAACTTCTCTCTTTTTGAAGATGGGCTCCAGCATGAGTCCAAAAGCTTGGAAGACAAAACTTGTGGTCCCGGTGACTGACCCACATTGGATCCTGCAACATTATCCTGGGACACGTATATTCACCTGATTGCTCTATTGTTAATTGTAATACAGAATGTCAGTTTGTAAAAATGATTTAATTTGTGGATTTACTCTTGGTCAGTGTTTCCCAACCTTGGCAAGGTTTAAGAAACATGGATTTCAACTCCCAAAATTCCTTAGCCAATAGGAATTCTAGTAATTGAAATCCATGTGAAAAATTCTGCACTAGGTGAATAATTGAGAAGTGGCACACTCTAAATTGCTTTTTGAACGATTTTATCACATTCTGCTGCTTTGATATTGATAGAAACCCCGCCCCCCACCTTTTAAACAGATTTGGGTTATTTTGAATTATTTTTCTGCTGCATTTATATGGAATTATATTGTTCCCTCTCTTCCACTGTAGCCTCTTTTATTGCTTATGATTTGTTTTTGGTCCATCAGACAACACTTCAAAGCAGCAGCTGTGAAATGACCAAGCTACACAAACACGGATCAAGTTCCTGTTCAGTAAATGTACTTAGGGTTGGCATTGAGTCGATGGTAGGATCAATCTCCATTTTAGCTAATAAAATAGTGTTAGCAATTAGATTTGGCCTATAGTGTTTGAGAATTGCTGCCAAGTTGGATAGATAAAACTGAGCTAGATTCATCCATAGTTGATACTTTCTAATGCGGGAAGTTTTATTTTAGCCATTGTGAGGATATAATTTGATATATTTTTAATGGAGCTGAATCAAGTTGGCATCTTGCCCACAAAGATATTCATTGGTGCTTGCAGATCTGTTTTCTTCTTTTATAGAATAGCTGGCAAATTGCCCTTTACAGTATGTAACAGTGATGGCAAACCTTTTTGGCACCGAGTGCCCAAACCGGAATGCGTACCAAAAACCTGAAGACCAGCTGGTCGGCGCACACATGCACACCGGCCAGCTGGTCTTTGGGTTTCCAGTGCTCTGGTGAACGTGAAGACCAGCTAGCTGGCATGCATGCGCGCACCGGAAACCAGAAGAGCAGCTGGTGATGGCACACGTGCCCCTGGAGAAAGCTCTGTGTGCCACCTCTGGCATGCGTGCCATAGGTTCGCCATCACGGGTATATAACCTCTTAGCAATATTTTTGGGTGCTAATACAGGAATTATACAGCCACCTAGGGCACAGTTTGTTATTGTTTAGTTATTTGTTAAGCCTTATATTGCTTTGACTTCAAAGATAAAAACTGCTCATTGTCTATATGGCTGGTTTATATTATGTTTGACTTGGTAAATCATTTACACACTTGGGAAGTTCAGAGAATATTTGAGATCGTTAGGATATTTTAAGAAAGGGGAAGTACATTCCCCTCCTACAATAGTCATAGAGCTATGCAGTTCTTTGGATTCAATAGCTAATAAATTCATGTTGTAGCATGAATCTGACGTCTGCATACAACATGACAAGTCATGCTATTTCCCTGGATTATGTATTGCCAGGAAAAAACATAACTGCTTTAACATATTGCCTAAAGGTGTTACACCTTCATGTTCTGAAACAGCTTTTGGAGATGTCTATGGAGATTCTCAGTCATCCAGGCCATGGTTGTCCTAAAGGTACTTTTTTCAAGAGGCAACTGGACTTTCTGGGTTTTCTTTGAAGACGTTTCGCTTCTCATCCAAGAAGCTTCTTCAGCTCTGACTGGATATTTTAATTTTGCTACAATCCAAGGGACCTGATTTAAATGTCTGTTGTCTCTTTTTATCTTAACATACTTAAATGTAGATGCCATGGTTTCAGCACCAGGCAGAATTGTTGGGGCTGTTCTCGAGTCTTTCATTAACTATCTAGCTTGAAGAAATTTGCATACTTCTTTATGGAACTTTGAACAAAAGGATTTTGTTGTATTTTTCCTGCCTATATCTTGATGGTAATGTCCTTTTTCTTGCATGACTTTTGCTTGGTTTACCATCAACATACTGTATTTCAGAAAGCAAAGCTCTTTTGTTTCTAATTGCAACAGAAAAGGAAACTCTACTACTAGTGTTTGAAATCTATATAGGAAAATATTATTTAGTGTAGCCTAACTTAATGTAATGTGCTGCAGATGTGTTCTCTGGGGATTATGGAATTTAGAATCCAACACATACCAAAGAGCCCAGGAGAGATGACTGATTGATTGGGTCTGTTTGGTGTTTAATTGACAATAATATTAGCTCTGTTCTTCTGATGGAAATTCATAAACTCTATATGCAAATCCTTCTAAACTCCAGTATTGTCAGTTGAGTCCAAGAGTACTTCCCAAGGAAGTACTTTCCATTACCATTAGCCTTTCCATTATCCAAAATGTCTGATTCCACAATTGAAACAAAGCAGGGGAGCAACTCATTGTTATATTCAGTAGGTATGTAGAGAGACTAAGGCAGTGTTTTTCATCCTTGGTGACTTTAAGATGTGTGGAATCCAACTGATGGGGAACTGGTACCCATCTTAAAAGTTACCAAGGTTGAAAAATACTGGGCTAAGGGAAAGGACATGTTTGCAAGTAAATCAATAGTGTTGACTTGCGGGCCAATAGCCAAGCAGCATTTATCTTTCCTAACTTAGCCAATAGATGAGCCCAGTGGTGTCTCATCCATTAATATTTCTTTGTTGGCCAATGAAAAATGCTTTGTCCTTTCTCCTTTATTTCACTCTCGCCCCCCCCCCAATTTCTGTAACTACAATAAAAAGTTACACTACCAACATTTTTTATTTACAGTAAGCAACTACCAAGCTTTTTATGCTTGTTTTTGTTTGGGCCCTACCTTGTAGTGATGTTTTTTGCTGCCACACTGGGAAAATGGGAGATGGAGTGACTCAAATGCGTCCTCTCCTAAGTGGTAGCCTAGACTGCACCATTATAACAGCAGAGTAAAACAGTAATCATTTGGCTGGGACCATCACTGCTTGAAATGGGAAATTCTTTTTTGAAGAAAGGTTTGACATTACCACTTAGGAAAATTATGGCCTGATGTAATGGTAAGGATAGGACACAGCCTCATCCGATTTGTGGGGAAGCTTGATCTGCAAGTTGATCCGCATCCTCATTTGCAAATGACTCCATGTTTCCTTGAGAGTACCGTGCTTGACTGGATGTTTTAACATCCTAAGTAGCATTTTAGTCTTGATAACACCTGTAGGTGATCTGAACTACAGCCAGAATTATAATATGGATCATGCAGTGAATATCTGTTGGTTCACTACACATGCAAGAAATTATTGAGCAAAATTTTAGGTTAGCCATCACATTGAGCTATTTTTACCGTGTATAGTATTAATTTCAGTATTTAAAATCTTACTCTGAAGTGAAATATTTTCCTAATGTAAACAAGCGTATAAAAAAATGTGAACTGAACTGACTTTTTTTTGCCAAGGGAAGCACATTTTTCATCTCTGTGGATATGAACATGTTGGCACATTTTCCTGTGGACTTCAGCATTATAATCTGAGGATTTCCTCTGGGCCTCCCCTCCCTTGTACTTCCTTCCTTGAACTTCAGAATGTATCTATAAATTGACGCAGTTTGCTCTTTGGTTAAACAGTTGAAGCTGTGATCACTAGGAGTTGTTGCCTAATGGACCAGATCATGTTTATCTCAGAATGAAACTTTATCTACTTGCCTGTCTGTTGAATATTATCCATGTTCCTCAGATAATTTCTTCCTGCTGTGCTTCAGTTGAGCATTGGCCTTTCCTATCCTCTCAAGAATTGTGCCACAATAACAATTTTGTCTTTTTAAAAAAACATCATATGAAATAAGATTAGAGAAAAACTGAAGAGGATTTAGTGTAAGGTTTCTAGATGGCTGATAAGGTCATCTGGATCTCTGCAAAATTCTATCAACAAAATGTTGACTGCTTTGTTTTTAGAAAGTTGAACTGGAAACATTACCCAGTTAGGGAATGTTTCACTTCCTACTTATAAACTACGGATCTGTAAAGTTTTGGTCAGACAGCAGTTCTGATCCTCTGGTTTAGTATCTTTTCAGAGAATAAATCTACAAGTTCTACTTTCTAGATTTAACTGAATGAGCCATCTAGTCCAGCATTTGTGACTGTGATATTACCCAGATGCATTGGTTTGCAATCCCCATCAACTCTAGGCAGCCTGGATTTTCTCCACCATTGTTATCTGATGCAGACAGTCCATAGACTTTTCTAGATTCTTCAAATGAAGTTTTTCTTCACCTGCCTGGTGATCTCTGTTGCAGATTTCAAGGGTTAAATTCTGAGTTTCAGACTTGTTGACTGATTATATAAACAAATAATGCCAATGTGATAGTTTTGACCTATACTGCTGAAAAGAAATATTGTCTTACTAGTGTTTCCCAATCCATCCCACATTTCTGTTACTCTTTAGATTTATATAAAGTTATAATATTTTTAAAAATGATGTCTGGAGTATTTTGACATTCAAAGAAAATGTAAGAGTATTTTTAAAAAGCATTTTAAACATTAATTTTCTTGACAAATGCTTTCCAAGTGATCTTGTAACTGTTGGATGGCTGGAAGGGCAAATGTGAATAAGAATACTTCTTTGCCAGATGATCTTCATTTCTGGAACCTCATGTGGCCTTTTTAAAAAAAAATATTAAAACTATTTCACATTTGTCCTTCCTAGTTTTCCCCCCAGTACGTATTACTAAAATGTTACAATGATTTGTAGGACTAAGTAATCTTCAGTTAGCTGGATATGAATCTTCCATTTCTAACTGCTGTTTTCTAAAACAGCTCTTTATGCATAATAGAATGAATCTTTTTGTATACATATTTGTATATTTTAAAACCTGGCTCTTGCTAGAGTGGCACAAAGGAAATGTTGATGTTGGGAGACAGTGGGGAAAATGGTTTTGAATCATTTCATTGCCTGGCAGTGGCAGCTGCAGCAAGAAATGAGTGCATTATTCAAGAACTTTGACTTAGCTGGTAGTTTAGGAATATCGCCATATTTAAATGTAGGGTGTCTCTAAACTGGATGGCTTGGTAAGGTTAATGTATGAGAGAATGAGCCAGATTCAGAATATTCTTTTTTCCCTCAAGGAAAACTTTTACTAGATATTAAGGGATTGGATTTGTCTCTTCTCCTACCCTGCATAGAATGGCTTTATCCCCAGTTGGACCATTCTGTATTTGCATTGGAGTTTTTAAATCTAGTAAAGAAAACCAGTGGTGATGTCCAGCCAGCCATTATAATGGTGGCTAGGATACCAGCTGGAGACAAGAAGCTGCTTTCAGTACTGGTATAGCCAAGTTGTTCCTTCTCTTTGATGAATCTATGTTAGCTTAATGTGTGAATATCCCCATTATATTAGATGCATCTGGAAAATTTGGTGACAGGTAGGCTTGGTGCACATCATTTGAATGATTTCAGCATGACGTCCAATATTTGCATAAAAAGCTCAAGAGAATAAGTGAAGAAGGACACATATACCAGGTTGTTTCAAATAGGATTAGATTAGCTAATCACAAAAGTATTATGACATAAATGTTATATAAAGATTGTGATAATTATAGCAAATATTGACACCATGAAATAAATCTTAATAATTTAAGCACAGCTGTTCATAAACCAGACGTGGAACTGGTGGTGACTTATATTTCCATGCTCTGAACTTCTCCATTCAGGAGGCATTTATAGGATTGCTACAAAATTATTTTTACTTAGCCAGATGTTGAGAGGTGGTAGAAATCTAGGCGTCTTCAACTTTGCTGTATAAGAAAAAGAAGTAAATCTATTTATAGAAATCATAATTCCATATTGTTTAAAAATGTTTCTCTAATATTTGGATTAATTAGTGGAGTGTGTGATATAGTCCATCTCCAGCAACTTCCTTCTTTCTGAAAGCTGAACAGATCAAGCTTTGAAAATCTTTCCATCATAAAAATAGATATAATGGTCTCCATAATCATTCCCTGTTTGTTTCTTTTTTGTTGTTCTATCCAAGTTTCAGACTTTTCTATTCCAATTGCTCCCATTTCACCTTATTGATAAAAATAAACGTACCAACTAAATGATGTAATGTGTAAGTTTATGTCTTTATGTAAATGACATTTTTCAATGTTTAAGCATTATTAATTCAATCTGCAGCTATCAGTAGGTCTAATTGCTAGTGATTAAAGAACAGATTTTCTTCAACCAAACACCTGTTAGATATATTGAGGCTGGAACCCCTGAAGTTCTGAGCCTAACTTTTAGAGGAGGTCAGAGTACTGAATGATGGACAAATTAATAGGATGCTCTGTGGTGCGGGAGTCTGTGGGCACTGCATGATGCTAAACTGGCTGGGAGAAAACTCTTGACTTTTGCATGTAGCTCAGTAGTTTCCTCTGCACTTGATGAAAAATACCGGTATATGTCGACATCTGTCTACATTTAACTTTATGTATTTTCCCCCAACAGCTGGCTTACCCCTTGCTGTTCTAAACTTGGCAAAAGTAAAGCCGTATCAGAGGGGCTTTTTCTGTAATGATGACAGCATCAGCTACCCGTTCCATGACAGTACCATCACATCTACTGTCCTCTACACAGTGGGGTTCACTGTGCCCATTTGCTCTGTAAGTAGCAAAATATACAGGCAGCTGTTTGGGGAAAGTGTTACGTATGTATAGAGAACTCACCGTTTCATCAAAGCTTTGAAGATAAAGAGTTTGGGGTAGTTGACTAATTATCATAATAGCTGAGAATCACTAAACTCTGTAAAATGTACTGAAGCTCCTGCTTATTACCCAAAATAAATTTGATTCTTTCCAATTCTTTTGAAATGACAAGGTGATAAATTTGGATTTCTGTTGGTTGGAAAATAAATAGCTAAAGAATAATTTAAACCTAAATGAGCAGAAGGCAATACAAGAGATGCAAACAAAATGGAAAAGAAATAACGATAATGAAAACTAGTTTGTAGAGGAGATTTGTCACAATGGGAAAAAGTCTGAAATCAAATGGCAATCCTAGCCTCATTTGTCAGGGAATAAGTCTCATAGAACTCAGGGAACAAGATCAATTGTGCTAATGAGCAGATTGCTACAGAACTGCTGTTTCCTTTTTCAGTGACACAGTAGTGTATACAGATTAAAGTGTTTTTCTTCTTTGAGAGGGGTCTGTCTTTTGGTAACATTTAAGCACCCAGGTATTTGGTACCCATGATTTGGTATTTACTTGTGATAAAGCAGTGAGTGATGCAGATTTTGTTTTAATTAGAATGGTATTATGTTTACATGAACTCTTTTTCCAGGTGTCTATTTTGAATACACAATTTGGCTCAGCCAATTTTTAATGTAAAAATAGATACAAGCGGGAATACCTAGATGTTTTCTTCTAATATTAATTATCTTTATTAGGTTTGACGAAGTTTTGTTCAGTGAGGTTGTTGCGAGATTAGATTTAAAGTTATATATCTGAACAAAATTAGCAACTTTTAAAATCCAATTAATTTCAGTAGAGTTAAGCACATCTCACTCACTCAGATATCATTAAAACTTCTCATTTTTATAAAATAAAATAACAGCTTTGGAGGTAAAATTGTGTAGCAATATGTACAATAAATAGTAATATCCCTAGTGTGTTTTAGGCAAGTAGCAAGTAATGTGGTTAATGTTTTTTTAAAAATATGAATTTCAAACCAACAACTGCATGCTTCAGTATTTTCATATTTTTAAAAATTACTCCTTTGAACACTATTTTTTATGTCTTTGCAAGGTAGTTTTAAAATTTGGTGATTTTATATGTACTCTTTTAGTTCCATAGTACTCATACTTTATTGTTTTCCATTTGATTCTATTAATCCTGTTACAAAACTGTACTATTCTGATCAGTGAAGTAAGAAAAATATAATTAATTATTTATTTTGGGTTTTTTTTGACCACTCAATTCCAGTAAACTTTGTTCTGCTCTTTGCACATTTAAAAAATACAGTCAGTATAAAGAGTTTAACTTTCTTCAATTACTACTTTGAATATAGTCCTTGACTTATGGCCACAGTTGAACCCAAAGTTTCTGTTGCTAAATAAGACAGTTGTTAAGTGAGTTTTGCTCCATCTTTTGACCTTTATTGCTGCAGTTATTAAATGAATAACTGCAATTATTAAGTTAGTAACACAGTTGTTAAGTGAATATGGCTTCCCCATTGACTTTGTTTGTGAGATGTTCACAAAAAGGATCACATGACCCTGGGACATTGCAACCATCATAAATACATGCCAGTTGCCAAGCATCTGAATTTTGATTATGTAACCATGAGGATGCTGTAATGGTTGTAAGTCTGAAAAACAGTCATAACTCATTTTTTTTCAATGCCATTGCAGCTTTGAACGGTCATTAAACAAATGGTTATAAGTCAAGGACTACCTGTATGCAGAAATATTTTTCATAGGAGACCTCATAAGACTTCCCATAGATAAAATCTGACCTAGCATAGTTCCAAAATAGTTTTACAGTATTATCTCATCTATTCAGTATGAACTCATTTATATTAGGATATAGTAATGTATTCTGATAGCTCATTAAGATCATCTGCTAAGCCCACAGGAAAATTCTTATTTCTTTTTATACTTTCCAAATTCATGAGATCTGTATTCTGTTCAGTTATTAAATTAATACTAATGACTAGTAAAAAAGTAACATAAAACTATAATAAAAAGGAGATCTGCACAATGTATTTGAGATTGAGTAATTGAGTTGAAACAACAACTTGATGTTTCTTTCCAAATGACAACTTGAAGCTTGTTTCTGAATGATATATGCTATTAGTTTATGCTATTGGTGGTTTGTCTAAATCCCAAAGCTCACACAATGTTCTAGGCTTCATAAAACGGCTCTATTTCTCAAACTTTCCCATCGTCAATCAGCATTTTTCAGGGCAGTGTTAGATCTCTTATTCTCTTCATATACTCTTGTTCAGCGTTCTCTGATTTGTATTGCAAGTTTAGTTACCGCATACCACATATGAGCTGATGGTTTCAGATGTATTCATCTGACCATAATCTGCATGACATAATGTTGGCATTTCTTTCCAACTGCCTAAGCAGGATTTCATATTGGATAGGGTCCTAGGTTCTTAAATAGAACATGGATAATACAGAGATTATTGTGTTTCGTTCTGATCATTTCATCCCTTCTCTTCCTGTTTGTCATTTTGAGTTTCAAGGCTACTAACTATAGGACCTCTTATGCCTTTCCTCTTTGACGACATATTGTCATATTGACTGAGAACGTTTATTTCTAATCAACATGTTCTGTACAAGAGTTACTGGTATTTAAGACTTTGAATTTTCTGAGATGGTTACATCAGAGGTGTTCAGTATAATGCAGAGGAAAAGCGAATCTGTCTTAATACCAGGCTGTTAGATTTGTTTTTTTTGCAGGGACGAGTCGCACACATGCATGCCCACATCCATAATTCTATGTGCCCTGCCCCCATGCATGCATGTGTGACCCCCCCATGCTCCCCCCCCACTCCTGCCACGTGATGGCATGGTAGGCCCGTTTTTTGTTTTCTCCAGCCTCCAGAGCCTTCTAGGAGTCTGGGGAGGGCGAAAACGGCCTGCCCCACCCACCCCGGAAGCCCTCCAGAGGTCGAAAACAGCCCATTTGCCAACTTCCGGTTGCCCTCCTCAGATTCCTAGAAAGGCTCTGGAGGCTGGGGGGAGAGAAAAACAGGCCTTCCCCACCACCCCTCAAGGTTCTCTGGAGGCAGGAATCAGCCTGTTTCCCTACTTCTGGTGGGCCCGGAAGGCCCGAAAATCAGCTGGAGCACCGGAGCTGAGCTCACAAGCCCACCGATTGGCTACGCATGCCACAGGTTTGCCATCACAGACCTAGAAGATTTTCTTGTGTTCAATTAAATAGCATGAAGTCTATCTCTAGCATGTATTATATGGAAAGAACATTCTGCAGAAATGAGAATAAAAAATATACAAATGATAGGCACTACATTAATGATCTCGCTTGGGCTGCTGAACGTTTGAAACCTCATATGACATAAAAGGAATCATATATTTTTTTAAATTTTATTTATATGCCGCCCTTCTCCGGAGACTCAGGGTGGCTTACAATGCGTTAAGCAATAGCCTTCATACTTTTGTATATTTTTATACAAAGTCAGCTTATTGCCCCCACAACTTATTTCATTTTACCCACCTTAGAAAGGATGGAAGGCTGAGTCAACCTTGAGTCTGGTGAGAATTGAACTTGCAGTAATTGCAGGCAGCTGGATGTTAAATGCTGCCTTAGTACGAGGCATTAGCCTCCTATGCCACTCAGGCTCCTCTCTATATTGCCTCTATTCACAGAAAGTTTGAATAGTTAAAAGCATACTTTTAAAGTTCATGAATACAGAAAATCAAATTGCGTGTTAGCAGCCGGTCAAACTTGCTTATGAGGTCTCATTAGTTTCTTTATGCAAAGTAAACTCAGTTTCATCAGGTAATTTTTTATTTTTGAAATGCAGAACTGTGTGTGTGTATAAATAAAGATAAATATTGTTATTACAGTATTTAAGAGAAACAGAACAGAACTGAACTGAACTAACAGAGCAATTTAATTATGTATCTTTTTAAATGTTCTTAAAGGTGGAGATTTTAGTCTCCGGATTCTATTGACTATAGCTGTTGGGGATATTATGAAATTGTCTCATCTCAGTGTTAACTCTAGTAAAAATTTCTCTATTGTACAATTAGATAGTAGCTTTAGAGGGCTTGCTGTTATTTGGACTGGTACAGGAAAATAATTAACATTTCAGAACGTGTAAAAATGCTACACCTTTGTCCTGTAGTAGGAGTGTTTATGTACAGAGTTTCATCTAGCCACGTCATCTTCCAATAAATGCTCCATTAAGCTCCTTGCCAGACAGGAATACTATTGTGCTTGTGCATTCTCTCTCTCTCTCTCTCTCTCCCTCCCTCCCTCCCCCCACTCTCTCAGACACACACACACACACACACACAACCCCAGACAGGTAAGAGCAGAACACTTTCCTTAAAGGACTACTCCCTCTGCATCTCTCTCACAATAGAAAGTGAATTTAAGTCTTTTTGGAAGGGTTTTTTTTTTGGTGCTACATCTGGAAGGAAGTAATTGATGGATTAAAATGGGTCTTGAATAGCAGCACTACTCTTGTATTCTGGAAGATTATGCATTTTATGAGAAGACCTGCTTAAAGGTGCTATGTTTGTAGTTCTGGGTGTTCCCAAGCATCTTTGAAGCCTGAATTAGAAATGCTTTGAAAGCCATTCAGAATTTCCTCTTAATGTTGCTAGGCTTCATGTTCCTTCATTCTTTTTTTTTCTCTCGTCTTTGGTTAAATGTGCTAATATACTTAACTTACCATTCTTTTCATACCAAGCATCATAGGACATAGGTAATTCTGTTATAGAGTTCAATGTGGTGGAGTGTGTACATATGCTAAACAAATAACTTTAGTTTTTCTGGCCTTTAAATGGAAAAAGTTTAACCACTGAGACAGCTACACAGTTTAGTAATGGATTGCAAAAGCCTTTTGAATGCTACTGCTTTAGCTAGGAATGGTGTGGTGTGGTAACATTATAGTTTCCCAAACAAGTTAGGGCTTGATTGCATGCTACATTATTCCTTTTATTACCTGTGTTTAGGGATAAGTGTTACTGAGATGGTAGCAAAAATCCAAAAGGGTATAAAGTAGATAGAAAAAGCTAATATGGGGTTGGGGACCTAACAACATAAGGATTCAACATACATTGTAAGATGGGGAATTAATTTAAGATACTGGGAAAATATGAGTTCTATGTCTATGTCTTGGCTATAACTTCATCAGATTCTCATTTGCAGATATGTTAGTTAGGTGAATGGCATGTTTCTCATGTTGGTCATAGGTTGTGTTCACAGAGCATGTTTAACCTAGTTTCTGAATTAACTTTCTGCCTGAGTTTGCAAAGTATATACAATACATCATAAATTAACCAAATGGGCTTCATTCATTCAACACACCAAGCCATACATAAACGAAGCCTAGCTAAGATTTGCACAAAATGTAAATGAGCTCTTTAACTAATTTAGCTAAATATATAATGGAAACGCAGTGTATGGAAAATAGTAATATATTATTTTTCTAAAGTTTAATTCCATTGACTCCATAAAGTTGTCTGTTAAGGCTCTCAACAGTTTATTAAGATTTTTTCATATAAAGACGCACATCTACACCAAATGTGCCCTTTATAGAATTATGCATTTCAAAAGTCTGAGGACTTTGTTCATTGAACTTAGAACTTGTCTCAGGTTTACAGTAGGCTAGAACAATAAATAGAAATGAGAAGTGGGGAGAATTGGCCCATTGCCAAGAGTCAGACACGATTGAATGCATAACCTCCTCCTCATCATCACAAATGAGAAGTAGGCTGAATTTCACATGGAAACAGCTTTCAAGAAATGGTAAAAATCTACTTCTTACATCACAATTATACAAGAACGTGGACATATAGCAAACACACATACCTCTAAAATGTAAAATGTGATTTCTGGGTGTGTAGCTCAGGCGTGAAGACTGGTTGTATTTTCCTGTTAAGTATGCAGTTGATATATTTCTTTGAAACACAATGATTCTCATAATTCATGAGGATTATTGAAATGGTTTGCACAATGGTACTGATTTTTTCCATTTAAAAATTATTTATTTTTTAAACATATTTTACAGAAAGAAACAGAAAAAGAACACAACATACAAAGAAAACCACAAAAAGAAATACACAAAAATTACACAAAATACAGCAACCCAAGTTAACAAAAAACAGCAAAATAAAATAAACAAGCAGAAAAGGAGGGGATTATATATATTAATATAATCACATTTCACATTTCTAAATTACACAAAATAAGGCAATTCAAAAAATATTTTTTTAAAATGGTGAACTTGAAAAACAAGCTAAGAGGTTCTTAGAACTTTGCTGTGGCTGGCTAGTCAGGCAATACCTTGTAATCAATTGGACATGAATGATACACACTTTGATTTAATAGCTACCATATCTGAGACCCCTGGGGTATGTCACAATTTTTAAACTTTCTCTACACTGTAGCAATATTTTTCAAGAATAAAATAACACCTTTAAGAGGATGTAAATAAATAATGCCATGAATAAATCTAGCATTTCCTGTTCAAGTGTTTCTTCATCTAAATATTATAGCTAATGCAAATAAAACTAAACTTTGCAGTAGAATATGTTTTAAATGCTTTGGCCAATGTATTCAGTGGTAGATTTGACATGAGCGACCAAAAAAGCCCAGTGGAACATATTGCCGTTTGAGTTGAAAATATAGGTAATCCTTGACTTAAAATATTTTGTTTAGTGACTGCTCTAAATTACAATGGCACTAAAAAAATGATTTACAACTGGTCCTCAAACTTACAACCATAGCAGCATCTCCACTGTCACATGATCAAAATTCAGGTGCTTGGCAACCGGAATGGATTTAAGATGGTTGTCCTGGAGTCTTGTGATCACCATTTGTGACATTCCCAGCTGCTTTCCAACAAAGAAAGTCAATAAGGGAAGCCATATTCGCTTAACAACCATGATTCACTTAACAACTGCAGTAATTCATTTAACAATCGTCTTAGTAATGGAAATACTGATTCCAATTGTGAGCCTAAGTAGAGGACTATGTATGTATCAAAAATGGTGAAATCTTCTAAAAAGTGAGTCTGAGAGAACTCCTTGAAGTGGTTCTATCTTAGGTGTGTATTCCTTATGAAGAATTGACCTTTTTCTGTTGTCCATATATATTGCTGAGTTTTTTTGCAGTCTGATAATGTTTTCCATATCAAGCTACATTAGTGCTACTTTTTAGAATCTAGAGAGCAGTTTAAAGAATAACCATGAACCAACAGTTTATCACAGATTACAATTATTGCGCCTTTCTTTCTTTTCATCATATTTTATATATCTAAAATTAATTCCACTGTATGTAATATGTGATCGTGCTTTGTCTCTTGCTCCACTTTCCCAGTTTGCACCATGTCCAAAGTGTTTGCCTTTTATTAAGCAATGAATGAAATTTGGGTAATGCTTCTGGGGGGAGTAATACTTATGTTTCAAGATCCCAGAGAATATTCTGGCTTTTTATTTAACATTTAACAGTTTTGCTGAGTAAAAATAATTTCTGTCTTGTGGGGACATTAATGAATGCCTCTATTTTTTGAGTCCAAGGTTGTGTCTTTGGAATTCTGTAATAGTTTTATGGAAACAAGTCTAATCCAACTTAATTGTGGAACTTTCCAGTTATATTTAACCCTAAACACTATTTGGACATGAGTTTATTCTAGTATACGGAATTAGTCTTATAGCCGATACTTTTTTAGATCTGGTGAGAACAAACCTTTAAATGGTTGGTAGTAGATTACGGTGTTGTGTATTCAGAGTGCAATAATTCAGGTTCATGCTGTTTACTAGTATCTAGAAACTATTCTGTGGCTTTTATAAATATGCATACTTTCATTTAACTTTTATAGATGTTTTTCTATATGAAATCAGGAATGTGAAGTTAAAAAATATCTCCAAGGAATGCAATGGCAAACTGCTTCCTTGTTGCTATAAAGAAACCATCATGAATATTAGGAAGAATTGAGGGAATTCACTTTTTTTTTTTAGTAAGTAAAGCTTTATTCTGATTTTCAAACATTTGGTTTTGAGATGGATTCCTTAATATTTTCCTGCTAGACTGAACATAGGCAATATTTTGATACCACATTCTTGGTTCTAGAATTCACTTAATTTCTTGTACAGTGAAGGCACGGTGCAGTTTCTGCAGCACACTGAATTATAGATTTTAATCTTAGATCAACCTTTCCTAATCTGCCCAAATGTGTTAGATTACAGCTTCCACCATCCTGTATTTTCTTGCCTGCTAAATTGAGAGCATATTATGTCTTTGGGTTAAGCAGGACTGAGCCCTATTCCTGGCAGGCATCTTTATTTTTCTTTTGATTTACTGCGGCAGCTAATTCTTCAGTAGCCACCAGATTCCTTTAAGCCAGAGGTGTCAAACTCGTGTCGTCACAGCGGTATCACGTGACGTATCAGGATTTTTTTTCTTCACTAAATTAGGCATGGGTGTGGCCAGTGCGTGACTCATCCGGCCCACAGGCCATGAATTTGACAGCCCTGCTTTAAGCCAAAGCCAATCAAATGTGGTATATACACTCATTCAAGCTCAGGTTTTCAAATTCTACCATTTTTATAATTACGGATTTCTCTCTTGTATGTTAATTATAATAAAATTAGGTTCATGTTAGATGAATATATGGAGAAAATGTTTGAGAAAGAAGCAAACAGTAATGTCCTAAGCATTTTACAATATAATCAGTGACCAAGTTTTCCATGTTCTTCTGCTTGATTCTTCTTATATCCTGCTTTGATATATTTGGTGTATTTACTAATCGCATTTTCAAATTGCAAGTTCCTGTCTCTGAGGAAAAACCCTGACTTGGAAAAAATCTTAAATGTCTAATTTATCAGTAAGAAACAAATGAGTGGGTGGAGAATCTAACAATGCAGCTTTTGCTGTAATTGAATGTAGATTTCAAATTATTTATATGGGTGAAGAGAAGTCAGACAAGTTCAACTTATTCCCTACAATAGCTTTTATTATACTATAAGCCTCAAAGTATGTTTCACAGAACTATATATAGAAAATAATCCAACTTGCTGCATGTTGCCTCCATGACTTTGCTCCTGATTCTGGATAGAAAGACTTGGGGTTAAAAATTTCTAAAACATCCTGTATAACACAATTATCTTATTCTTTTTGCTAGCTGCCTTGCCTTTTGCAATTCTGACTGCGAGGGGTGCTCCCTTCAAACGAGGACTGTTCTGTAATGATGAATCCATCCAGTACCCTTACAAAGATGACACCATTTCATATCAGTTGTTAGCGGGGATAATTGTTCCTCTCGATATAATTGTTGTAAGTTTTATCCCTCATTTTCCTCCATTAGACTATTTTTCATATCTTGTATTTTTGAGTAAATATGATATCAAAGACGGTACTTGCTTGGCCGGTAGAAAGATACCACTGATTTAAGCCTTTCATTCGGATAAGAAGAAATTGTTTTAGATGGAGGGTGTTATTTCTTTTTTTAATGTTAACAGAATTTTTCTACATTTTTTAAAACTTCAAATTGTAATGTTTCTTAAAGCTTTTATTAACCTGTTTGCATGCTGTATAAGTCTTATTTTATGGGAAGGAATTAGAGGAGATAATACTAGGTTTAAACTGTTTAATTTTAAAAATATGTACAGGGAAGAAGCAGTAAAATTGTAGCTGAAAATGATCAGTCCCATATATTGCATACTCTACCCCTGAAGTTATAAAGGCATTGTCCAGGTCAGTGTCCTTTTGTAAATGTCTTTATCATCTTTGACATGTTCTGATCTGGAGAATCATTTACTCTGGAATTTCTATAGAAAGAGAAATCCAAGTCCAATATCATGTTCCAGGATTGTAGTAAAAGTAAATCTGGATAACCTCACACACTTTCTTCTTCTTTTTTCAGTTTGAGACATGTTTTTCCAATCTGGCCAATTACCATTTTTAAAAAAAAAAAATTACGGTTGGCAAATGGCTAGATGGAACTTTTCTCTACTAATAGTAACAGGAGATATCTGAGAAGAGTTTCCTCCTCCTCCTTCTTTTCCTCCTCCTCCCTTCCTCCTCTCCCTCTTCCCTCCCTGAATAAATATAGTGCACTTAAAATATTTAAGCTCTGTAAATATTTTTGTCCTCTCCACTATTTCTAAAGTAAATAAGATCCCCATCCTACACCCATCATGCAGTTTGATCTGGGAGAAGCATGGACACTTCGTTTTGGCTCATGGTTACCCTGTCCATGATCTTGTGGATTTTTAAAAGCTAGTGTTCATTCCTGGTAGATTTCCTGTAGGGCAAAAATCCAAAGTCAAGACCCACAGGAAATCCTTGAGGAATTATTTTATATACTTAATCTGTAAACAAGAGATTGCAGTCCTTTCCAACTGTATCCTCCCTATTTCTTGATTCTCTTTGTGGACTAAATTATCCACAAAGAAAGATAAAGAGAGGAAGACTTTGTTTGGGTGTGAAGCTGAGAGGAAATTCAAACAAGATCAGCATCTTTAGCACAACCAGAAAGAAAGAGGGAATAAACATTTGGTCCCATGTACTCTGCTAAAGATCATTTCATTTTGTCTCTCTGTGAATTACCACCTACTGGAAATCATCAGGCTATCTCACCCATTTCTGTGTCACCTAGCTGTGACTTTTTGTGATCTTATGATCTATTTAAGTTTCTTTTTTGCTCTCCCTCTATCTCCCCACCTTTTTCCTTTTTGTTATATATTCAGTTATAAGGTTGGAAGCAAAAAATTACTTTAAAAAGTGGTAAGCCATGCTGGAAGATTTTCCTCTTGAAAAATGAGATAATAACTTCAGATGAAAACAGTTTCTGTGACAGTTATCTTGGTCTGTATATCACCTTGCTCAGGACTTTGTGTACAGGAATACTGCAGAGCATTTATTCTTAATTTCTCATTACAGCTTGATTCATTCTTAAGTGGATCCAAATAAACATACAATGACTGAACCTGTAAATGTACTTCTCTTTATTTTACTTACTGACAGTCCTGAGGAAACACTAAATATTCTTTTCTCTCTCCACCTGTCCACCCTTCCTTTGTTATGTAAAATATGCCAACTTCTTTTTTTTCTCAAAGAAAAAGAAAGAAAACTGTTCTTAAAATGGCCATTATAAGAATGGTGCTTTTATGTCATTTGAACCTTTGTGAAAAGTTCATTGGTTCCAGCTGCCAAAATCTGTAAGCTACATGGGATCTCCTATAGGAGCCTAGATGATGAATGATTGTGGTATTTAATATTTTCGTATGTTTGCCTTTTATTTTAAATTAGCTATTTAAGCAACTTGGAACAGCTGCAACTAGAGCTATAGAAGGCTGCCAACTTGTTTAATTTAATGGGAATTTCTCCCTCCCTCCCTCCCTCTTTCTGTTAGTGTTCCCATTATAGAGGACAAAAATAAAATAATGATCTCTATAGAGAGAATGTTGTTGGTGTTCCATCTGTCACCATTCCTGTGTTTGCTAAATGAATCAATTGGACCTCATAGTGATATTTGAATTTTATTTTTTAATGCATTGAGATAGATGATTGTGGATCCCTAATATTATGTTGCACATTTATTATAGTCTAGCTCAGGGGTGTCAAACTCAAGGCCCAGGGCCCGGATCCAGCCCACAGGATACTTAGATCTGGCCTGCGGGGCCACCCTGGAAAAAGCGAAGGAGTGGCCTGCGATGCCTCTGCCAGCGAAGGAGTTGCAGGAGGTTGTCGCAGCTCGGAAGCCCGTTTTCGCTGGCAAAGCGCTCCGGCAACCACAGGCACCTTTGACAAGGATGACGTCGAGCTGGCCACGCCCACCATGGCCATGCCCACTCCAGCACCCTGAAGTCAAACACAACCCTGATGCGGCTCCCAATGAAATTGAGTTTGACACCCCTGGTCTAGCTTACTTCTAGTAAGATTTTTTTCTTATACTGAAAAAATGATTGTACAATAGTTATGACATCAAAGCAGGCCTTTTTCTTAATGACTGTGTGGATAAATGCCTTGCATGTCCATTTTGTTATCCCAGATGTGTACATATTGAAAGAGAGACAGCATTTATTACTGCCTTTTTAAGATGTGGGAAAAGTGGCTGTTGATGATTTAAAATAACATGATTTACATTTTTGCAGCAGAAATGTAGCATAAGTGAATGGATTAATCTTTCCTTCTGATTTCTGTTCTTTTGCTATCTTGAGTTTAATTAAAAATAGCTTGATCTCAGTAGTTCCCAGAACACAATTCTTGCTATTTTACTAGTGACTTATTCTAAAAGTAGTTTCAAACCATTTTAGTCAAGGGTCTTCTCAAGGTTCATGACCACATTAACTAAAAAGGAAAAGATTTGCCGTGTTTGTTCCAACTCACTAAGCATTTATAAAAAGCCATTTGATGGATTTTCACCTGATTTTCTGTATTCATATTTTGTTGAAAATTGAGTTTCTAAAAAAAAATGCTAGTCTTCTTGACTTCTAGTGTAATGTTGTCCTATCAAAGACTCATTCAAACTATATAAGCAGAGGAAACATGGTTTTATGAAAAAGTTCAGGCATCCCTGATTAAATTGTATGTTTCAGGGAATCCCTGAGTAAACAGAAACTGACATATACAGTACAAAGTCAAGTATGCATTTACTCAAATGTAAATGCATACTTACTATTTATGTGCAATTGTTTACAGATTCCAAATAAGAAAACAATGAATATGGCAGAATTGGAAAACTGGACCCCCTTTCTGTCAGTACTTTATTGTACCCCTTTTAGCAGAAATAAATAGTTTCCAAATCATTCTGGTTTTGCATTTTAGTTCCCCCCCCCTCCATTCTTCCCAAAAGTTTAAAAATATTTTAATGTGTCCTTGCATGCATTGCTTGTTTGAGAGCTCCTACAGGTTTTGAATACTATTCAATATTATTCAAATATTGTTTTGAATATTATTCAAGATGGAGGGATATGAAGACATTCCAAAACTTTGATCCCCCCCCCTTAAGTACTTTATGGATGATAGGGAGGTATGTTCCAAATCCTTGTCTTGAAATATCCAACCTCTTTTCTTTTTCAGGAACTATTGATTTTTGCCAAAGGAAGTGGTAAAAATTGAAGAAGTGTCAATCAGATTATTGCACTTGCCATAGGCACTATTTTCTTATTTTGAATAAAGAAATGACTGTTTATAAAAAATAGCATGTATTCAGATTTATAGTAAGATATCACATTTTCCTTTGTTTGATGTACAAGTTTTGTCAAATTCTGTTTACTTACAGATTCATTGAATTATATAATTTTATTAGGCGTGCCTAAACTTTTGTGTAGAATTGTATAATAGAAAAAAACTTTTATTAAAATAATTCAAAACAGTGAAATTTAGTATGTTAGTCCAGACTGCTTAGAAATTGCTATAGAAATTGAATAAGTAAGTTAATAAATGAATGAAGGAATGAATGAATGAATAAATGAATTAATTAATGAATTAATGAATGAATAAGTACAGGCATTTCATTATGTTTAGCTTCATATATATATTGGGTAGAAAATAAATCAGAATTAGATAATTTAATTGTCATTTGGAAAGCCTGAAGAATAATCCAATAATTTATTGTGGTTTTATTTTTATTAAAAAGCACCTAGACCTGTGTGGAATATGAAGCACATAAATGGAGAAATCATTCTAATCTTATTTCTCCCCCCCCCCCCCCCCCCCCCCCAATATGCATTTTTAAACACAGATGTCTTCCAGTCTGGATTTTTCCAGTATTATTAACTATCTAATCTATATATTTAGTACATACTGTATTCTACTTAATGGAAAATATATCTCAATGCCTAGAACTGGCTTTTTGACTGTTCCGCCTCTGAAAATCAGATGCATTTTGTGAACAATAGATTGCAGCATTTAACTAAGTAAAAAGCCTTTAAACGTTGACATCATGAAGATGGAAAAAGCAAGATCAAGTATTTTCCAAGATGAAATGAAAATAGGCAAACTATATTTGGGCTGCTAAAATCTGAATGACCGTGATAACAAGAAAAGTATTAAGTTTTGAAGTTCAGATATGTATGTTCTTAATCAGATTGAATAACTGGACTGACAAACTCTTGCTGCCACATGGAGTGAAATGTCCATAAAATATTTTGGTATTGATCTTTTGTAGCCTGAGAAACCCAATTACCAAGTATTTTCAGCAAACCTAGGCTGCCTCTGTTCCATGACACTCCTAAATTCAGATATGTTATGCCTTACTGAACAAATTATATGCTGTTATCTGAGATGGTGACATTTTCAGTTCTTGCTGGCTCATAACCTTATTTTCAGCATCAAGCTCTCAGAAAGCAAGGAGATTCCAGGGAATCACTCAGGAATGGGTTATAAAGGAAGCTAGGCCTACTCACTCCTTAGGGTCTTTAAAAGCAATATTTTATAGTGGGACATATTATTATAAACATTGCAGCACAGATATAATAAGAACACTATTATTAATTCAGTGAGTAGCCACATTGTTAAATTTTGACAAGCTGTAAAAAGAACACTTCATGGGGCATAATAGAAATCATGTCTTGTGATTACCTACATAGGCACATATGCCTTTTAATGAAGATTGCTGTAGCTGAATATGCTACAGCAGGCATGTTAAACTCTATTTCGTTGAGGGCCGCATCAGCGTTGTGTCTGACCTCGGAGAGGCGTGGAGGTAGGCGTGGCCAGCTTGATGTCACTTGTGTAGGATGGGCACCTGTGGTGGCCAAGTGCTAAAGGCAGGACTTCCCTGAGACCCTCACTCATCATAACCTCCCTCCCTCCCTCCCTTTTTCTTTTTCCTTCCCTCTTCATTCTCCTTCCTTCTTCCTTCCCCTCTTTCCTTATTTTTCCTTCATTACTCTCTTCCCTTCTTTTTCTTTTTCTTTCCTTTTCCCTTTCTCCTTTCCTGTCCCTTCTTGCAGGCTCAAATGCAAAAGGGGAAACATTTCTCCTTTCATTTTGTTTGTTTTGATAGAAGCTCCATTTTCACTGTTTCCAGGCCGGCCTCGTGAGGCCAGATCTAAGCACTCCATGGGTTGGATGCGGCCCGCGGGCCTTAAGTTTAACACCCCTATGCTACAGTATCTTGTAGAAATACATGATTCTGTTCCACCCTGGCAGCCTGTAATATGTCAACACGTAGGGAAGATGGAGAGGCAATCTTAATGTTTTTCCTTTAGGCCAATATTATTTCTACATCCCCAACTAATAAAGCATAACATTCTAATTCATTGTGGACGTCTATCAAACATTCTAGAAACTTAAATGGAACTTCAACGACTCCTGATACAAGATGCTTCTTCTTGGTGTCTCATCCATAAAAGGGTTATATTGAATTTGGTTGCTACTGTTATTTCGGTGAAAGACTTTTGAACAACAGGAAAAATGGGAGAACTTTAAGGGACACCATATCATAAGACATTTGAAGACAACAAATAGCCACCCATTACTACCATTGATACTGGTTTGTAGACAACACTGAAGTTCAGTTGATATCTCTAGTCACCTTTATCATACATTCAGAGAGATATATAAAATTCACTCAAATTTAAGAACCATTTAACCCATCTTCCTGTTTTTCTTCTGTTTAAAATTATGGACCAAAGAGATGAGCAAATCACATAAGAATTCAAAACTAATTCAAAATGTTTAGCCCTGCATAAGGGTTGAAATAGCTACCAGCAATTAAACAAGTTGCTTGGATGGAACCATTGAGTAAAATGTTGCTAACTGGATTGGACTGAGGAGTTTCTGTGGCCACGAAATGATAGTCTGACAATAATGCTAATTAAATCCCTGCCCTGAAACTGACAAGGTGGTAATAAAATTGTATGCAACAAGTGTGACATAATATATTAAACTATAAATAATATTTCAGGACAAGATTAAGTATCTTGTCCATCTTGTAAAGTTCCATGAAGTCGCATATAAAACATAATAGCTTCTCTAAGAAGTGGTTTTGCCTAGAAATGTAATGAAACTCCTTGAGAAGATGTTCCCAAGATGGTTTACCACCTACTTTAACCCTGAGAATAATAAAGGAAATTGACTACTCTATGCTGGTTTTTCTTTTGTTAGCCAGTGCTAACGTTGCTGCCTTCATATGTAAGCCCAGGACAGTTGTTTCCATTTTCCATAGAGCTTTTGAAAACTCCAGCTTTTGTGTAATTCAATCAGATATCAATATTTCCTGGACTACCACTTACTAAGCCATCGTATACAAAGTATTATTAAATGATCCTTGAAGTAGATCACTTTCAAGAGCAAAACTCTGTCAAGGCAATTTATGAGAAATATATGGATGATAAAAGTTTGGCAATAAAAACATAATAGAATATTGATAAACTGATACAAATCCATAGTTAGAACTTGCAACATTATATTAGAATAAGATGGTTTTAATTAACAATCCACGTATTATTATAACTAAAGTTATAATAGATAGGCACAAATCCTTCCAGTCAAGTTGAATACTATACCAACCAACACTATAAAATGTTATTTTCCATAATTCTAAATTTCCACCTTTGGCACCTTTGTTTTTGTTTTAGGAAACCATTATATTCTGAAGGAAGCGTGTCCGGTTTAAAAGATTCCATCTAGCTGAAAGCTGGGAGGTTCCCATGTTTAAAAGTTGGCCTTTAACATTTCTGGCGAGAACATTGTTGTCTAGCCCTTTCACTTGGTTCCTGAATTTCCAGAATGAACATGTTCTTGGCAAAGAAACCATTTCTTTTGAGTAAAAGGTTAAGAATGAGTGGAAATTTGATAAAAAGTTAAATGTGTTCCTTGCGTATGGTACCATTGCTGGATTTTCCGGGAATCAGTGTTTTGTCTGGTGGTAAGGATAGAGGGGAAGATTTCTAATTCATGTTATCTGTTCATTAAAACCCAGACAAGAACAAAAAAAATATGAAAGTTTATATTTCCTTCACTTTGTTTTTGATTACTCTTTGAACCAGTCATCTAAAGGTTTTATAAAGTTGTTTTTATAGAACCTTTATAGGCTTAATTGTTACCTAGTTAAATAGAAGCCCATGTACAGACTTGAGTGTGCAGTGTGTTCTTACTTGTGTTGTAATTTTTAAAACATTCTTTTCTTTTTTATTCCAGATAATCATAGGAGAGGCCCTTTCGGTATATCACAACTGTTTGCACTCTAATTCATTTGTGAGAAATAACTACGTTGCTGCTATTTACAAGGCTCTGGGGACATTCCTTTTTGGTGCAGCTGTTAGCCAATCTTTGACAGACATTGCCAAATATTCAATAGGTAGATTGAGACCTCATTTTCTGGACATATGTAAACCAGATTGGCGTCGTATCAACTGCAGTGCTGGTTACATTGAAAACTTCAAATGCCTTGGAGACAAAGTAAAGGTTAACGAAGGAAGGTAAGTCTGTTAACTTGTGTGCCTGGTCATGAAAATATTTCATATTTTCTTTTTGATAAAAGTGGAAATTTAACAATTTTGTAAATAGGGTTCACGATGTCTCATCATTTGTCTTCCACTAGCACACAGAGGGTATTGCATGTTTTGTTCTTATTAACAGCAACAAGAACAAAACCATTCCAGTACTGTAATAACTAGTACTATAGTACTGTACAAAATAATTAGCATATGCGAATTATTGCTGCCAGTACAATAAGATTATAGTTATAAAGCAACTGAAGCCATGAAAAAAGAAAAGTGGAAAACATTTGCATTGGTGATTTGATAGTTATTATCACTTTGGACTTTGTTGCTCCCTTTTGATGCATAGGCTTTATGCAGAGCTAGATAGATGTGTAACCTAAGGATTAACGTGTTAATTACAGCACATTTCACATTCTTGAAGTTGTTTTTCTGTACAGAATCATTCCTTTTATTTCCTGCTATTCAAGCTGTGAAGGTTGTTGGTATGTAGCTGCAGTGGCACCGCCCAGACATAGGAGGAAAGGGATTTGAATTTTTATGGGAATGCCAGGGCTTATAAAAATACAATGAAAAATGCAAGAAACCCACCCAAAAGATCCTTGCAGTTCTTACAGTTAGGATGGCAACATGCCATGGCTTAGAAAGAACTAGCCAGAATTCCATTAAATTCTCAGATTTGTGCTGTTTTTGAATATCACAACCCATTTCCAAAATCTAGAGGAGATGGATGGATGGATGGATGGATGGGAAGGAAGGAAGGAAGGAAGGAAGGAAGGAAGGAAGGAAGGAAGGA
>WNWU01000002.1:51060408-51092629 GCA_012654045.1 Ptyas mucosa
TATATATATATATATATATATATATATATATATATATATATATATGATTATTTTAAGTTTTCAACTGCTGTTTGCTGCAAGAATCATGTCGAAATGGGCAGCCATATAAACAGAAATAAATAAATATTATGTAGAGAATATTTTTGAAGATTAGTCATGTCTTTCAGCGTAACTGTATTCTTATTTGTATTCAGGTTTTTAATTTTCTTTAAACTGAAAGCTGAGCCTTTCTTTGAATATGTCAATATTGATATTAAAATAACATTTAAACCCATCTTACTTTACTTATTTCCCCAAATGTATCTAAGGTATAATCAAAGGAAACAAGTTCTTATTTCAATTTATGCTAGTATTGAGCACCTTCTTTTAATACTGCACGGCTTAGTAGCTTAAAATATTTTAATTTACCTAAAAAGATAGTTTAATAAATCAAAGAAATTTAAAAAACGAAGTAGTAACATTTTGCCTGCAAACCTCAGTAGTCATTCTCTTCCGGTCTGCAAAACTCCACCATCCATTTTATTTTGTTTGTTTTAGATTCTTTTAAGAAAAAATAGGAGTCTTGTATATTGTAAAGTATCAGTTTTAAGCATTTTTTTTTTACCAAGGATGCTTCTATAAGTGCTTGCTAAGAACAAAGATTGAAGTAAAGTGGCCATGATGTCAATTTCCAAAGCATTTGCCACCTAAAAATTGGGACCCATGTGTTAATGATTTCCGACATGAAGCCCTATAGTGTTTATATATATGTAAGATGGTTAGAAATAAAGCCAGCTTAAACTCTTTTCTAGGACTCAACCATTTCTCCATTTTGGCCACAGCACTGACTTGAGGTGTAGTTTGGTAGATGACATCAGGTGTTTTTGCCCTTGAGGAAAGATTAATGGTTCTGTATTTGTGCTAGTATATCTTGGTTACATAGATCAGTCCTTAATCTATGAAGTGTACTAGGTGAAACTTATAGTTCTTGAGATAAATGACCAGCTTTAATTATTAAATTCCAAAGGAGATGAAGGAGTTGTGGATGACAGTCGTTCCATTCACCGTTAAGAAGTACAGTCAGTACTAGAGCCATGCATATATAGAATATTTGGAACTTAGAATTAAATCTGTTGAACAACCTGATAAGTAAAGTAGAAGTATCTCTTTACAGTTTATTTAATACAAGCCACCATTTTGAGTTTGCAGATTGTCAGTGGTTGAGCTTGTAGTCATGACTGAAACCAATTTTCTTGCTCATACATGGTTATAATTGACCATGCAAGATACTATGGAAATTCTTGGTCTATATGAACCTGGATTTCAGAACTGGCTAGAAGCTCTTTCATATATGAGGGACCCAACTACTTTTTGAACTTGTGAAATGGCTTCTGTCAGATTTTACAGACCTCATTTACGGGTGTATTGTGCGCATGGGAATTTTGGAGAGTTACATATTCATATACCACAGGTGGAGTATGCGTAGATTGGGTAGGATATAGTTTCATTGCCTATAATCAAAGCAGATTCTGTCTTTCTCATCAAACAAACTGTGTAAAGGGCGTTCTTACTGAGGTAATACTCTTTGTATTTTGGAAACCATTTCAAATCCCAGGGCCAGAGGTATAGTTTCACTTGTCTAAAACCCTGAAATTAGATATTCAGAAGTTTTAAAATTAGCTGTCTTTTCAGGGATGAACAGAAAGCAGGCCCTCGTATTCTCAGCTACATAATCAAGAGCCAAAGACTCTCCATAGCAGGGGTTGATTAATCGATTTGACTTCTGTGCATTTGGCGTAACTGAGATGGCACTTGGCAATCAGGCATAAAAATGGAGTTTACAGTACTCATCCATCGTGTGACCTTTAACAGAAGCATGTGTCAAAAAACATCTCCAGAGATAGCTCTGTCAGTGCTTTAGCTGGATACGTGGTGTGTTGGTTTTGACAAGGAAGACAAATGGGTGTGTAGCTGCTAATACTTTGCAGAAGTTTCAGTTTAATAAAGGACTGGCCTGCAACTTAAAAAGGTTTTTTGCACAGAAAACGATTCCTGCAGAAGCAATGGTTTGCTTCAGCCTTCCTGAAGCAGTTGGAAATGGCACAAATGGAATCCAGTTTTTTTAAACTTTGTTGCTTATAGCAGGAAAAATGCAGGCTGCTTGACTCTTGAAGAGGCTTCTAAAAGACAAAAGAGCTGCCCTCTTTCCCTCCTACCACTTCCAATTCTGGAGTGCAGATCCAAATCTGAAAGGGCTTAGAGAGAGCACCTTAATATCTTTTGGCTCCTAAACCTTTTGCCATCATGCCTCCCTTTAGACTAGTCTTAATGTATGCCTCTCCCTTAAAAGTCAAAGACCAAAATGAATACCAGTGAACAATGTAACGGTACAATGATTATGAGGTTTCCATTTCAAGTGTAGCTCTTGATGGCATCTCTGCTAAAGTGCATGCAAAGCATACTCTTAATTAAAAAACTCTTGTCAGTGAAATATGAGTTATTCTTACTGTTGGGGGTGGGAGATGTGATCATAATTAGCAGGTTCAGAAAATTATTGAGAAAAATTGTTTTTTGCAATTGATCAGTGCCCCGGAAGTCATCTCCAAAAAGCTTCCTAGTGCGATTGAGGAAAATTTGTACTTCAAGGGAAGTAATGGGTGCAAGTATTTGCTAAAAAATTATTTTACTTGCAAGTACTTTGTTCTATGCTGTCAGGAAATAGGAAATCCTCTTGGACATCTGCAAGAAGAGTAGACGCTGAAATCAAACTGTTCTAAAATATTGTGGTTGAGTACTGGAATATTAAGTTTTAACCGTCAGTGTAACTTCATTGATGCAATGAATGTTTTTCTGTCTTTATGAAATACTTTATGAAATACTCTATTGTTGCAAAATACCATCTGCTATATTTTCTTTTCTTGGACCTGTAACAAATGATGAGGGAGTATAACATGAATTCAAAAGATGGCTTCAAGAATGCAGTTGTGACAAGATTGAAAACATGGCCTCCTCTTAACACATTGTATCTTGAAATGACAGTTTTGGTGATGGTGAGGTTGGGTTTTGCAATATGATTTATTCTAATGTTTTATACACCGAATATGCTGGGCAGTTTTGATGTTTTCTAGAATAGTGATTTGTTACAGCACGTGTTAACTCTGAAATCTGACTATCTTATCCTCTTACCATTTATATTTTATTTAAAAGAGTGTCGCATACTGGATGGAATCAATCTCTTCACACTGTTTGAGAAACTGTGGCAATTTTGGTATATGGCAAAACTAAACATATGTTTCCTCAAAAAGGACATGCTGCATAACATAAAGATGCAATAAACTTAGCATTCCCAACCTGATGCCTTGCAGAAATTTTGGGATTACAATTCCCAGAATTCCCAACCAGCATACTTGATGGATATGCTGCCTGAAAATGAATAAATTATTGTCCAATAAAACACAGAGGGCCCCAAATTGAGGAAGTGGATATTGATAGCCCTCTCATACATTATTTTGTCTGATCCACTTTCAAACATGTTTAAAGTAGTGGTCATTAACAAACTTTGTGGCAGCAGTTCTAAAAATTAATGCTTACATAAATGTTTATCTACTTTTGATCAATTCACTGATTTTTATGAGAGTAAGAGAAAAGATGGATTGTTGTTTTATTACCCGCTATAGAGCTTGTTACAGCTTACTATTAGGTTAGCTTACATTACACCCATATTTATGTCAAGAAGTTGAATATGCCAAATACTTGATTCTGGGTGCTGCTTCCTGATGGTTATACTATCCATGAAGCCTGGGTGCAAATCAGAATTATGCAGATGTTTCCCAGAAGATAATAGCAAATGCTTAAGCCTCCAGAAAATGAATGAGCTTTTACTTTTCTTACAAATTTGACTACTTACTGTAGATACTGTACATAAACCTTGGGGTTTAATTCAGATATCATATGACTTCAGTTGCTCTGAGTAACAGTGATATGCTGAGAGTCAGCAGTTCTCAGGGGAAAGATGTCAGTTATGTCACTAATCAACAATTGCCCAGCTTCAAAAACTATGAAACACAAAGAGTTCCTTGAAATGTGGGACAGATGAAAAGAAGCAGCAACAGATTTAAACTGCTATGGGGATATGGAAGCTGCATCCTCATACTTATGGAGGACAATTAGTTGTTAACAACTTCCGTTTATAAGCTATTATTTGTGAATGCTTTCCTGTTTTTCAGAACATTTTCAGCAGCATCTTGATTTAGCATTATCAGAGGGCCACATTTTAAAAATCAATTCTAAGAATTTTTAAAATTTGAATTGGACAAACTTGTAATTTGAAAACTTAGATATTTGATGGGAACAGCTGTCAAAGATATAACTAGCTTAGCTTCTAGAAATTATACATTTCCACAAATCTGGAGGTTTTGCTACATGGTTCTTTATTTGCCGCATATTTTCTTGCGATTTAAACACCTCTTTTAAGAGCCTTCATTCTACTCAGGGTGACTCCTTGAGTTAACTTTTAGTGATGTGAAATATGATTTTGTAATCTGAGCTAAAATGGCTAACATAATTTGGTTGCATTCGTGATCACAATACAAATGGATTTCTAATACAAAACATGCCACTTCAGTATCCAGATTGTTATACTTTGTGAAAGGTCTGTACAATAGTACCTTCTTCAGGTAAGAATTAATTTTGGGCAAATCCATAAAAAAATTGTTCAAAGCATATTTAAGAAAACATTACAAATCTAATTTCTCACTATATTGTTACAGGTAGTCCTTGATTTACGACTATTATTGAGCCCAAAATGTATATTGCTAAGTGAGAAATTTTTTAAGTGAGTTTTGCTGCATTTTATGACCGTCCTTGCCACATTTGTTAAGTGAATCACTGCGGTTGTTAAATTGGTAACACCGTTGTTAAGTGAATCTGGTTTTCCCATTGACTTTGCTTGTCAGAAGGTTGCAAAAGGGGATCACGTGAGCCAGGGACACTGCAACCACCATAAATGTGAGTCGGTTGTCAAGCATCTGAATGTAAATCATGTGACCATGGGGATGCTGCAACGGTCATAAGTCTGAAAAATGGTCATAAGTCCCTTTTTTCAGTGCTGTCGTAACTTCGAATGATCACTAAGGGAACTGTTATAAATCAAGGACTACCTGTAGTGTTTTTTCATGTGATATATGCCATGTATGTTTTGTGAGGGAAAAAAACTGAACTCTTCTAGATTGTTTTTCTCTTAATGAACCTAGAAAGAGCTCTGGTGCCAGATATCTTTAGCTTAGTAGCTCCTTCATATTTTAAAATAGCTTATTCTGGAAAGAAATGTTAACATTAGCCTTAATGGCCAGAGTGAGAAGTCAAAATAAAATGTATACTCTAGGTTTATACTATCTGACTTGTTGAAATAAACTTTCCAGGAGAAAAGTATGCAAGGGCACTTGTTATGAAACAATAACTTCCTGAAAGCTCTTGAGACCTGATGTATGATCTTCTGTTGGGATGATTTAAATAATTTAACAACATGGCAGGAGAGGAAGATGAAATATAACTAAATAAGGGTTAGCGTTTCCAGAGATGGACACTTTCTCGTTGTGGTTTGCTTATTTACCAACTAGAGCTGGAGGGACAAAGACTGAAGGACGTTGTCTTCAGAAATGCTGCAAGAGTTTGGAAAATAAATGGCTGGCAGGAGGGACAAAATGTTCTGGTCTGAGGCTGCCTTTGGAAGAAAGAGTTGTGGGGGAACATTTAGCAGTATCTCTATTGTGTCTCTGTTTAAAATATTAAAACTATGGGCAGGCAGTGACTGAGAGAAGGAAAACAAATGCAGCTGGGGAACTGATAAGCTATAAAGGACAGGTATTTCCAGCTGGAATTAGAGTACCCTTAATAACTTTCTCTGAAGTTCGCTAGGAGAGACATGATCTTGACGGTAATCTGTGTCTGGAAACATGAAAGTATAGCTAATATACTATGGTGCATTCTGATGTTGAAAGGTCAGGCTATATTGGCTGTGTCTTTTGGCAACGCTGCATCCAAGAATAGAAGACTAATTGTAATAGTCTGAAATCCTTGGCATGAATGTGTTTAGACACAGTGTTTGCTCTTCTCTCACTCTCATCCTTTCCATCCATATATGGAGATAATATGGTCTAGTTCTACGAGGTTATGATCACTCCTTGCATCAAGGCTAGGAATCAAAACTTGTGAGAACCCCAAAAGCCAACTGAGCACCCCACGCTATAAAATCCAAAACTGGGCAATCCTATATCTCCCAAGCTGTTCACAGTTATGTTTTAATAATGCTGCATTGTTTATATTGTGGATTAATTCTCTCATAACCTTTTGGGCAGACAAGCTGAACTTCAAGGCAGTGCAGAATCAAATAGATAAATGTTAAAATTCTAAAGCATTGATCAATATATAGATGAACATTTTAATTTATTAATTCAAGTGAACATAACTCAGGCTAAAAACTCATTTTGAATACAAATTACAAACTGTATGTAAACTACAAAAGCACTGTTATTGCTCCCGTTGCTTCTGTTTGGATCTGTTTATATCCCTGACTTCTCTCTCATGGACTCAGCGTAGCATTTTTTCTTCACAATTTTTCAGTTAGGAATGTATGAGAAATAGTAACTTGTCTAAGGTTATTCAGTTTATTTTGCCAAATTCAGATTTTGCATCTCAAATGTGAAAAAAATCTTATGTTTTCTCTGCATCCCCTCCCCCCTTTTTTTAAAGGAACAGATTCTTGTATGCTAAAAAAAATAACAAATGCACACTCACTTATTTGCATTTATTCTTCTTATTTTTCAGACTGTCATTTTACTCTGGACATTCGTCGTTCTCCATGTACTGCATGCTGTTTTTAGCAGTAAGTATATGTATTTTTAGCAGCTGGTTATGATTTTTAAAAAGTTTGAGGTGGAAATATTTGCTGCATCAGCAGAATTTCTTTTGGGCTGTTTGTGCAAGGGACACATGAAATAAAAGTGATATGGGGGTGGAATGGGGGGTGTTTGGAATCCTGGTCAATACCTACCAGCAGACTTCCACTGAATTAACAGGATGTTTTCAGGACAGATGAACAACTAATCAGATTGGGGGTTAGATGTAGTTAGCATTCTGCCTTTTGTGTATTTTGTCTTAAATAGACCTGGTAAAATAGTTTGACCATTATGCTGTTAAGGTAGCAATAGCAAAGGGAACATAGCCAAACTCAACAAAACTAAAGATCCATTAAAGCTGAATCTTAGGTGGAAGTTCTTGCATAAGAGGAAAGTGCAAGGCAGAGCAACTGGCAATACTTTAAACGATGCTGAGATGCACTTCTTCACCCTAGAGCCGTGAAGGCGAACCTATGGCACAGGTGCCACAGGTGGCACATGGAGCCATATTGGTGGGCACACGAGCTCAGCTCCGGCGCACATGCATGCACCAGTCAGTTGATTTTTGGGCCTTCTCGGCCCATCAGAAGTCAGGAAACACACTGTTTCCAGCCTCCAGAGGGCCTCTGGGGGGTGGGGTGAGGAAGGCCGTGTTTGTCCTCCCCAGGCTCCTAGAAAGGCTCTGGAGCCTGGGGAGAGCAAAAAAAGGGCCTACCAGGCCCACATGCCATCGCGTGCCAAAAGCAGGGGGAGCATAGGGGGGCATAAAATTATGGATGTGGGCACACATGCGTGTGACCCCTCCGCACTCCCCCCACTTTTGGCACGTGATGGCAAAAAGGTTAGCCATCATTGCCCTAGAGGAAGTTGTTCATCTGATGGCAGTACAAGAGCCTAGTTGCGGTATTTTTGATGTGGAAGACATCCCTCTTTGCTTACCATTACAACACAATTAAATCAACTCTAAAAGACAATTTGTGAAACCACAATTGCCATTTGTATGAATCCCAATTAAGTATGTGTGGATGCTCCATTTTTTTTATTCTTTTACATTGCATAGAAAGAATATAGCTTTCATGTAGTATATAATTCAATTGAAAGTTTTAAAAACAAACTTAAATACAAATGAATATAAAGTAAAAAAGAAAAAGAAATTGAAGAGAGCTAAAAGTGCAAGAAAGAAAGGAAAAGGGAAAAAAGATACAAAAAGTGGCTTCAAATCTTTTTATAGCAGTTACAGGTATAATTATAAATTTATCTCTTTTTTTAAAGTTAAACCATGACTTCCTTCTTTCTATGATCTATCATGTCCAATCATGAAAACAATAAATCATAAGTTCATTTTTTTCTGTTTTATGCAAAAAGTGCACCAGGCATTTCTAGTCAGCTGTAAACAGTTATTGTCTTACATCAAAGAAGTCAGTTTGCTTATCTCAGCAAGTTCCAGCATCTTCACCAACCATTCCTCCATTGTAGATATTTCTGATATATTTATTCTCTTGAATTTACATTTTTCAGTCTCCATATACAAACCTTAAATTGTCCGTCAAATCAAAACTTTTAGTAATTTGACTTATTTTTAATATTTTCCCCAAAAGTTCTAATTTTGGGGAGATAATTCCATTCCAATTCCTCATTAAACACCAGTTTTCATAAGAAAAGCTCATCATCCTTTTATTTTTTATTTTATTTATACATATTTAATTTACTGTATTTTTCAGAGTATAAGACGCTCCAGACTATAAGACGCACCTACCTTTTTTGGGTAGGAAAACTAGAAAAAAAAATCTGCCTCTGCCTCCCAGCAATTTGCCCCCTTGCAGCAAACAGCCTGTTTTAGTTTCATTTTCATTTTCAGCACATCCTGATTAGCACAAGAAAAAAAAAATCTGCCTCCTTGCAGCAAACAGCGGAGGCCCGCGCAGCAGGGGTCGGTTCTACATACCTTTACTACTTGTTCGCATTTTGATGATGTTGGGGTGGATGGGTGGAGCCTCCCTCCGGTTTTACTACTGGTTCTATAGAACCGGTCCAAACCGGGGTCAACCCACCACTGCCGCGCAACAATAAGCAATGTCAATCCCTGCAGCCTGAAACAGCTGAGGGTCGGGAGGCCGATCCAACCGACAATCAGCTGCGTGTGCTAATCAGGCTGTGCTGAAGCTGAAACGGGCTGTTTGCTGCAAGGAGGTAAATTCACTGCTTAGAGTTCTTTCCAGTAGAGCAATTATCTAAGTTTGTTTAATAAAATAATAAATGAGAATGTATGTATTTTGTATACAACAAAATAAATCTCCAAATCTTTATAATTTGCAAAGTCTCCTGATAGTTGACTGTAATAAGACACAAGAAGAATATACATTAAAAGATTCATGGTAAAAAATAGGAATAACTACAGAGAGAAAAAAGTAACTTATTTTTAAATGTTGGTCTCAAGAGTTTTGTTTTAACTAAGATGGAGAAAATTCAGTAGAATGGGATGGGGAACTAACTTAGCTTCTAGAGGGAGGCTAGCCCATAAAAGCCTGTGGCATTGGCCAGGTCTCACTTCCCTTCCTGGGAGTGAGAATCACCAGCTCTGGCTGGAGAAGATAAGCCTGCAAATCCATAGGCCTTCTCCTTGTTTTCTGCCCCTTATGCCAGTGTTATTTGGGGTAGAATGAGATGTCTCTTCTCTGATGCTTGGAAAGAGAAGGTATCTTGCTATCACTTACTTTGGTCCCACCTCTCATGCCATCCCAAACAAATTAACTCTTGAGCAAATGCAGCCCCCACCAGAAAAAAAAAGGATGCCTGTATTTCCATATTTGGTAGGGTCTTGCAACTTAAAAGTGAATTCAACTTCAGAAAGATTAATGGCATCCAATGATTTTTATCTAATAGAGTGGACAGGTGGAGGGGTTAAAATATGAAGCTGTTAATTGTGCAATCAAAATGCTACCTCTTTTTAACATGTGTTACATGCACTTCCGTACGAATGTGAAAAAAGGGATAGAGGTTCAGGTGCATAGAGTTGTCATGGATGCCATTTGACTGTTTTTAATCATCCTTTTGAACACGTCTGGGTGGAAGTGGAGAACTGTAATAGTTTTTTGGAGTGCCGAGCTGCTTTTTAAATCATATTCAGAGTACCCTAAACATATTTTAGAGAAGTAATTGAAGCAAGACTACAGTATTCTTATTTTCAGTAACATTTATTTCAAGATGGTCCTTTGGCCATTATGCAACAGATGGGCAACAACACAATAAAATCTAATCATAAACCTTGAAAGTCAGCAGTACAAAAGTCAATAAAAACCAAATGTTAAAAAATAGTCAATGAATCATTTTAAGCTGATGCTGAAAATAATTCTTTTAGTACTAGGCAAATGAGAAGAGCATTCCTACCTCTTTTTATTATTGACAAATTTTTCATTTGCTTCAGTGGGTCAGAGTAACTGGCAAACCTAATTTGTATTTGCCTTGACGTTGCTTTTTGTTTCAGTTTAGAGAAACTGCCCATTTGTTTGGAGGGATTAAATCAATTTATAAAAGAAGGAGAAAGTGGTGCTCACATTTTTATTCCTCCAAACCAGAGATCTTCAAACTTGGCAGCTTTAAGACTTGTGGACTTCAACTCCCAGAATTCTCCAGCCAGCATAGCTGGAGATTTATGCCTTGACTTATTTATATAATAAAGGTGGGATTTAAGAAATCTGAAGAAATAAATTGAAAGTGAATTTTGGTTACAATATGTCTAAGCAATTTCTTTTTAATAAAAGCTGCACAGTTTACTTTAGCTTCATGTTCTTAATTTACACTAAGAACGTTGGACAGAAAGTATTCTTGACAATACATTATAAAGCACTAATGACATACTGAACTTCATGTGGAAACTCTCTCTCCCTCCTTTCCCTGGGCATAGCATGAGTGAGAATAGATCTTGAGAATGTCTGCGGAATTTCCCTGTAGGAACACTCAATTCTTGAATGAGTTGGTGGTATTATTGTATGTTGCAAGGAAGAGTTGGTTCAATTGTGAAGCTCTTTCCTATTAAAGTGTCTTGCCTCTTGCAACATACAGATGTACGCTCCATTAGATAGTGCAGGATTTTGTCCCTGTCAGTCGGAGACATCTGCTAACCTGTTTCAAATGTTCTTTCCAAGCTGCTTCATCCTGCCGCTTGCACGCTTGGCTCCAGCTGTGAGTCTGTGCTGCTCGTGACTCTCCAGTTCCTCACATGTGGCATTACTCACAGCTTGGATTAATCATAAGCAGACGCTTCAGACTCCAGCCTCTGGAGGACCAAAGGAATCTCACATATGTTAGTGTGACTGACTGTGCACACAAACAAAATCCCAAAGCCAACCCAAAAACTACAGTTGTGCAATCCAGCCACATTGACAACTAGATTGCAGTTCTGAAAAAACCATTTTCAGCACTTCATATTCTCCTTATTCCACCACAGTGTTCACTTCAAATTCTGCCCTTTAAAATCCTCCAGATTGTAAGAAGGCCCACATGCTTTTTGAGCAAGGTTTTGTTTGGGCCTGGCAGATCTCCCAACTGGCTGGTTACTTAAACCCATTTGCTGAACTCCAACTCACTGTAATTACTGTTCTCAGTGAAGTTTCTGGTCCTTTCTGACACCCCCCCCTCCAGCACTACTGTGTTCTAATGGTAGCCTTTCACCTGCTAAAAAAGGTGCACACAAACCTATTTTGTAACACAACTTGAAATCCAGCATCACGTCAGTAAACATTTTCCTTTCTCCTCTATAACCTTCACCTCCAAACACTCCTTTAGAAGTTCCTTCACACTTCCAGAACATATACAGGCTACATTTATATGATTCTCTTAATCTGGATTTGCACAAGATGTTAAATGGTATCAAATGAGATTTGCTTACATAACAGGCTAAGCCATAAAAAAGTTAACCTTAGCCAACCATATCATATTATGGTTTAGGACAGATATACAGATAAATATGCCATTGATCATAATTGGTACCATGTGCATGTATTTTACTCAGCCGATGGCAGCATCTGTCTAATCCAATTTGAGTAAGAAGCTAAGCAGAAGAGGGCTTGGTTAATACTTATGAGACCTTTAGGAAATTCCAGGGTTGCAGGCTAGATTGGGAAGAAAGAAATGGCAAATCGCTTCCATATGGCTCCTAAGAAGGCCGTAGTGATGCAACCACAGGAAATAAAGCCACCTTGCAGAGGTCTGTTACTGCATTTCAGCCCATGGGGTCAGAAATTAAGTATGGTGAGACCTGCTTAGTCTTTGAATAGAAGACTTCCAAGAAATCCTAGGAGAGTAGACTGTGCAGTAGAGAGGAAAAGGCCCAGAAAAAGACATTGACTAAGCACTGCTGTATAGTTGCAAAGAAAACCCCATGGCTGTGTCCATGAAGTCAACAGGAATCAAGCTGGACTCAAAGGAATGTTATCTTTTACTTCTTATAAAATGAAATCCATGTTGTAATTCACATAAATTCAGAAATTATCAAAATTCATTGGACATAGTATTGCTGTCTCTTTTCAGCAGTGTTAACACAGAGTTCTCAACTTAGAACCACAGTTGGGACAGGAACTGTACAGCAATGTGATTATTAGATGAGTTGCACCTGATTTTATGACCTTTTTGCCATGGTTGTTAAGCAGATTTCTGGTTTCCCACATTGACTTTGCTTGTTGGAAGCCCACTGGGAAGTCACAAATGACAATCTTGTTACTTGGGACACTGCAATTGTAGTAAATGCATGTCAGTTGCCAAATGCCCAAATTTTGATCATGTGACCAGTGGAATGCTGCAATGGTCTAAAGTGTGAGGCCTGGTCATAAGATACTTCTTTCAGGGCTGTCGTATCTTCAAATAGTTGTTAAACAAATGGTTATAAGTCAAAGTCTACCTGAAACGCTTGTTTGTTTCACAGATACATGGTTTATGTATTTATTTTAAATTCAAGAACTCTGAGTTACTTTTTGTTCCCATTTTACTGCTGTAATCTTAGTAGATGACACTAACAAGCCAGACTTCACCAACTACACCAACCGCATATGCTAAGCAGTGTCAACTGGGAAGGGGGACTGCTTGGGAATTTTAGACCTCTAACATAAATTGAGAAATAACAATTTTAAAAGGCCATAAGAAGGCAGTGACAATTAATTTCATATAACTATCAGGAAGGCTGCATGGATGCAGTCCCTGGGCACCATATTCAACTTACAGTGTTTACCTTTTATGGACTCTTCTCAGCAGTAACAGTCCTTGACTGAGCCTGAAGGAAACTTTAAATGAGTCTATTAAGGGAATGCCATTCTTCTTAGCCCATGAAAGCCAAGGAAATTATTCGGCAGAGCAGATAAATTTAGTCCTAACAATTGGCAGGGATTTGAAAATTAGGCATATAATTCATATAACATTCCTTGATTTAAGGCAAGTATCAAACTCAATTTCATTGAGGGCCACATCAGGGTTGTGTTTGACCTTGGTGTGCCGGGCTAAGTGTGGCCATGGTGGGCATGGCTAGCTCAATGTCACTCATGTCGGGGGTACCTGTGGAGGTCCAAGTGCTTTGCCAGCAAAAACGGGCTCCCAAGCTCTGCTTTTGGCTGCTACGGCCTCCTGTAACCCTCTGTCAGCGAAAACGGAGCTCAGGGGACCACTGGCAGAGGGCCACAGGAAGCTGTCATGGCCGAAAACAGTGCTTGGCTTTTGATCATTACTAAGTACATTTATATACAGCATGACACTTTATTCTATTTTATTTTAACCTATATCTATTTTAAATTTTTAGCTTTATGCCTTAGTTTTAGACAATAATACTTCTTTTGGTCCTAGAGACATAACTTAGCGGTAACAGTAGTATCAATATTATTTTGTATTATTCTTTTAGCTTATGTTTTACGTTTGGTCGTTGTTTTTTACCTTTTTTACTTTTACTCCTTTTTTACTGTATTAACCACTTTAGTGGTTAATATATTTTGGGTTGAGAGACTGAACAATCTGCCAGGGCTTGGTCTCAACCCAAAGTTTTGAGAGTCATCAAAAAAGTAATCATTCTTTTCTGATTATAAAGTAGCTGTTAAAAGTCTTTTAAGTTTCCCCAGTTTAAAGAAAAATTAAAAGGGGTGGGCATGTAAAAGGAGTGTATGCCCTTCTCTGCTCCCCATGGATTTTGGTTTCCAAAGATATAGGGCCACCAGCGTTGGCCCGTGATATTCTCAACGATCAGCAGCAAACGTCTGTCTGTTGCTGCCTTGTAGTGGTGATCATATGAAAGAGTGTTTTTAGCAAATTGTGGGGGAAGAGTTTTAGTTGCCTTTTTTGGGAGGGGTGTGCGTTGCAAGGCAAGAACAAAAGCCCCTTCCCCAACTGCTTTTAAGTGCATGGGGGGAGGGATAAGCTAGAGACACGGTCATGTCCATGTCTTTTTGGCCCTTAGTGAAATGCAGATGTTTATCTCTTCTGTAATCTCGGTGTGACAATGATTATTACTTAGCAGACATGTGTTAGCTGTATACACATGCTTGGAACATGTGCAATGACCGTTTACAACTACCACCACAGGCTTAAAACATATCAAATTCATTGTCGCTGTGGATATATTCTGCCTAATTATTGGTATAAAGCTATGACAAACATATGGCATATGTGTCAGTGTTACAGATTTGACTTTTGGGCCTTTGTATTTAAGCTAGGGTTTCCTTGTATGGAAAAATACTTGAGAAAACTCTGTATATATATGTCCGTGTGCTGTTTTATTTTATACTCACATCCATCCTCCATGAAGAAACTCATATATATATATAATGTTCCACACCAACTTCTAAACAATCTTTCCTTGAAATGGGAGGTTGGCTACAAGTTACTATTTCTCAGAACAGCCGCTCAGAAAGAATCGCTCATTGAGAAGGATTTATATCATGGCTTCCTTCAAGGAAGATGGCACAATTCCTCTTCCAAAGAGACAATAAACAGATCTAGTCTTCCGTTACCTCCTTGACCACTGTATCCCAAGTAGGGCAAGAACGGTGGTGGTCACAGCACAGAGGAGCCTAACCTCAAAGCAATCTCAGATAGCCTCACAAGTTGGTATGTTTGTCATCTTGATAGGCTTCAGTGATAACTAAGTGAACGTTTTGCTAAGTAACTCTGCTTTTTGTTATAAAATAGTTTGTGGGGCTTTCCCACAATGCTTTAAAAGTCCATTTTATCGTATCTTCCTTTTTATGAATAGCATATGCTGTTAACTTCTTTTCTCTTGAACTTTTGAAGAGATGACCTACTGTGAAGTTGTCAGCTAAACTGATCTCTGTACAATATTCCCCCCTCTTTAAAGGGCTTTGCGACCCGAAAAACACAATGGAAAAAATTCTCCTCCTCATTTCTGGATAAAATGTTGTTTGATGACAGTTTTCTTACTGTTAATAATTAAAAATACCAATGTAAAGCCACTTCAGAGGAACTTTCAGTACATTTATGATGGATTAAGGACACAATGAGTCCTGACTAGTATTTTCTTTTTAAGGGCCGAGTGGATGATACGTTACCATTAACTCAGACTCACAGAATGCATCTTTGGTTTTCATCCACATTAGGAGAACCTCAACTGCTAACTGATCAAGTAATAGATGACCGTTTTGTGGACTCTAAAAATAGGGCACAATTATGCTGTATGTGAGATCGGACATGCAACATGTTGGTCAAGCCAATTAGAAGAACTGCAACTGGTGTATGAGCTAAAATATTGGAAAACACTTTTTGTCACTCTTCAAAAACAGCTTACATAACTTTGACAACTTTTGGGAATCTCAAAAATTCTAGAGTTCTCCCATGGATTTCTCATCTTGTCTAAAATGTTTGCATATAGCCGCCAAGTGTTCCATCATGAGGACCCACCCTAACGATGCCTTTTACCATGCATACTGTAGAAGTTTCCTATTCCCTGAATTCTTACAGGCCCTGTATTCTTACAACCTGCCTGTCTCAGTGAGAACCTGCCTTACTGGTGGTTCTGGCATACTGACTAAATCAAAAGTTTGCTGGTTTGGTAAAGAGTGGAACCCCACCTACTACAGACAAGATGTTGGTACTTGTCACATGATCCTTTGCATCAGGAGATTACTGCTAAACGCTAATTACATCACTGACCCTCTTCATTGATCAGGCAGAGAACAAAAAGAGTAAAACAAAAAACAACCCCCCCCCCAGGCAGAATACTACTTGCATCCTATCAAGGGCAGTTGGTCCGATTGCCGTAACAGATTTCATAATTTGACAGTGTGACATGAAGGCAGAGACTCATCTGGAGTTGTAGAGGGATCAAAAAATTTCAAAATCGGGTCCTAATGCGAATCTACATAGCTGTGCATGTGCATCTCTTTAGAACCAGTGGGGAAGAGTTTTTGAAGCAGCTGAGGCTTGCAAATTTCCATGTGTAGCAAAGCACCATATTTACGTAAATGCTATCCCTCGTGTCTAGTATCCTAGGAGAGCTTGCGGCAGGAGGGCCTACTGGCTAAGGCAAAAGCAGTAGGCATGCTTTGTCCACTATAGGCTGAGTTTTAGAGGTATGTTCTGTGCAGACTGTTGCAGTCTTGGCAGCGGAGAGGCTTTTTTCAGCCTCGTATCTTTTGCTTGGCAGACTAGCTCTGCCAAATGGGTTAGCTGACTGGATTTAAAAGTCTCCATCAAAAAACTTTTAAAATCTTCTAAAGAAAATTTTAAGGTGGAGTTAGTTCAATCCTATGCTTACATTTGGACCAAAGTACAACCTCTTCGTGTTTGTTGACCAAATCAGTTGATCCTTTTTTGGTGCTACCTCCAAATGTTTAACTATTTTCAAAGAATAGGGTGTGAGATTTGCACACATTCAACGATGTCCACTCATGAGTCTGTAGAAATAAGGGGTCTGTCTCTGCATGTCAAGAACAGAAAAAAAACCTGAAGACCTTTAAAGAAGGGATTGGTGATCTTATATGAACTGGTTCAGGTATCTAAATTTTCCTTGTGCTTGGATCCTTTTTCCCTCTGCTGCCTTCTTGCCATTGAGGATCATAAAACACACCAGATGAACAGAATTTAAAGAAAAACCAGGACTAGGATTCAACGTGTCCTTTTAGGTGACTTAAAATGTGGCCTGGGCCCACTTCATTCAATGGCTTACCTTGGTGGTGATAATCTGTTATGCTGCCTCAGTAACTCTTTATAGACAGAGATCTTTAGCATTATATATAACTGCACCATCCCTCTATTTCAGCAGGGATTGTATTCAGCAGCAGAATTCATTGTATGTCACTACAAGATAGGGCTATGAATTAGATGATCACCAGAGTTAAAATCCCCCATCTTCGATGGTCTTGGCTTTAAATATGATCCGCAAGCATCTGACTTACATTTAGTGTATATGACAAAAAAGAGGCTGAAGCTACAATGCAGAGTTTAAGGTTTAAAAATTATCTGATTATCTCACAGCCTTTGAAGTCTGATTCCTGTAGACATACACCTCCTCCTCTATTCTTTCGTTCAGTAGTTCTTTGTAGATATTAAAAACAAACTATAATGTATGGCTTGCATTTCGTAAGCCGTTCAGTCAAGATTGTGTGAGAAAAGATCTCATTGCAGAGTATAATTGCATGGAGACACATAGGAAGAACAGCATTGTAGTGGAAAATTTTGCTGTGGTGGAGCACATCATAACCAGGCACTAAGAAGAATCTCCCTCCCCCATCCCAAAAAATCTGCGTCCTGTTGAGGCAGTTCTGTATTTACATCCAGAGGATTTGGCAGTCTCTGAACAAAGGACTGGAGAAAATGACTAGAAGTAATTACATATTACTTTTTTTTTTTGGTCAGATCTTATAGAACTATTTAATGGTGGTTCCAAAAACCCTTTTAAGTTTGCTGGCTGTGATGTTTATAGCCTTAGAAAGCAAATGTTTCTCTTCTTGGAAATATATTAAATGGATCCATGGTAGTTTTTGAAAAAGGAAGGTAGCAGAATGAGGGTTGCATTTCAACTTCCAATGAAAAAAAAGTCTCTGATTAAAAGCCAGGAATAGTATACTTAGTAGATTTGTAGCAAAAGTCGTATGTTTAATTATGGGTGAAAGGTCACCTACCTTATCTAAACATACCTTGATGTAACCTGTGGATGGTCATGACTTACGGGGAGGTCATTTTGAATTAATAAAAACTTTTAAATGTAGCCTGTAAATACAACATCATGTCATATAATTAAATACAATATAAATTACCACCTTTGGAATAGGGTAGAGAAATTGCTCTGTTGTAAACTTATAAACAAGTCATTTGTCTCCATCCTTTTGCTCAGGGCCCGCAAGCTTAGAAACGCCTTGGCACTGATGTCTCCACAACCAGCATCTTTCAAACTCCCACTCTGCTGTAACCACTTAACCCCTGGTACTCCCTGCAATTGGCAGCAATCCAAAAGCTTGCACAATATTCATGAAAAATCCATTAGAAACATCCCAATCGCTGAACAAACTGAAATACAATTCTTGCTTCACCTGTGTATTATTTATACAATTTATGTGTCACTCCCATTTAAAAAGATTCTAATGTATTAAATCTTTAGCTACCTAATGCTTCCAATAATCTCCACCTTGAAAAGCCTAATGGAATCCAATTAACAGCTTCTGAAAGCTGGTGGAACTTGGTGATAACATGAATATGATTGCAAATTACTTGTGCAGATAAAAGGAAACGAAGATTACAGAATCTTTTCAGTTTTAATATATCTTGTACCTTGTGTAAATGTTTAAAGAAAGGCTTTTTGAAGCTTTAGGATGAGTTTGTAAACTTTATAAACTACAAATGGGCATGAATAGCATATAGATTTTAGAATAGAGAATGCAAATGTTTTGCATTTCCCTCAATATAGAGATCTGATCTCAGGGGAACTCTACGGTCATCCTACCTCTTGCCACTCTCAGCCTTCAGGGCTTTTATGATATAAAGTCTCAGAAAGTGATGTGCCCTGAGAAATCAAATATGCTGGACCCAACCCCAACCCCTTCCCACCTTAGAAGAATCCCATATCACTTAATTTGCCTCAGTCGTAAATGTATTTTATTTATTTTATTTCCTCATTAATCACATTCTTTTAACATCTGAAGAAGAGAGACAGTGCATCAAATGTTTCTTCTTTATTTCTGCCGGGAGCCTGGCAAAACACTGAGCAACTTTTTGCCCCTAATGTATGGAAATAAAATCCATGAATAAACATTAAAGCCACGTTTCCTGTTTTGCCATCTCAGTTGTTCAGAGCCCTGCTTTATGAAACCATTTCTACTTCAGGGCGGTTCAAACACCACATTTTAATCATTCATTCAATTTTGACATATTGGCAAGTTGGATGAAATCCTACCAGCTACCACCTAGCTCCCAGGCACTCAACCCGTTTTGTGTTCGAACCACAAGTTTCTAAACGACTGTCTTAAGGTTCCACCTTTTCTCCCACTCATAACCACATATACCACCTTCCCTCCTACATGTGTAATGTCGCTCTGCCAACTACAGCAATTGCTTGTGTGTAGAAACCATATTAGCCAAGTAAAGCATTTTTCAATGTCTTCAGTGGAATTCCTAAACTGGAAAAAAGGATGAATGCCAGCCTGCTTTTTTTAGACCACCAGAGTAACTCCTGGCTCTAGTTCTCATTGGAAATAAATGCTTTACATTAGTGTAACGGTCACAGTCACAAAAAAGGTCTAGAGAAAACTGTTTGGCTTGGAACACTACTATGCAATTTTACTATGTTGAACTTCATACCTGCCTTTGTGTCAAAACTCCTGCATTCATCTTCGAAGAATATGCCTGTAGAATGTCTTAAACTTAAATTTACAAACATTTAAGAAAATCAGACCAAGTACAGCTTGAATCTACGAAAAACTTACCTGGTTATTTAAAAATTGCTCCATATAGCATTAAACTTTAGCCTTTTTATAGCAGAATGACACAGATGAGTACCAAAAGGGTGATGTAATCACTAGTTTCAGAAACCTAAGTCTGCATATGTGCATTCATTCAGATAGATCTAATGTTTCTAGCAGGCAGGTAGCTTTTCATGTTTATCTTTGGAAGCACAATGTGACTTGCATGTGTGACTTTACACAACAATTTGCTTCTGTTAGCATTTTTCATGCCCAGGACACCATATAATTATTTGTTGAATAGTTATAGTATAGGAGGATGAATTACTTGCCAACATCTTAGTGCTCCTCCCTTATGGATATTAAGGAACTAGGGTCAGTTCTAAGCAAATATTGCTTGGGAAGAAGGAGCAGTTATGTGACTATTCTGAAGACAAGTGGAAGCTCCTTCAGAAAATGCTATGTCTGGTTCTGGTCATTACTGATAGTGTTTTATGATTAATATTGCCATATTCTAACTAAGAACTTTTAGACACCTCAGAATACTTGTAAGGAAATGTTTTTTCAGTGACTGTCAAAGAAATGATTGCGACTATCTCCTTATTCAGAAAAGACAACCATAATAACATCTATAACTTATTATTGAATACTGTACCACTCTGAATTTAAAAATGGGCAACACTTTATACATATATATACAGGCTGATTGAAAGGATGTCTGTAAAAATGTTGAGTACAATACTGAATATGAAGAAACAGCACTCAAGTTGTCTTTAGGCTTATCTTAGCAAAGTGATCTACCCACCTTCTGCAATGCCGATACTATATCCCTTACTATCCATTAGGTGACTGTATTTTCTACAAAAAAAAAAATATTTAACTTTTAAATATTTAACAGATCTTCTGTTCTCTTGATGAGAGTGTGCCTTTTTGGTTTTAGCTTTATCTTCAGGCCAGAATGAAAAATGACTGGGCAAGACTTTTGCGTCCTACAATCCAGTTTGGACTTGTTGCTTCATCCATTTACGTGGGCCTCTCCCGTGTTTCTGATTACAAACATCACTGGAGCGACGTATTGACCGGACTCATCCAGGGAGCACTAGTAGCAACCCTTATCGTAAGTCTGTAACAATTTTTTTTCTTACCATTTGATCAATTCCATTTTCAAATAAGCTAATTTGACTTAAGCCTTTCTGGGTTTTGTTTTGTTTTTTCCCCCCTGAAATAAATCGCAAAGGGACTTTCATATATTTAAACCACCAGTTTTGTGTGCCATAGGTTCACTGCAATGGGGAGAAGATGACGTGAAGTTTTGCATTTGCCAATACTATATTCGCCAGTATTGTGGCAACCTTTTACCACATTTCACTATTCCACATATTGGTCTTTTCCCCCTACCTGCTCTGTAAATCGATTGTTGAGTGTCAGCCACCACTTCTAGAGAGAGTCTTTCAGTTTGAGTGTACCCAGTGGCTGATGTGCCCAGAAGGACAGTAACAATAATGGAAGTGCTCTGTCTATCTGCTGATGTGTAATACCAACCATTGTGCCCCTACAGGTTGTGTATGTCTCAGATTTCTTCAAGGAGAGAGGCCGTACATTTAAACAGAAGGAGGAAGAAGATTCACATACAACTCTACATGAGACACCTACCAATGGAAATCACTACGGCAGTAATCACCAGCCATGATGCGTGCAAGAGCTATTATCCTGTGGAATCTCCTGCTATTTAAAAGGAAAATTTCACAAATATTTCTGGTCTCTGTAAAAAAACAAATAAATGCCTTTTGAAGGGACTGCTGCTGCTATACCTCTTAAGTGCTCACTTTACATGTATATAGTTAACAACAATGTATCTAAAAACCTCAAATTTCTATTGGTTCAAGCTTATGCTTTATAAACACAATATCCTGACTATTTTTTTTAATTAAAAATAATGTATAATACTTATTACAAACAGCAATGGAATACGTTCAAAGTAAAAATCTTGTCTTGCTCGGGAAGAGGAAGCACTGGTCATTTTAGTGGCTCTTTCTTGGGAGTAACTGCTGCAGAATGAAGGCTGTTCAGACACCACACATTCTTCTTATAGATAAAGACTTGCAGCAAACACAATGTCTCTCTTGATTTTTGTAATTCCTGTTGAGAATAAAAAAGAAAAGAATATATCCAATGTTAATGGCATAGTTGTAGGCAGATACTACTTGCTCATCAAGCTAATAAGATATAGTAAAATGAAACTAAAATCCAGTGCTGAATTGTCAAGATATTGTACAGTTATTTTGATTGTTGGGAAACATTAGCAGACTCCTAGGGACACCCCCCCCCCTCCAAATCAAACTCCGCAACAAGCAGATTATAACAGGCATGTTCAGTTCAAATGGAATACTTTGGCTTGTGGCCAAGCAATTTTAAACCCACTTGTAAATATATGCTACATTTTAAGATGCACGTATTTATATAATATTGTACATACAAACCTTCTGCAAATTTGTTTTCCAGTTCTGTATTTCCAATGGCCTTTGCTGCTTGGCACATCTGTCTAAGCAATTCTTCTAGCCTCCTCATACATCGAATTATGCTACCTGAGGAAATGTACATAGAAATGTATCGGTAGATAGCAAGCATTGGTAAAGCAGTCATTTTCTACAAAGAAACAAGCCCTTTCTATGAAATAGGACTCTAGTATGTGGTTTTTTGTGGAGCTGTATGTAAAATCAAGCTCAATTCAATTCAATTCTCTTCTTCCGAAGCAAAAGGAACATAACAAAAAGTTTAAGATTATTTCTTTTATGTAGGACGGGCTCTGGCTACCCATCCTTGAAATTTATATTTAACATGGGGGCTACTTTGTGGTCTTTGGGGCATTCCAAGACATCCCTCTCTCTCTCACTCTGTGCTTCAGGAAGGAAATACAAGACTTCATGTATTATATCTTAGCCTTAGCATATGCCAGAGATTTATTGTGTATGCAGGTTATTGAAAACAAAGAACCCAGAATCCATTTGCCAAGATACTCAGTGAGCATGTGCTCACTGAACCCACCGCTTGTATTTTCCAAATTGACAGTATGTCACTAAAACTTTACTTCAATGTACTTTGCTGTGACAGAGAAAAGTGCCTTTCAGTATTACTGCTCACTTTTGGAAACATTTTTGTTTGCTTATCTGATATATGGAAATAAATATTTGCAATTTACATGGAGTTAACAAAAAAAAAAGTTATGCTGCTATTGTCAGTGCCTTGTCTTATGTTTTACGTAATTTTCTACCTTAGCAGTGGATATTGCTATTGTGGGCAGCTTAACCGAATTTATTCATCCCACCCTGCCCAGTGTTGAGCCACAAAAAACCTAGCCCATTGTGCAACTCTGGTCTCCCATTTAAAAATCAACCATTTGCTTACTGGAAAACCTTTTATCGCATGGGGAATGAAAGAGGACACTTTTATATCGCATTTATAAATGCAAACTTGCCTGCCTGCTTCAGTGCAATCAATAAAATGCATACCTAACAAAAGTAACTTCTGGCCTCTTTTATTTTACTCCCCTGGCATCCCTGATTCTTGTCTCTCAATAAACGGCATAGTAGTGGGCGGAAGATGGACATAATGAAAGGTTTACTTACATCTAATCTCATTTCTTTCTGATTTATAAAGAGTGTAGATGCTAACAATCTCATTATAAGAAACATTACTTTTTGTTTTGGAATTACTTAAATCATTTTGGAATAACGATTTAAACAGCTCACAAGATCTTTTGAATTTACAGAAACTTAGGGATTCTTTAGTATTTTAAAAAAGTACTCTAATTCTCAAAAATTAAGATGTTATAACTACTCTTGTTTGTGAGTAAAGCAAAGATTCACTATATATATATATAAAGAAACAACCTGTCAACCTGGGAAAAGGGGGTCTCGGACAAGCACATGTACAAGAAAGGAAGAAATTCTTTCGTGCAGTTACACCAAATTTCAATCCACAGTCAGAGAATTGATTTCTAAATCACATTTACCAAATACATAGAACTTGTCCGCCCCTGTGTTTTATCACCCTGCGAAGCCTCTTTGGATGTCACAGTTATTTTTGCAAAGAAACCCTTTGACATTTACTCTAGCTGCAACTGCTTTCAAAGCAACTGTTGCCACAGCAAACAATACGTTCAATATTTGCTAATGCCTGGGAAGGGAAAAGTAAAGAATATCTAGTTTTTATACCACCAAACAAGGTTTTAAAAGCTAAATGGCCAATACTGCAGTTTGTTTATTCATTCAATTTACATTCTGCTTTTCCAGGGAGCATTTAATTAACAATTTAAAAAAATGTTTTAAACCAAATATTACTACTGTCTACTTAACCTGCAGTACATACACTTAAGTCCAGTGTAAAAATCTTCTAAAGTTGAATGAAGGATGCAGTACATGCAGCATCACACATTTCTCACAACCCTTTGATTCAGAACCCTTGAGTAGAAATTTCAATGGAAACCCTGAAAGTTTTACAACTCCAACCGTTCTATTTGATTCCTCTATTATTGGCAATTCTCCCCTCTACCCCTACCAGAAACTATGATTTGATGGGTGTATTCAGGTATAAATGTCATAATACATAGCGTTGGTTTTTTTTAAAGAAAAAACCTATGAAAATTTGTAATGGGATTGGGAAAAGAAAAAACTAATTTGGTGTTTTTCAATGTTTGTGAAAGCCAATTTCTCCCTCCTAAAGGAACTGGGGAAAAAAGGCAAGAATAATTTATCATTTATTAGGACACAATGCCATGTTCTTTTATCCCTTGTTGGACATTCTTCCTTTCTTATGAATAATTACCAATGTGAAAAAGACAGCCACAATTACTTACAACCTAAGGTATTTGATTCTTTTAATTTTTAACTCCAGCAACAAAATAAACACACATACCTTCAAAAACATCTGTCATTTTGCATATATGAGCAAATGTAGCTCCATTGGCCCATGTGTATACCACATCCATCAGGTTTGGTCTGAACAAACTGAGATAGTTTTCCTCATCAACTTCCAATTTAGCTTCTGCTGAAACTTTGGCAATTCTTTTTGCACACTCCTGAAAAAGGAAAACCCATTTTATTTAAAACAAATCAAACCCCAAAATAATTGTCCTTAAGCACACATATCAGTCACTGTTTAGTTTCTATTCTTGAAGAAGAGAAAAAAATTATGTCTTACCAATTTCTTGTATGTTCTAAATAAAGTAATTATTTGAATATAATTACTCTGTTTAAAAATAGCTTGTGTTTCATAGCAGAGAATCTGTATGTTGGCACACGCTAAAGAAGAGCTCCCATTAATAGGATAAAATTGGGATTTCCAAATGATACTCCTTGAATCATCAATCAGACTGCAGATACTTGTTCCTGCCATGTTCCTTACTCCACATTTTTAAAGCAAAATGCCAATTTCTAGCATTATCTTTAACTTAAAAAATATTTCTGGATCTCACAGACACTCTTATAAAATAAAAATGAATTCAAGAAACACATTGAGAGGCATAACATAGGGTATCCTTGCCAATGAATGTAACCAGATATATCCACCCAATCCATGACAGCCATATTATGACAGCTCTCAACATTTCCAGTGTAGAGCACTCCTGAGGAAAACTCTTCCAACCCATGTTATCCAATCATATTCAACAAAACAATATTAAATCATTGTGGTAGATTTACAATTAAGTGATATCAAAAGTTCATACTTTTAAGACGGCGATTGGACTTCAAAAGTTTTTATTATTATTGAAGCCGTAAAGCAGACAAATTATATAGGCTTCTAAAGTAAACAATGCATTTTTCTCATTAAAAAATACACTTGCCATTTTAAGCTTTCAATCTGAATTATGTAGTACATTTTATTCTAAACAAAAGTTCCCTGTGTTAGATCAACTTATGCATAGAATGAACTGAAAAACATTTACCTGCATTTGTCGGAGAGGACCTGCTAACTGTTCAGTTAGTTTGGGCATTTCACTAGACTGAAAAAAAAAACACATCAACAACTCCTATATATTCTACATATTTAAAATTCATGTAACCACTATACAAAATCTTAGTGGAATCAAAAACACTTCACAGACTGTGGTCATCACTCTTTTAACATCTTCATAAAGCTTCTTTGCCAATACTGAACACAGAATATTGTTATGAGCCTCCTGGATTCCCCCCCCCCCCCAGTAAAATATTATTCCCAGTGTTTTACTACACCTCATTTTGGAACAAAACGAAAGGCTGACATTGCTATTACAACTGTGTTACAAACTTTATCTGACATACGGTCTTTGATCGAAATTAATTTTGTTCTCTTGACTTTTCTTGCAGAATTCTTTCCACATATATTAAGTGGTCAGATCTACAAATTTCCTCTCTTCCTATGGAGGACGAATGGCCAGGGTTGTTTGGAGAACTGAAGAGACTCTCGCCAGCCTTCCCCCCCCCCCCATTTCCTTTTCTTTCACTCCCCACCACCGTATTTACTTAAGAAATCTCTACAGGAATTTGCTCCATGCATCTGATGAAGTGAGCCATGAAAGTGCCTGTGTTCATTTCTTTGGCATTATACTGTATGCAAGTTCAATTGCAGATTCTGGGTGGCTCATAAAAAAATACACCATAAAAATACCATGAAACTAAACAATAAAAATACACAATAAATTCATATAAGCAAAATAAAAAACACAATCATCATTACTGTCATGGGTTATCTACAGGATGACAAATACCATTTCAGTTGCATCTGCAAGATTGGAGTAGGACTGCAGCTTATTTAGATATAACCTTTTCTTTCAAAGTCTTCAGTAGCTGAACCTGTCTCCTATCTTTTTAGTAACCTACTCTAAAAAGAATGATGGAGATCAACTAGAAGTTGCCTAGAACATCTGAATCAAGGGAGGTCTCCTTCATCAGGTGTACAGCTGCCTCCTTCAAAATGGCTGGTACTACCTGCCTCTTAAAACCACATTAATCATTCAGTATATTATTTCTTTCTTTGGCAGCTTCAACAATGGCACATGGCTGAGTTTACACTCTAAAATCCATTTCTTTGAACTCCACAGGTTCAAAAGAATCCCACATAACATCCTTAGACACTACTGCCATCGTATCTGTTCACCTCTGAGTGAATTCTCAATGAATTCTGTAAACATATCTGTGCAGTCTTGAAGCAATTCTTCCTATCTTATCACTCCCCAAAGGGGACAAGCTTAACCAAGTGCAGGAATAATAAGGACAGAGAAGGAAGCCCACATACCACCCTATTGCTACTTTGTGTGGAAACTCAAGCTCATTTCCTCCTCATTTTCTCTATCCATACTCTAAGCATATTTTCATGTCCCAAAATTCCTCTGTTTATTAAGATATAATAAACATAGTTGGTCTTAGAAATGTCACAAACCCCTTCATTTTTAATTTGTTTTGTTGTAACACATTTAGCATGGGTACTTCTGTGGAAAAAATAACTTACATTTTCTTGAAATACAAAGCAGCTTAATAAAGCAGTTGCTTGTTCTGCGGATAAATCATTGAAAAGCCCGTTGAACATCATTTCTGTCAGCAAAAGCTCATCTGCACTAGAGGAGATTCAATTAATGGCAGCATTAGTAATTTACATGTTTAAAATCAATATTTAAAAAGTCACTCTGCCCTCCTTCTCCCAAAACAGATAGAGCAAAAGGACATTTAAGAGTTCAGAGGTCATAAGACGTGAGAGCTCTAAGAAATTTATCCAGGAGAAAAGGGTTAACGATACAATGTTTTTTAAACGAAGAGTGAAGTTGTTTTGTTGGCGATTTAGTTAAAATATCCATATGTGTTTTGACTAAACACAATAAACAATCTTGGCTTAGGTAAGGGAGATAAGAGCTAATCTTAGTGTACTAATAGCTGAGTAAGCTTTGGGGAAACTGCTGACTCTAAACACTTACTACTGCTGAAGCATTACATATTGACCCAGGAATAGCTTTTTCCAGGGATAGCTTCTACTAGTGGAAACAGGTGAGGCAATTTTCAGCAATTCAACAACAGTTAGGTAAACTGCCCAGAGTCACTTGGGTATAGAAATTTAATAAATTCACACTTCCTCCTCGGAATAATTGAAAGATTGCTCATCCTTGCCCTATTTTACCCCAATCTTATATTAACTTGTATTCAGTAATGCCCAGAATATCCCGCAACTCAAAATATTTTATATTAGGGAATTATTTGTATTTATAATATTTGCTGCATAAATTAAGATGGGAATTTAACAGTGGAACCTCCATGACTTGGTCATTTGGGATAGGGGTAGAAAAATAAGTTCAAAACGAGCTTAGGAATTCTGATGCGCAGCATGCCCAGAAGAACCTGTGACTGCCTTTGAACAAGGGCTCTGCTCTTTCATATCGGAAAACATTTTTGAAAATTGTTTCAAATGCAGCTTGTCAATTGGCAGAGGACGGAGGGTATGTATTCGGCTTGAGTAATACAAGTTAAAGCCCTATTGGGGTCACAGAACTCACTGTGCAGTCCTTATGAACTCCACTATTATTTAACAAATCAAATATATCTGTAGGAATAGGAGGTTCTTCTAAACAATTGACTAACATAAAAAAACCAGCACAAGGGCAAAACAGAGAAATACTTTCAGAGCAACACAACTGTCCATCTGCTGATACTTTTACATCATCATCTTACCTGCTGATTTCACAAGCAACTCGTCCTTTCATCTCTATGACATCTGAAGAGGTTGCGAAGCCCAATCTTCTGAGGACACGTTTCCGACATTTGAGCTCATCCATTTGCAGAACAGTCCTTGCTTTTTTCAATTCCCGTTTAGCTGCTTTTATGTCTACAGCAATCTAAATTCACAGACATTTTAACAGAAATAAGAAACTAAGACAATTTTATAATGCCGTTTTGGTCTCCACAGTCATCACAGGCCATATTAACACTTGCAAACCCAGGATAATCCCTTTTTGTAAATGAGAAAGCAGAAGTCAAATGTTTCGTTGAATTATATGGCCAAAATGGATTTGAATAAACGTATCTAACTGACAGACTTTGTCACTGCTTGGAAGATTTATTGTCAGAAAATAAACCGGTCTGTTACAGACAGTCAGGAGATATCATACCAAAATGGCTCAAGACACACACTTGCCAACTCACAAAACAGATATCAAAAGTAGCATATCATTTTTACTCCATCAGTTATGTATCTGTCTGCGAGGCAAAGTTTTAACTAAGAGGCCAGAAATTTCCAATATTTCTTTCTCTCCCTCAGGAAAATTGGCTGTGGATGATCACAACTATAGAGAGCACCTAAGTTGATGAACATTACAAGATGCAGGAGTGACAATTTATAGGTATTAGGAAAGAAAGGTAGCTTTTCCAATAAAAATCTCAAATCACTTTCTAATTGGCTACTATATTTATTTAAAAAATGTACTGAAATTTTAATTATCAAAATACTTTTCAGTAGGAAATACCCTTATGAGCTTTTTTGGGTGGAGGCGGAAGCTATCTCCTATCAGGTCAGAATATTTCCCTATAGAATAGAATAGAGTTGGAAGAGACCCTGGAGATCTTCTAGTCCAATCCCCTGCCCAGCACTTCAGACAAATGGTTATCCAGCATCTTCTTAAAAACTTCCAGTGTTGGAGCATTCACAACTTCTGGAGGCAAGTTGTTCCACTGATTAATTGATCTAACTGTCAGGAAATTTCTTCTTGGTTCTAAATTGCTTTTCTCCTTATTAGTTTCTAGTCTACCCTCAGGTGCTTTGGAGAATAGTTTGACTCCCCCTTCTTTGTGGCAACCCCTGAGATATTGGAACACTGCTATCATGTCTTCCCTAGTCCTTCTTTTCATTAAACTAGACAAACCCAGTTCCTGCAACCGTTCTTCATGTTTTAGCTTCCAGTCCTCTAATCATCTTTGTTGCTCTTCTCTGCACTCTTTCTAGAGTCTCCACATCTATTTTACATCGTGGCGACCAAAACTGAATGCAATATTCCAAGTGTGGCCTTACCAAGGCATTATAAAGTGGTACCAACACTTCACATGATCTTGATTCTGTCCCTCTGTTTATGCAGCCTAGAACTGTGTTGGCTTTTTTGGCAGCTGCTGCACACTGTTGGCTCATATCTAAATGGTTGTCCACTAGGACTCCAAGATCCCTCTCACAGTTACTACTATTGAGCAAGGTACCACATACACTGTACCTGTGCATTTTGTTTTTCTTCCCTAAATGTAGAACCTTACTTTTTTCACTGTTGAATTTCATTTTGTTAGATAGCGCCCAATGTTCAAGTCTGTCCATTTTTGTGGTTTTGTGCCTTCAAGTCACTGAGTCCTTGCATTTTTCCTTGGTAAGGGTTTTGGGAAAGTTTGCCACTGCCTGCTTCTTAGGGCAGAGAGAAAGTGACTGGCCCAAGATCACCCAGCTGGCTTCGGGCCCAAGGCAGGAGTAGAACTCATGGTCTCCTGGTTTCTGGACTGGTGTCTTAACAACTACAAAAACTGGCTCCTGGTGTGGCTCAGAATTCTTTTTCTAGGATTTTATTACTGGTTTGAAGAGATCAGAAATTGAACCTGGATCTTCTACATTAAAGAAGGCAAACTTTATTTAATGACCTACAATCCCTCCCTGCCTAAAGTTTGTTCCTTACCTGTGTTTTCCTTTCACAAAGTTTGTATACAGTTTCCAAATTAGAATCATTGTGAAGCGGGTGAGAATACATCCTATGTTCAAATGCTTCTATTTTTTGGATTACTTTTTTCAGACCTGGCTCTTTAATGCCCATGTCATCAATAGGATCCAGCAAAGGAACTCCATCAGGAAACCGCCTCTGCACTTCCTTTAAGAAAAATTAAAAAAAAAAACATCTTAAAACATTTCTTCACTGCAGTATTTATGTAGCTGATACTTCAGATCAGGGGTGAAATACTCCCAGTTTGGACCGGATCGCCCCGTTTCCGGGAGCGATGGCTGCGGGTGGTTCGGAGAACCGGTAACAAAAATCTCTGCCCGCCCCCCCCATGCCCAGCTGAGCTGCAGGATCATCAGAGGCTTTTTTTAAAAAAGCTTTTAAAAGCATTTTTTCTACAACCTCTTCCGACAAAAAAAATGCTTTTAAAAGTTATAAAAAACCCCTCTGATGATCGTGCGGCTCAGCTGGGATAGTCAGAGGCTTTTCAAAGCATTTTTTTCTGCAACCTCTTGGCCGAAGAGGTGGTAAAAAAAATGCTTTGAAAAGTCTCTGACGATCCTAGTGAGTTGCCTGATCGGCAGAAAGGTATTTTTAAAACAGCCTCTCTGATGATCCCAGCTGAGTTTCCTGATCAGCAGAGAGATATTTTTTAAAATGCCTCTCTGACGATCTCTGCTGAGTTTCCTGATTGGCAGAGGCTTTTCAAAGCATTAGAAAAAATGCTTTGAAAAGTTAAAAAAAAAAAAGTTGGCCACGTCCACCCAGTCACATTACCCCCCCACCAAGCCACGCCCACAGAACCGGTAGTAACAAATTTTACATTTCACTCCTTCTTCAGATATTTGAGAACAGATAACATAGTGGCAAAGAGATTAAACTGAAAAAGAAATCTTCAGTCCAAATAATTATTTGATTTTTAAACTACTTCAATCATCAGGCTCCTCTTGGGAGTTTTTCAAGAAGAAAACATCCGTAACAATTCAAAGATAAAACAAATGTAAGAAGTATCTAAAACTGGTTAAAAGTGGAGAAGATAAACATTTCTTTGGCAACTACCCTTTGCAATCAAAAAGGCTCTCCAGAAAAATTGCATTTTAACTTGCTTCTGAAAACCAAAAGGATGACAGCAAACCTGATCTTTGCTAGGAAATTATTCCACCAAAAGGAGGCTATCATGAAGATATAATAAGACCCTTCTTATTATATCTTCACCTTCTCTAATCTCCTGGTAGTGGGAGAGTCCTAATGAAGTTTCTCCAAATTGCTTCTCTAGGAAGGAAGGATTCCAGTTGATGGAGGTGGCCGTGCAGATATTTTGGTACCAGATACCAAAGAGTATCAGATACCAGATACCAGAGCCTTACAGGTTAAAATCACACTTTAAATTGAACTCAGATATTACTGCTGTCAATGGGCTCAGAGCCCTATAAGATGTGGATGGAATTTAGCACTAAGGATATGAACTGCTGCACTTTGCACCATCTGCAACTTTTGAATGTTCTTTAAAGGCAGCCCCAGACAAAGCACACTGCAGTAGTCCAATCAGGTGGTGAGAACAGCATTTGTTATTTGGGTGAGGCACTTTGCAAGCATTTACTAAACTGTCTTCTAATTCTGTTTCCCCCCCCCCAAATTCATCTGTCCCATCTGTAACGAGATTATGCTATTCTATGCTTTTCAGAATAGAATAGAATAGAATAGAATAGAATAGAATAGAATAGAATAGAATAGAATAGAATAGAATAGAATAGAAT
>WNWU01000002.1:51096344-51125409 GCA_012654045.1 Ptyas mucosa
ATATATGTATAGCTTTGCACTCTAAAATCTAAGAGTAAGAATTCTTGGCTTCTTAAAAATCTTTTCTATAATTCATAGTTGTTTAGACTATACAACATGTGATCTTTCTTCTTCCATTATTCTTCTGGTAAAAGAGAGGATTCTATCCAAAGTGGGAAGCAAACTAAGACTTACTCTTAAGTTATATCCAGAATTTGATGAAAGATGTGCTATTTCCAATTAATAATAATGTCAGTATTAAATTTGAAATTGGAACAATTGCCATATAGTTTGTTAGACTTCTAAGAACCAGCAAGAGTCAGCAGCAAAACATAGCGTTGATTTTAAAGAACGTCGTGCCCTAGAACACATTCCTAGCCTAGGAATTGTTTCCATATTACAACTGAACTATGCTTACATATTTTTCTCTTTGTTATTCCAAGTTTCCACATTTCTATAACTCAATTTTGTCCTAAAATAACTTCTTGTTGCTACTGTTAGCTGCAAGTCAGAAATAAATTTCTGTATCTCTAAGCATCAGGTACCTGATTAGTCAAGATGGGAAACAGAATGCTCAACTAGGTAAGATTTTGGGCTGATCCGGGAGAGATCTTATGTTCTTATGTCTTCATAAATAATTAGGGAATCTGTCATAAAACAGTATTTTTCTTATTGACATCTACTATATCATTAACACACAATTCTTGCCAGTTGGATAAAAGAGGACTAAAGATACTAAGAGCCTTAATTGAACAAAGTGCTTTTAAGATAAAAATCTTCAATTTGTAGGGAACCACTAATTCTTTGTGATAGTATATATTTTGATAATAGCCAAATTAGATGATAGGACTGAAATGTATCTCCAAATTGCAAGTTTTATGACAATGGCCTGCTAAGATTAAAAGATTTGAATAAGAGGGCAGAGTACTTTAAAAAAGACTTTTGGAAGACACTGTACAGATTTCATATTTTATCATAGGTTTCTATGAAACGTCCAGATACAACCAGAAACATATGTTTTATTTTACTATTATATTACCAAATAATCAAAGTATTTATTCATAAAAATAGCTATGAATGAGACCATCCTATTCCATTCAAGATACATAGAGCAGCTGTTTTAATTTTGATTTCAAAACCTGTGTTTACTCATGTCATCTTGAACTGCATTCAAAATGCAATCCATATGTGCAAAAGCAGCTACACGCCAACTATTTTTAATTGCTGTTTACCCCAAACTTGGAGCAAACTAACATATCCATCAAATACTCTATGGAAACATGAAGAAGCCAGTATTGGATCACACCATTGATGTCTGCTGCATTCTCAATGGGTAGCAAAGTACGGTACGTCATTTAAAATACCCCCAAAGGAATCTATCACTTTCCATTACAATAATAGATGCTGTGCATAGGCTAAAAGCAAACGATTCAGTGCAAAACAGCTACTTTTATTTCATTACAGCATAGAAACATGGATTTCCCACCATTACCACTAGACCTTGTACCTTTGTTAATTCTTTCCCAAACACTCTGAATTTCAATCTTCCCAAAAGAGGGGGGGGGGGGGGGGAGAAAGGATTTGTAGTATTTTTAATAGTTCTTTGCATAGTCAGAGATACTCTTCATAAGTACCATCCAAAACAGCTAATGTGAATAGAGTTGTAATCTGATGTAATCAACTAACTGAACTGTAACTGTTAGAATTTTGCGGTGGGTTATAAATACTCCATTAATAAAATAAGATGCAATTAGGGATCTGTATCATGTTCTACATCCGGATAGTTCCTTACATAGGACAGCCAATTCAGGCAGTCTGTTTCCAGCCCAAAGCATGTCTTCCATTCAGATACGGTACATGTATGTTTAGTTTGGGCATGGACCCGGGACATACGTATTATGGTGACTTGAGACAGGAGAGAAAAACAAATTTGGTGGCGGGAAAGAAAAGGCAAGGGGAAACAAGATGCTGGGGTGGGTGGGAAGGTATAAGCAAGTTAGAAGATGATGTGCTTGAATTCAAGTGAGACAGGAAAAGGTAAGAAAATGCTGGGAAGATGAAGCACAGGTGGGAATGGTCCATCTGGGTTATGCTATGCTTGAATAGCAAGTACATCAAGAAAGGAAAGGAAGACAGAGGAATGATAAATGAGTGGCCTGGTGCAATGACTATGTGAAGAAGAAGAAAGGGGTGAAGCCCCAGAGTCCTTCTTGCCCTACCTGCCCCTCACAATTTGTCTGGAATTTGTTTATATCAAATCTCAGGATCATTAAGAGACTATTGCTTTCAGTTTGGTCATACGGTGACCTTCCCACAACAGGTTCAACCTACCCTCAGAATCATACTATATTTGTTCCCTTGTGTGCATACTTTTAGAGCAGGGCTGTCAAACTCACGGCCCAGGGGCCAGATGTGTCACACACTGGCCACGCCCATGCCCGTTTAGCGAAGGGGGGGAAGTCGCAATATGTCACGTGACGATGCTGTGATGACAACCCTGCTCTAGAAGCATGTAAATGAGGGGCTGCCTTACCTTTACTTTCACATTACAAACTGTGTGTCTGAATAAATCTGCTAATACAGTAATATGATTTCCCGCAGGTAATTGGCTGAATATAACATAGTCAATTTTTATTTTAGTTTTACTTCAACGGATAATCAGAAACACCAAGAGCCAGGATCATTTGAAGAAAAAAACATAGCTGCAAATGCACACAGGAGTTTGTTCTAATCAATTCAGTGGTACTTGCTTGCTGGTGAACATGCAGGATTGGGCTTTCAACTGAATATGGCTTCTGCCAAGAAATTAGCCTTTTCTGTACACTTCCTCATAAAAATGAGCATCTCCTTATGAACTAATGTCTGGTTTTATATCTTTTTCTATTTTGTGGTCGGGGATTCAAGTTTGAGGAAAATCATTTTATCTTACCTTCACATTGGATTTCTTGGAAAAATTAACCACCACTCCCCAACCAAAGTCATCATCTTCATTTTTCACCTGAAAACATTCAGATATTAAACTTGTATATTATTTTGCATAGAGGAATGCTTTTTATAAAGTAGTTAGATAAAATAATACTCACAAAAAAAAAAAAAGAGTCGGAAAAGATATCAGGCATATTTTGTGTTGTGAAAGTAAAATATGAAATCAAAAATATAACGAAAAGAGCAAGAATAACAACATAAATTTTAAAACGATTTAAAGACCTAAATTTAAGAGCTGTTTCTTTATGCACTTCTAATAGTATGGAGGAGACAGGAGTGAAGTTGGAGTACTTCCATCTAACTCCATTCCAGTGGATTGCACTGGAATACTGGATGAGCTGTCTGCCTTTCCATTGGGTCTTGAAGGAAAAAGAAGAACTGCTGAATACTTTTTTGCTAAATGCTCCAATCAGCTTCATGCTAAGCTGATTTCTAAATCAGTGTTTCTCAATCTTAGCATCTCTAAGCTGTTGCAGACTTCAAATCCCAGAATTCTGACAATTCTATGCTGGCTGGGGAATTCTGGGAATTGAAGTTCACACAACATAAAGCTGCCAAAGTTGAGAAACACTGCTCTAAAGGATTACCATGGACAACATGCTAGAAGTATTCCAAGGGAGGGTGGCAGTAGTGCCTAATGAGAGATGACATATAGGCACAGTGGTCTCAGTGAGATGAAATGCTTGGTGGATAGGTTTGGTGTATGGTTCAGCTGAAGTTTGGTGTGTATGTATGGAGAGTGTGAGATGTTCCTCTATTAGAGAATGAAGGGACCCAATTTGTTTGATCTTAGGTATGATGAGAACATGAGACAAGAAGCCACTTTAAAGCCAGAGGACGTAGGTGACTTTGGTTCACTGTCTTTCTGAAACACAAGTGTTCTTCTCAGTATCTTCTCAGTTGATGCTCTGGATTACATCCTCCCTCCTAAATTTCTAGTCATAATTTACAATTTACAAACAATATTAGAAAGTATTGGTTTTTATTATCAGAAGATGACTAGCTAAACTGAAATATATCAAAGTACCGATTAGAAAACTGAAAACAAATAAAATAAGCACCGTATATACATTCTTCAGAACAGCCTAGTTAAGTATAGTATAGTTAAGTAAAATAATAGTATTAAATCAGGAAAATAAGCCCTCACAAATACAAATATTAGAAGTTATTCAATTACTGATTCTTAATAGATATGTGCCTTTCTGGGGATCTCTAAAACATTTTCCAATGTACAATAAAAACACATACTTTAGGTAGATTTGTTATTCTGAATTTCTGATGTTTGGGGGTTATTTATAGTTACTAAATATTAATTTATTTTAATGGAATCACACTTAAAATTAACTGTCCAAATTGTGAGAATGTTTAGTCAGATCTAACTTCCGTTCTACAGTCTAATATGTTTCCTGTAACTATGATGGATCTAAGCCATATACTGAATGTTTGGTAATTAAGGGTTAAAGTTACAAACATAGTCGCTAAATATATGAAATCACTATGTTGAAGAACAACGGTATTTAAAACTTGACTGTTTTTGGAAAGTACACATTTTAAAAATGCAGAAGATTACTATTAGTAACTTACTTTTACCAGTCTTCCAGGTTGTAAAAATGGCAAGCAGTACTTTGGCTTATGAATATATTCCTCTATTTCTTTACCCAGTTTAGCAAGTTGTTGTCTAATTTTATAATAGATGATCACATTTTCTTCATTTGGAATTTCAATTTCATTATACTGTTGTTCCAAATTATTAACTTCTGCAAATATATATTGTAAAACAAAAAGGTGTTATATCAAGGACCCAATATTGAAATGAATTATGACTCCGATTTTTCCCAGAACAAGCACACTATATACTCATAGAAAAATATCTGCAGGGTTTAGAGACTTTGTTATTTCTCCCATGTCCTTGTCAATGTGTCCCAGAACATTAGGAATCTCATAGGGAGCAATGTTTTATGCTGGCTTAACTGCCAAACGAGAACAGAAAAGGAGTTATCTTGATGAGAATGTGTAGAGTGGTTATCCCCAAATAAGAATTTTTGTTACGGTATATTTGATTCTCATTTCTGAAGACCAGTTTGCACATTATATTATTAAAATCTTCATGATATTAACATTTATTTGTTTTAATACAACAGGTTTCAGGGAACATTGATATATTTGTCCAAAATGTTCAGGAGAGTTAGTGGTAAATTTCAACTTGTTGGTATGCCTTAAAAGGCCTACCAATATTTTAAGAATGTTGTGCTTTCTATTAATTCTCATATTTTTAAAACAGCAAAATCCGATGAATTTTAGCTTGAAGCTCTGCTCAAAGGATCTCAATTAGGAGATTCTAAGCATATAATAGGGGAACCTGTGACTCTTACGTATTGCTAAAATTCTGCTGTGCTAGAGCTCTTTCCTAGAAGTTTCATGCCCACATATCAGAGTAGGCTGTGTAATGGCCAGACTCTGTAAGATAATATTACCATTATCTTAGCTGAAACTATAAAGCAAACAGAGCTATGGCTGTCCTATTTCAGCTACAGCAATTTCCCCCAGATACACTAATAACCTCTCTGATCACATTATCTTAGTGGGCAAAGGTATGACTTGTGCAACTAATTCTGTGGACCCCAAGAGATGTTTTTTAAAAATTCATTAAAAATGTATAAGACACAACATAATGGTTCTGAGTGGTTCGCAAATTACACTAAAAACGCACATATAAAAAACCAGAATAAAACAAAGCAAACAAAAAACACAAAAGCAAAAATTACTGGAAAAATTATGCATATTTGACCTTCTGACCTGGAGAGACCTGTATAATTAAGAAGAGGCCTTGCTTTGTTCCAGTAGTTTATTCAGTTATATATGGGTCTTGCCACAGAATTGGTTGTTATTAAACAAATCCATGGGGAGGCCCATAAATGGTACCTAAATCTGTGGGATAGACTATATGGTTGCCTCAACCCACAAAAACTTGCATGGAAAATCTCCTTTGTAACAGTGGGCCATCTGTGCTTTACCATTTATGTTTTATTCAAAGAAAGGAAATAAGAAACTACCGAGTATTCTCCAGCTCTGTGGGAACAGCCATTGTACTAAATTGCGGTTTTGTAATAGGATAACAATTGCAGCAGAGAACACTGTGGAAGTAAACACTTTAGCATAATTGTACATCAACTTTCAAACTATTCGGTATGGTGCAAAACTTACTTTCAACTACTCCAGGAATAGCTCTGTAATGCTGGAACTGGTAAAAAGATTTTTCTAACATGTATTCTGGATTAATTTCTTCTACGCGCAGCAAATTTAGTACCATGTTGTAGGTCAAATGGAAAGCACTGTTTAAAGGGTCAGCAGATCCCTAAGAAAGGAAAATAAGATTAGCAAAATTAGATAGCATAAGGAATTAGAACCATGGAGATTTTATCTGGGGAAAGAAGTTATCTCCCTATTTTAAATAATGCCTGAATGAATGCAACTTGTGCCCAGTGGTGAAATTTGTTACTACCGGTTCTGTGGGCGTGGCTTGGGGGGGTTAATGTGACTGGGTAGGCGTGGCCAACTTTTTTAAAAAAAAACTTTTTAAAAGCATTTTATAACAACCTATTCGGGCGAATAGGTTGTAAAAAAATGCTTTTAAAAGGTAAAAAAAAAAGGCTCTGACGATCACAGCTGTGCTGGGCGAATCTCAGAGCCTTTTCTTTACCTTTTAAAAGCAGGAAGTAACAACACCTGGGCAGAAGGGCGGAGCCTCACACCGCCATCGCTACTGGTTCTCCGAACCACCTGCCACAATTGATACTGGATCACCTGATCCGGTCTGAACCAGGAGCATTTCATCCCTGCTTGTGCCTAATAAGAACTCTGCCAAACATTTCAGGATGTCACAAAATTCCCAATAGGTCTAACCTGCAAACATAGGGAATCCTCTCAACACGGAAGATACAAATGACATAGATTCCCCTCCCCCTCTCTAACCCTCCCAACAATGACACGGACCATGAGTATGGCAAAACAGATTTTAAAAAAACATAAATTATTTTTGCTATTATTGCTGAAAGCCATTGTTACTGTATTCCTCAGTCTTTTTGTCCTACCAACCAAGATTATTTTTTTGTCTCGCATCTTTAGAAGGTACTAAAGAAAATAATTTCCTTAGGGACAGTGGGGTTGTCCTCAATCTCTTTGGGCAGCTGAATGGCTCAGAAGGGATTTAGAACCACATTACTGTCTCTTTAGGAACCTGTACCTAGATTTCTATTGGTAGATTGTAGTGCTTGCAGGCTCTCCAGTACTGAACAGGCACTCTATAGAGCCTAACACAGGGATCTCCATACTTGGTAACTTTAAGCCTGGCAGTCTTCAACTCCCAAAATTCTGGGAGTTGAAGTCTACCAGGATTAAAGTTGCCAAGGTTGGAGACCCCTGGCCTAACACATAAGCAATCACTGTTTTAGAAATACAAGAGAGGAAAGTGCCATCGTGCCTAGACCCTACAAAGCCTCTTAGAAGGAGCTGCCTCAAAAATGTCACACACCATTAATCATATCTAGAGGTTGGGGTGGGTGAGGATTCTCAAAGTCTCTGATGGCTGTTTTTTTCTAAGCAGTTAAATGTAGAGAAGAATTATTGGAGGAGAGAAAAATGGCTCTTACGGGTCCCTGCAAAAATTATTTTCACGCAACCATTTTCGCTTTCTGACCAAGAAGGCCCATTCAATTCAAGCCACCAACCACTTCCTAACATTTTTACATTTTGCCTATCAAGCCCTATCAGAGGTCTTAATGGTTTTGTCAGGAAATATGTGCCAGCTTTCTTAGACTGAAAACCATGAGCTGAAAGGAAATCCCAATGACATTCTTTTAAATAGGATTTACATGGTTGATGCTTTAGCAATCAAGACAACAGAAGCCATCTCCCAAGCTGTGTGATCTTATGGTCCAAACAACTCCTACAGCAATTTCCCAGATATCTGGTGTCAGTCCATCAAGATGTTAACAAATTGTCTAAGATCACAGGTTTTAGACCAGACTCAATGCATTTCTTGGGCACCTCTGTCACATGCAGACTCCAATGGCAGAAATTAAAGGTAGATGTTAAGCTCCGATAGTAGAGAACCATCCAGGAAGAAAGACACATGTGAATCATTCATTAGCTTTATTGTCAACAGGATATCAAATCTTGAAACACAGAATCTTGAAAACTGAGTAAGCCAAAATCCTAGCACTCATTTATTAAGGAATTCATTGACAGGGTATCTGAAAGGCATGTGAACCCCTTTTTGCCAGAATCCAAAACGTTAAGGGCTAGTTATCATTTTCCAGATAAGACTGATCCTGAAAACACATCTGCTTATTGTTAAGTGTGTTTTGAAATACTGCCATTTCTTTTCCAGCCCCAAAATCATTTCCAGAGATTATCTTTATAGCAGCTATGTTAGACGAAGTCTTGGTCAAAACTGAAGTAAAAAAGCGAGGCTTCCTGTCAGGATCAAGCTACCAGTGGAAACAGCAACAGACACAGCAGCAGCTCAGGAACTATCATTTTTCTGTCACATACCATGTTGGCCTAAACCAGAAGTGAGCCCCTTTATGACTTCTGGACTTCAACTCCTAGATTTCCTGAGGCATGCTGGCTCAGGAATTCTGGGAGTTGAAGTCCACAAGTTTCCCACCCCCGGTTTAAAGTATTAATCTTTCAAGATCCAATAGTATGGGGATTTCTTTGTCTACTTTCCTAGCATTGGATCCTAACCATATAAAAAAGGTGCTCTGTGTAAATAGATCTGCTCTTGCCAGGAAGCAAAAATTGTGAGAATTGATTAGATCAATGTCAAACAGGCACAGACCTGATCAACTGGCCCATAACACAGAGTTATGTGGAACTTGATTTACTCAAGCGTCTACAATGAGAACATCCAAAAGTCAAACATGAGGAGCTTAAGGCCTTCTGCAATTCTTTAAATGGCAGATACTCAAGAACCTGGACAAATGATTCTGAAAAGTGTTTTCCTGAAATACCAGAGATCTCTAGAAATCCACCAAGTGGCTCACCTCAGACACCCGATATTAATAGGGCACTGACTGTTCTCTATCTGTGCAAAGGGTCAGTTGGCAAGAGTCTGTTTACCATTTCAGTGCTCATGTTAACAAGTCAGATAAAATCCTAATTTTACCTAACTTGCCCGTATAACACTGAATCCTTAAAGGCATCTCTACAATGCCACTATAGACAAAGGAAACGATCGCAGGCATAAGAACATGCTGCTTTTCATTCTTGAAATTGGAATTCTCAACATTTTGCAAGATGGTTTCTTAAAATATAAAATTAGCTGTCTGTAATTTTTTTTTAACAAAATGGTTTAAAGAAAACAATCAGAACACTAAATACTGTACCAGTGCTGAATGCCAAGTCATCTTCTCCTGCCAGGTACTTCATGCCAGATCCTGGCTGGTAGGTCACATCCTTTGACAAACTGAGGTCTGTTAAGTTTTTCAAAGTCTGCCCACACATGCAATGTTTGGAAACATATGCAGATGAGTTAATGTAAAACCAGGCAAACCTGCAATTAGGTCTGGGAGTTCAGCTGATATTTATACATGGAGCCTCTACAGTAGCACAGATTCCAGCTTATTTGAAGACTTGTGCTTCCATCTTGCAATAAATGGGCCAGAAGATGACTTTCAACAACAAATTAACCAGAAGGATAAATGTAAAATATGGCCTTTTCTTCAGGAAAAAAATAAACAGTAAAATACGAAGTAAAAAATTTTTTCGAATGCCTCACAAAACATCCTTAGTATTCTTCATGAAGGCCAACAACTATCTGTTGTTGAATATCTGTTGCAACAGCACTGAGGACAGCATTGCCAAATATGAGCTGAAGAGATCACATAGCTATGTTTAATCAACAGTTTCAGGATCCTAACCTAGGTCGTTATAATGTGATCTAGGATCCTAGCACACTCCCAAGATAGCATGTTTTTACAATAATAATTTAAAAAATCCAAGAGTTGGACACAGGAATGTAATAAAAAGTCAGTTGGTACTTGTACACATTTTTCTAGATTCCAGATTATTAAAGGAATTATGAAAATGGTGCCCCTTTTGCCAAATTCTGGAACTTCAACTTGTTTGTCTGTATCAGGAAATTAACTTGAAAATTAGCTTTTGAGCTGACCTTCCTTGAAACAAACCCTATTAGGAGAAAAATAATGCTCTAGTTGCTAGTACTAAAATATCTAAGATATAACTAAAACATTACATTATAGTACAGGACAAAGTATTGGCAGAATACCATGCGCTTCAGTATTCATAGCCAAGAATATATTTTATGTTAATACCAGAATGAATTGCTGTTACTGAATGTTTCTGTACGCACTATCACTGTACTTTAAAGGACAGCATGCCATGCATTCAGATGAGATGAAAAAATATTACAAGGTTTACTCAGTAGTTTAAGCATAATAAGTGTTTTAGACTTATAGCATATCTATTGGTGTTGCCAAATGAAAACAACGAATCACCTATCTATTTTCGGTCCTTCTACCCAGTAAAATAATTACCAAATTTATCTTTTTTCTTCTGCCAGTATGAATGTATCCTCCTCTATACATGATAAGCTATATATTTCCCAGTTTCATCATGGTATACATCTTATGTCTGTTGCAATCAAAGGGATAATGGACATCAAGAGAAAGGGCAAGCTTATAGAACAGAAAGAGGACAGCCGTTTTAACTCTGAACTGCCTGTTCTGCATATGATGAATGTATATTTATGAAACAAATGCTCTGGGTTGTTTATACTACTCCATATCCTCAATCAAAACTCCTCACAATGATCCACAAAATATGTTGTGTTATTTCATACTATTTTAAATAAAAGGAATAATAACCCAACCTATCTGATTAAAAAAAATCACCTTAACTATGCATTCAGTTCATTGGAATGTATTCTACAAACATGCACACACAACTCAGCATTTTCGGTTCATGCAATATGACATGCCAATCAGTAACTGCTAACAAATATCTGATTGTTTGAAACCTAGAGTTTAAAAATAAAACTGTAATAACTTACATATTGATCACAAGTTATGAAGTATACTTGAACTGGGCCAAAAGAGAAACCAAATGGAATCTAGAACATCTTTGATAGAAACTTTACAATCAGTACTAGTGCTAATGAGCATACTGCACAGTAAAATTCTACGACTATGATGGTGAACCTATGGCACATGTGTCACAGGTGGCACGCGTAACCGTATCCGAGGGCATGCGAGTGCCAGCTGATTTTCGGGCCTTCTGGGCCAATGGAAGTAGGGAAACAGGCTGTTTCCTGCCTCCGGAAGGCCTGGGGGAGGGGAAGGTTCGTTTTTCTCTCTCCCCAGCCTCCAGAGCCTTTCTAGGAGGTTGGGGAGGGCGAAAACGGCCTCCCCCCACCAGAGGCCCTCAGGAGGCAGGAAATGGTCCATTTGCCAACTTCCAATCCCACTGGAGGGCCTCTGGGATAGGGAAGGCCATTTTTGCCCTCCCCAAGCTCCTAGAAAGGCTCTGGAGCTTGGGGAGAGAGAAAAATGGACCATTGCATACCAAGAGCGGGGGGGGGGGGCACACACGAATGTGCGGGGTGCATATGCGACCTCCCCCCCGCTCCTGGCATGTGATGGCAAAAAGGTTCGCCAACACTGTTCTAGGATGCCAAATCAGAGCAAATCTCAACCCGTCCCAAATGCAATCCATATTGTTCTGAATATGTTTTTACCCTGAATAGGTCTGGGCTATATCCAGAACATGATAAATTACTCCCTGTTCCAGAAGGTGCAAAAATAAAATAAAAATAAAAATAAAAAAACTATCCCTGAATTACTTTATACCAGCTATTTCCAGGAGAAAAGAAGAGCATTCCAGAAATGCATTAGTCTATTTTGCATTTAATTATATGTTTCTCACACATTTTCAGAACTTTCTAATCATGACATCAAAATACCTTTAGAAGCTGTTTTCCAATTGTTGGACTCATCTTTTCATCAACCATTAAAATGACTATTCCTCGATCATCCATGCCTCGGCGGCCAGCACGGCCAGACATCTGAATGTATTCACCTGAGGAAATCTGAAAATATAAAGAAATTAAGACAAAATACCAATGCACTCTCTGCCACTATCAATATATTATATCTAACAATGCAGTAAAATAATTCACTTAACTCTTCACTGTATAGTTTTTCTCTCAAACTCTTCTAATTAGAACTGGACAGATGAGTCCATCTTCTGGTGAACAAGAAGATACTTTCCAGTAAATCTAGCTATTAGAAGCACAGCAACACTGTACTACAGGGTATTCCCAAGGTGAGAGAGAGCAAGTTTTGCAATACTCTGTGACCAAAATGAATATAGCTACTTAAAAGTAGATGGCTTCGTCCAGATGACTGCCCCATAATGCCTATTTAACAGCATTCATGCTGTTATGGTGGTTAACAGAATATCTTTCCTTATCGAAGTACTGTGATGATACATAGAGGTTGTCTCTGGATGTCCCCGTGTTTTCTGCAACAAATATTGGCTCCTCTCCCTTTATTGTATGTTTGGGATAGATTCTTAGAGCCTCTGCAGTTAGTTTCTAACAAGGCTATCTTCTAGGATGGACTGGACTCATTGGGAAGCTTTACTTTGTGCATGAAGCAGGGATCTGATCTTATTATTATCAACTACAATGGAAAATGTACTCATCTCCTCGAAGAGTGCCACAAGCTACTCAATTCTACTTGCTGAGATTAAGGCAGCAATCTAGTAAGAATACTGATCGATACTTGAAGGGACTATTTCTTAAGATTGTGAGTACCAAGCTAGAGGTCATATAAGGGAGCAATAAATAGCCTGAGCTGAAAGTGTCATAACCCTGAGGACGTGGGTCTACCCACCCATCTATGCAGCATATTTTCAATTGATCCTTTCGCCAGCCCGCCTTTGGTAAATACAAGAGGTGAGAGATTCCTGACACCGGAGTCACACATTTCTGGGTTTTACACCATGGTTCTAAGTTGTTTTATCAATCAATAAAAGCTTGGTGGTAACCAGATGCCCTGAGGTCAGGATGATCAAATGGACTTGTGCATAAAAAAAGTGAAAGATAAACCAGTCCAACAGAAAGCAAATATAGGGAAATACATTTTACTATCTGTTAACAAAGGAAAACAATTCAATACCAAATTATCCTGTCCCCAGCTTACACCTTCTGAATGCATTGGATTGCAATTTCTGTAACTCCTACCATGCATATTCATTGTGTACTGGCTGGTTGATAGTTAATTCCAACACATTTCAAGATTTTTAAATTAACAATTAACAGTGAAATGATATGTATACTTCACTCTGATATCTTATAAGGTTTCCCTGCTTTTCTAGTATGGATGCATGATTGCCTGTTTACTAGATGTGAACAAAACTGAAAATATTCCAGATTTGGGTTGGATAAATTTCAACAACCCCTGTGCACAGAACATATATATTCCAGATCTACCCCATATCAATATATATATATGATCTCTATCCAGACAGGACACATCCATGCAAAAAACAGTTCACGCTGGTCATGTTTCCCCACTTCTCAATGCTTACCCATCGGAAATCTTTCCCATCATACTTCCGGGCACTTGTAAATAGCACTGTCCTTGCTGGCATGTTTATTCCCATAGCAAAAGTCTCTGTAGCAAATAATGCCTAAGTGAAGGCAGCAATGTATTTAAAAAAATCATTACCACATACTAAAGTAACCAGATTCAACTATATAGTTTAAAGTCATAAGTAAGAAAAAAGCAGACAACTAACAAATTTTCAATGTACAATTCCCACAGTATAGCCGTGAGTTAAAAGGTATTCTTTATTCACCAGATTTCTCTATATTAAACACACAGCTGTACACACTTGGTGTTCAGCACTCCTTTATTAATGACTTTCTTGTATGAGAAGGTAATTAGTAAGTGAACTGCTCTGCAAAAAACTTTCAATAGTATTCAACATGTTACCTGAACGTCATATGCTTTAGGATATGTTCATCAAAAGACCCAAAATTACTGGTCCTTCACCTCTACTCTGCCACTATTCACTATTTTGAACAGCTTTAACATTTTATTTGAAAAACAGACTCACTAAATTCATGTATAATGTTGACACTATATGACTACTGTATTTTTCAGTGTATAAGACACATGTCCCCCCCCCACAAAAGTGGGTGGAAATGAGTGAATGTTGCCAAAGCCCCACCCACCTGCTGGCCCCCACTCTTCGGATTTTGCCTCCCAGCAAGTTGCCTCCAAACAGCAAACAGCCTGGTCAGCTTCAGCACAGCCTGATTTAGCACAAGGAGCTGATTGGCCTCCCGGAATACCACCTATCAGCTGTTCCAGGCTGCAGGGATCGCCACCACCCATCGCCGCCTCCACGTGCCCCATTTTCAGCCTCCGCGTGCCCCATTTTCAGCCCGTTCCAGGTGGCGGAGATAGGTGGCCTATCAGGCTGTGCTGAAGCTGACCAGGTTGTTTGCTGTTTGCTGCAAGGAGGCAAATTGCTGGGAGGCAGAAGCAGAATTTTTTTTCTTGTTTTCCTCCCCAAAAGCTAGGCGCGTCTTAATAGTCCAGAGCGTCTTATAGTCCGAAAAATATGGTATATCATAAAACCCAGCACAACACAATAAAAATATTTTTTTCTGACTGAATTTAGATGTGAAAATGTGTATAGAGACTCACAGAGTGAAAATGGTGTATTACAATATATGATTGAAAGTACGTACTTTTATCAGCCCTTCAGAGAAAAGAATTTCGATGGTTTCCTTCAAAATAGGAAGTAAGCCCCCATGATGGATTCCAATACCACGTTTTAAAAGTGGAAGCACATGTTCAACCTGTATGTCCAAAAATAAGAGATGAATCTTATTCCATATTTTACTCATTAGCATTAGGATTAAAAACAGATGTGGAAAATTACTTTGTGGTGGCAATATCACAGATATTCAACTTTGTATAGAACAACACCGCTTAGGGGAGGCCGAAAACCGTAATAAGCAGGTATATACAAAAAAAAGTATGCAGGCTACTGCTATAATGCATTGTAAGGCGCTCTGAGTCTACGGAGAAGGGCGGCATATAAATTGGACTAATAAATAAATAAATATTCAAATACTAATATCCTAATCTCAAAAGAAATAAGAAGGCTCTAATGTTTGATTTCCCCAACTGATTTCTTCTGTTAAAGCCATCAAATATACAAAAGCCAAATCTTAAAAGACAGGAGTGTTCAAAAGGTAAAGCTAACTCTGTAATAAGTCCAACTGACATATGGAAGTTTCATAAAAATCTGACATGTTACAAGAAAATAAACAGAATGGCACACAAATGTGTCTTTACATCTAGAGAAGGCTCTTTAATCAGGTTGAAATCAGGGAGAAGACTGGAAGGGAAAGCATTTTTGTTAATTAGGGTTGTGCAAAGCACTCAAATAGGAATTTTGCAAAGGTTACGGAAGTGTAGCACTAGCATTAACAAAATATTAAAACAGACATCACTTGTGGAGGGCTCGGTGCAGCTGCTTGCAAGACTTTCTACGTTTGCCTCAGCATGTATTCGCATGTAGTTCCAACCATTCCATTAGTTGATGGAATCGAACTATTGCCAGCACATCCATATACAGGTAGTCTTCACTTAGTAACTGTTCAAAGTTGCAACAGACCTCGCCAACTACGTATGATTCTTTTTTGAAGTTCCAATGGCCATACATAGATACAGACATACATCAAGGTCATGTGATCATTTGAGCACTTGGCAACTGGCTCACATTTTCAACTATTTGCAGTGTCCTGCGCTCCCATGACTATGTTTTTGGTAGTGTTTGCTGGTTTCCAGTATATTTACTTTCAATTTCTGGCAAAAAATGCCCATTGGCAAAAACAGGTTTCCTTAATGATTGTGATATTCATTTAACTGTTGCACAAAAAATAATAAAATCAGGCCCAGACACATTGTGCCACACTTAGTGACAGCCACAACTGATGACCATAATTCCAGGTTTAACTAACAGTCATAAATTAAGGACTACCTGTATATAGACAGAAATCAGGAAAAACCAGAGAATGTGGCTGCATTAAATTTCAAGGATGGGGACTGCCTGACATCAATGCACTTTACATTCTTCTCAAACAATTTGCATAACCCTGTTAATTCCCTTGTCTTAATTTTTTTCCCTAAGAAAGCTGGTTCGGGGGCTGTAAGAGAAAAGTCAGATGGCATAAAGGGTTGAAAGAGAAAAAGTTTAGGACTGCACACCAGGCATGACACAGTGAGATGGTATAAGATAAAAATAGTGCATAGACATTTTGTGTCAGTTTATAAAAAATACTGTCACCAAATTCTATCCCAATTTAATCCAATATTTAGATCATCCCTGGGGTCATAAGGAATCGGACATGACTTAGCTCCTGAACAACAAAAAATACATAGGCTTATGGCTATGAAAAATGCATTTGCTGTTGCAGGTTTTCTTGTTTTGTAAATTAATTAAAAGGACAGATTTTGTATGGTTTTTCTTCATTACTAAGAAAACGAGAACTGGTTTGATCTAGTGCAGTGATGGTGAACCTTTTGGACACCGAGTGCCCAAGCTGCGTGCGCGCACATGCCCAAACTGAAAGGTGCATGCACGTGCAAATGCATACATGCACAGACATGTGTGCATACATGGACATGTACAAATGTGCACATGTGTGGACATGTGCAAATGTACGCATGCACACATGCGCAGCAGAGACCTGAAGACCAGCTGGGCAGCGGAAGACGGGGCATCCCAACACCGGCAGCGCGGCAAGATCTTTTTCTTTCATGAGCTTCTGTTTCATCGTTTGCAGGGAAACAGAAGCTCACGAAAGAAACGCTATGGAGATCTGAACTGGGGCGATGGCGCGCATGCCAGCAGAAAGGGCTCTGCATGCCACCTCTGGCATGCGTGCCATAGGTTTGCCATCACGGATCTAGCGGTTAAGACTCCAGGCTAAAAACCAGGAGACTTGAGTTTTCTCCTGCCTTAAGTAATGAAAGCCGGCTGGATGACTTTGGGACGATCACTCACTCTCTCGGCCCAATTCCCTTCACAGGGCTGTTGTTGTGGTGAGAATAGGAGTATTAGGTAAGTTTGCTGCCTTACATTATTTATAAAATAATTGTAAAAATAATAAAGGCAGGAATAAAAAAAAAACTTTTAAAAAGGCATTGGTCCTATGTTGCTACATGCAAATAAACTCATGTACCCTTAAGCACTCACTTGTGGGAGCTTCTTGTCTTCATCAGACAAACAATCAATTGCATTGTTAAACACTTCCTCAACCATCCTTTTTTCTTCATCTGAAAGATAAAAGGGTATGAATAAACTTTTTTCCTTACCCCCCAAAACAGCCATGTTTATAACCAAAGCCTACCAAGAAATTTGTTACAAAGATACACTGAAAATAAATTAACTGAGATATTAGGCATATATTGAATAAGCTGGTAACAAATTTCTTCTCACCATAATGGGCAGATCAGATATTTTTCTGGGATTCTTTAATAGACTATTTCATAACAAGTTACAGAATTTTTTTAAAAAGTCAAAATAAATTAAATATAATAGTTTAAGTACATTTGTATTCGGTAAAACTGAATTTATTAATTATATTTAAGAAAGAACTCACTGGCCAGCTGAACCTATTTTGACCTTTTCCCTCTTAAGTACCACTAAATATATTTATTCCTTCTCAATGTATTGCTTATTTAAAAACATTCTCTAGATACTTGAAAACAAAGTGTTTTAAAACCTAAAATTACAACTGTGATATACAATAACTACATTCTAAATAAAATGTTTTAAGAAGGTGGCCAGTATCATAAGAAATATAACTCTAAGAGGGACCAAAGGCAAATTTCAAAAGCAGATTTTTAGTACGTCATTTGTCAAAAGAGAAGGGAGGAAAGAAAGTTATTGGCTGGTCCCCTTTTTGACTAGAGAACACGTTATCTGTTTAGATTGTCACTAAAAAACAATAATGAAAACTGATGAAGAATAAACAAATATTTAGAAGTTAGTAGTACACACCTGTGTTGAAATCCAGTTTTGTCATCTGAAGTGCATAGGCTTCACAATCTTTCTTACTGAAACTGAATATAATTACTGGTTGGAAGTTTCTTTCCATGATCATCTTTACAATCTTAAATACATTTGAGGGACCTATGAAGATAGCAATGCCAGCAAATATTTTAGATTTTGAAGATGAAAAGGTGGCAGTTTCTTCATTTTTAATTTCAAAAACAACACCCGACTAACCTTGCAATATATTTATCTGACAAAACTTATACCAACCTTTGGTTCCTCCTTTCCTGCCTTTCTGGTCTCCTTTGGCTAAATCACCTGCATCACGAAGTACCTGCATGGCCGTATTAAAATTATCTTCTCTAAAATCACCCTGGAAAACAAAAGCAAATTTTAGTTACAGGTTGACTTCACTTAGTAACTGCCCTGTTCAGCAACCATTCAAACTTAAAAATGGTGCTAAAACATAACTCCAGTGCCTGCATTTATGATCTGTCTTTGAAGGGACAGGTTGAAGGGTTCTTCATCACATGATCACCATTACAATCAGCATTCATTGTTCTGCCCCTGGCCTGTTTTTTTTTTCTCCCTTGCAAAGTGGAGAGATTGGAGAGGAAGGGATTACAAGTGATTAAGCTCTGGGCTGCCAGCCCTACCACACTGTTTTCTATGTGTATTCTCCATTGTGTGCTTTTTTACTCTCTTGTAATCCCTTCTCCTCCAATGAATGTAAATACATACATTAATTCCCTTCTTCCTAATTATCCTAGTGCCACGGTGAGTATTCCGAAGGGTGACTAGAATTGATTCAACAGAATAGTAAGCATCCTAGTGTGTACAGACTTCTTGTACTTTCTTCTTCCTCTCTACCACTTGGCCCTGATATTTACCAATAAACTAGAGAGATTTTAGGGTTGCAGTTGTCGGGAAAATAGGAAGAGGAAAGGGTATTAGGTATGTTTGTCATCTTGAATTATTTATAAAAATAACAGTGAGATAAAAGTAAATATAAGTAAATAAAACAAAATGCAAAGAAACATAGTTCCTTACATTTTCATCAACTACAAGGTGAAGTCCATCTCCCCCTGCTGGAAAAATATAATGTTGCAAAGGAGTCGGTCTATAATCAGTGTAGATCACATGGCAAGGCTGGTAAAGAGAAAACAAGTTATTTAAAAATATTCTGTATGTTTTTAATATACAGTATAGCGTGTATTTACAATTCCCAATTTCTACATTTATCCAAATGAAGTTACCTAAGGCTGGCAGTGGGACTCTGCAGTCTACAATTAATCATAAATCCCAAATTCTCAGGTTTGGAAAATGTACATTCTTTTGTGTCTTATACAACTCTATTTTTACTTTTTTATTTTTTTCTAATTGCCAGTCTTATCACTTAATGAAGAATTCACTAGAAAAATCAGAAATCGAAAATATAAATCCAATAATACACATTAGAAGTTAAAACTAGGTTGAAATAATCTACTGAACTTAATTTATTTTTACATAAACAAACCTAGGATCTCCCTGTATGTAGACTTAGTTACCTCAGTTCTCATTTGCCACGTGTACTGAACTAATCAGCTTGTTTTGTATCAATCTTGTAGCTGATGCCTTCAACACAATTATTTATTTATTTATTTGCTCTGGTTTTCCAAAGCTAATTCTCAGCCTACCAAGTGGGTTAACAGCACTGTTGAAGAAAAAGACATTGTACCTGTTTGTGAAGATGACATATCCATTCAGCAAACTGGCGCGCATTTGGAATAGTGGCAGAAAGAAACACATAGTGAACATTATCAGGGAGCAAAATAATGGTTTCTTCCCATACCACACCACGTTCTAGAAAACAAAAATTCATGGGACAGCATCATGTTCATTGTACTTCTACAGAGAAAATCTCATACATAAATATGTAAATTTATAGTACCTGAATTTCTCATGTAATGAATCTCATCAAATATAACCCAAGCAACTTCACGCATAACCTCAGAACCTCTGTAAAGCATACTTCTCAAAATCTAAAGAGAAGAATAAATGAAAATGAACTTTTGAACTTTGCAAGCAATGAGCCAACCACATTTGGTTGGATGTGCCCTTCAGAAAGACCTCAAAAAGTATGTTTGGGAAGATACCTTGCTTACATGATCAGACAGACTTTAAACTAAATGTGGAGGGGGGGGGAAATCAATCAGCAGAAATACACTCAAAACATAAATCCAAAGACAATAAAAACTAAAACAAGTAAGGAAGCAGTGAGAAGGAAAGGTTACAGCAGGGAGACTTAGGAATGGCAGTGTAAAAAGGCTCAGAGGATGGAGAACATATGGGAGACATTTGAAGTCCCAGTAGACTTGGGGGGGGGGATGACAATATTCATAAATTGAGTCTGGTAAGATTTATCAGCTTTCGAGACCACATAAAAATTCTGAGTGGCGTATAATTTATAAAAGAATATATGTTATAAAAGAAAATCAGGCTTATCTGGACAAAACACCACCAGTAATATTTTTTAAAAACTCAACGGGCCCCCACAAACATCTGAACCCAAGGCTGGGAACAGAGCCAGGTCTTCAGAGATTTATAGAACATCTGAAAGGTAGATACCATATGTATTTTAGGGGGACCTATTCCAAACGGCAGAGATAGAGATACTGAAGTCATGCTCCCTATGTCCCACAGGATGACAACATATAATTGTAATATATACCCATTTTGTTCAATTGAAACCACTGGAGGTAGGCACACCTCAAAGAGAAATAGAACTCATAATTGGTTATAATTTTTTGAAAAGAAACGTATCTATCAAAAGGGAATAAGGAGGATTGCATCATATGTAAACAATGGTTTACATTGTACACCAAGAATGAAAATCCTGCTAAATGAATCTCGGTGACTAGTAAAGAAAAGGGAGGGGAAAAAAACAGCATTTATGTCATACTATAGGCCACCCAGAAGATATAGATGAACATTTTGCAAATCAGATGGTCAAACTATCCAGGAAACACGCATTGTGGTAATGGGGATTGCAACTATATTGATATCAACCAAGACTCAAATTGTTGCATGGGGGACATCCACAAGTTCTTGGCATATCTTGCACTCAACCTCATTATCTAAAAGATGGAACTAAGGGACCAATGTATGCTGGACTTACTACTTACTAACAGGAAAGAAATGGTTGAAGAAGTTGTAGGAAACATGGGAGTAACCATACAATCCTAGAATTTACCACATTGCAGGTAAGGAGGCTGTCAGATTAGTGTTCAATATCTCAAGAGAGCTGACTTCCAGAAGCTAAGAGAAAAAAGAAGGATTCTATGGATAAAAATCCTGAAAGAAAAATTCTCAAAAGATAATTAATCCTAAATACAAAGAAAAAAAAATGGGAGGAAGCTGATGAGATCAGCATGGCTTTATAAATAACTCTTTGATAAATTGAGAAATGAGATGAAGTTTTTAAAAAATAGAGGAGCATATCACAGAGGCAGAGTATTAGGAAATAGTCTGAATCTGTAAGGATAGGGTCAAGAGCTGAGATTTGCAAAATTAGCAGAAAAAGTTATTTAGACATAGGCAAAACAAGAGGAAAAGTCAAGAAAATTGTCAATTTGGGGATTGAAGAAGATACCAAGTTAGTGATAGACAGCAGGGAGAAGGCTGAACTGACTTGAGTCCTATTTTGCATGTATTTTTTTTCAAAAGAAAAAGTCTGATTTCTCAGAAGCTGCATCATGTGGGGCAAAAAAGAAATGGTCAAAAAGGGCAAGAAAGTGGTAAAAACACATTTGCTTCTGCTTTGAAGGAATTAAAGTCACTGGGGCTGGATGAATTATATCCCAGGCGCTAGAGGAATTGATAATCTAGAGCAAATCTGATAATCATAATAGAATGCATCGATAAAAATTATTTCCAATTCCATATCCAAATCATAATATTTATCATTAAACAAATTTCACCAAACTCACACATGATGATTCCAAGTGGCTTACAGTATTATGTCAATATGGTAAACAACACAGGACTTAAACTGAATCATATGGTATGAAATTCAGTGTTTTGTACAAGCATATATACGTAGTATAACAGAGGCCAAAAACTAGCACAGGAAAGTTTAACAATCAGACCTACCTCTGTGGTCATTACAAGGCAAGATGCCGTAGGATTGATGGTGACATCCCCAGTCATCAAGCCAACATCTTGAAATTCTTCATACATCTCACGATATTTTTGGTTACTAAGAGCTTTAATAGGACTGGTAAATATCACACGCTGTTTTTCTCTTAAAGCCAAAGCAATGGCATACCTGTATTACATATGCAATATTCATTATAAATTCATAAGTTTTGCAATATATTTCTACTGTTGATATGAAATAATTTGCACAATCTGCAAAAATGTACATTTTGTTTACTATGAAATCCAATCTTTTCTGGTAATGTGGCAAATAATAAGACAGACGAGATCTGTTCTTATTATGAAACAAATATAAGAGTAACAAGTAGTGTGCATAACATTCAAGCTCAAATTTGAAAAAGCTGTTCCAACTTTACTACTGGTCAGCACATCAGAGCACTGTCAATAAAATAAAAATATCTGATGTTGAGCCCAAACCATTTCTATTTTTGAAACATTTTTAAAAGTCTTAATATTAACTCACTCTATGTCACTCAATGGGAAAACTAAATTTGGATCTCTCCAGATCCAAGCCAATCCAAAACTTTCCTAAATACAATAGTTCAATGTTGGGAAACTTGAATATTTTATTTCTTCAAGCAATACATGCAATAATAATATTAAATGCTTGAAAAGAACTGTGCATTTCATAAATCTGACAGAAATGTTACACCAAAACAAATTTCCAGGACAAAAATTGTTTTGAAAAAAAAATGAAGCAAGGTATACAAATATGTACAGCAAACTAATTTTTTAAAAAAGAATTAAACATTTGCCAATAATTGCTCCATGTTCCCATATCCCTAAATCATTTTCTCTTTACTCCATATTGTCATCGCTATTGATTTAATAAGTTTAGAAATACAAAATTAGCTTCATATTAAATATGTATATAAAAATATAAAAACAGAACGGAAATATAATAAATGCAGAAAGTTAATTTATTTTACCATTACTTTACTCAAGGAGAGAATTTAGTGTTTATTTTTAAATCCATCAGGGAGCTACTTACTCTGCACAAACAGTTTTTCCTGCTGAAGTATGAGCAGATACTAAAACAGACTGATTATTATCCACACACAAAATAGCTTCTCTTTGAAAAGCATCAAGAATGAATGGATATTCCTAAAAAGAAAAAAAAAGTTTATATAAATTCCAGAACTGATTGTAAATCAACACAATTATTTTCCATTTATTTATTAGACTGTATTGAGTTTGTTTGTTTTTTAAAAAAACTTCACAATTATACAGATATTCTGGAAATTAATATCTTCAGCAATCACAAGGCAAAAGACATTAATGTGATGGAGAAAGTAATGATCTAAGAACAACCGATACACAGTTATCTTTGATAACCAGTTATCTTTGGTCCCTTTTGGGACCAAACTGCAAAAGGAGTATCTGTAAAACACAAGAATTTTAATTTATAAAAGGTTTCTAAAAATTTTTACTGGAAGAATTCTCTTGAGGTTCAGCTTTCCTAAGAACGATGTATTAACAGAAGTGCAGAACTGAATAATTAGTGGAATTAATGTGCCCCCAGGATCAACTGAAACTGTGTGACCCACATTTAACTACCTTCCAGTTAAATAACCAGAGAAATTCTAATAATGTTTTACTCAAATCAGTTCCAACTATTAAAATAATGGATATTCGCATTTCCTTAACTTTCAGATAAAATGAAGCAAAAAAAAATGTTTATGTCTAAGCAAATAACTGTCATTTTACTTTCGTCCATTCTTCCTTATTAGCTAGGGAAATTTAAGGAATAAGATGTGTAGATTACAAACCTTTGCAGCTTTTCCAGTTCTTGCCTTCAGGGCTACGAAGTCCATATCTGCAGGAAGAGCAACCTAGTAAAAAAAAAAATTCTGGTCATTTATATTATTTTCCAGTAATAATGTTCCTAATGTTCAAAGCAGAGTACATAATGTTCCCTCTTTCCAATTCTGACCCAACAAAATAGGGGACATAAATGACTGGCCCAGTGAGCTTCTATAAATGACAGTACACACAACCTGGGTATTCCCAGCACACCTCCAATATCTTAACCACTGTATCACCTGTCTTTGTATCAGAAACAAAATAATTTCAAATAATTTAAATCCATTTCTTTGTTTATAAGCCTCAACAATTACAGTCATTACTTCTGACCAAACATGTAGCAATTGTTCAAAGTTACAGCCGTCTAGAAAAAGGAGATTTATGACCTTGATTTGAAATTCCAATATTTGGGCTCCCTTAGCAACATGACATTTGAAATGTCCTGCAGTCACATGGCCATGTTTTATGACTGCTGAAAACTGGCAGCTACTTCCCATTTTCAGCAAAACCACATCCACAGGTAACCACTGGTTTGCTTAAAGACAGCGATGTTCACTTAACAACCATGGACTGGTTTAATTAATGCAAAAAACACTGTAAAATTGAGTCAGTTACGTGACTGACCCATTTTATGACAGTAGTAAATGACAGTAATTAGCCTCTATTATGACCACATGTTGAGGACTATCTGTAGTTTGGTTCTAACTAAGGTTATGAATCCCCTCAACGTGTTGATTTTGCATTACCACTTACTTCAAGAACATTTCAAAACAGTAACATTATTAATCAATTTGATTAATTAATCTGATTAATTAATTAAACTAACTAATTAATAAGAGTCTGCAATAAACTCTTTTTCCAGAGCTGACAACCATCTCTGTTCCTTATGAAAGAGTACTCTATAATGACTTTCTCTCAACCTTCAGAATGCTAATGAACAGATGATTGGTAATTTGGTCAATAAAGAGGTAAATTGCCCATAAACTTTAATGTTGTAAACTTATCTCCTAGAACTAACTTACGATTTTATGCTACAAAATGTCTGTTTGTTTTTAAATAAGAGATTTAGAAAGCTCTACCTTCCTTTTTGTTAAGTAAACATCTAAACTAATGAATATCGCAATACCAATCTCATTCCTATTTATCTCATATCTATATAAAGTGCTTGGATTCTCCTACATTTTAGTTTTAGAAATGGAAACCAGAGTATAAATATAGATTTAAGGAGATGGGACTAGGCACACAAGTTTCTTTTTAACTTCTATTTCCACTGAAGATGAACATTTAGCTCAGATAATACCAGTTCAAAAATGTCTCTTCTTTTTCCCATTACGTATTCTCACACAGAAAAGCAAACTACAGATAATAGCTTTCTACTTAAGAGTATTCTCAACTCATAATAGTAGCACTATATAAAACAGCATTCATCATCACACCAATCTCACACTCACCTCATGTGTACAGCATTCAATAGTTTCAACAGCTTGTACCTTTACTTTTGGCATCACATCTGCCAAACTGAAATGAAAACCACATTAATGTATCAGTCAGTAATGAAATGTGTATATTGTACTTTACTTTTAAAGATTAATGATGCTAATAATGATCATTATCCATACATCCAAGTCTACATTCTGGACCAAAAGGACCACTGGTTTAAAAGAGGAGTCAAAGAGGCCATCTATGTTAAAACTGAACAGCCCTCTTTCAACAGAAGAGGGATATAGCACCACCTATCCCCTGTCTACAACACAGTCTTTTCAGCAGTCCCAAGGTTTCACACCCATTTGCACTCTGATTCAGGTGAGCCTGAGGGTACCCCAAGTGGCCTCAACAACTTTCAGAGAGCTAACAACCAACCTTCAGAATGCTAATGACCAGATGACTGCAAGAATATAAATCCTTCTATTCCCTACCATTCAGTCAGAACTGAAGAAGCTTTTTGGATGAGAAGTGAAACGTTTTCAGGGGGAAAAAACCCAAGGAAGTCCAGCTGCCTTTTGTAAAGCACCTTGCTTGTTTGCATTTATTTCTTGTGGTGCACCAGGAAACCCAGCCCCGGGTGCCGCAAGAAGCAGCTTAAGATCTACTGTGTGGCAGCAACATGGTACCAGCTTCACACAAAGGGGTCTGCTTTTGCTGATGCTGCAAAATACTTCTTGGCAAGAAGAGCCAAGCCAGGTACACTCCATCAGCAATGGGAGAAAGAAGATAGGAAGGTCAGATGGGGCAAGAGAGTGCATGAGGCAAAAAGAAAGAAAGAAAGAAAGGCATAGATGGGGAGAAATAGGTAGTTAGAGGGAGTTGAAGTTCCTCTGTGATCATAAGTGCAGGCAAGCTGGCAAATGCCCAAATTTTGGGCACATGACAATGGGGGTGCTGCAATGAACATAACTTCAGACATGGGTTGTAAGTTCCTTTGTTTAGCAAACAGTTGCTGAACGAACAGTCAGAGGTCAAAGACCACCTGTATTTCTTACTTTCCATAAACATTCAAAATGTTTCACATATATTTTATTTTTTCCGCAATTTGTGCATCAAGTCTTGAACACACCTGGAGTAAGATTCATTCTACTCACTGGGAGCAATGAAAAATACAGAACTGCTTAACAAATCATTTCTAATGCAACCAGTGTTAGATGATAAAACAGTCTAATAGCTTCTAATATATGTCTTTCTACAGTATTTTTTTGTGGCCATTGCCCATAAATCATTCCTATCTCTGCTATTCTTAAAAAAAAATCATAAGCATTTCCAAGCCTAATATGTACAACTCATTCTTACTTAAGATCATCCGTAGAGATGTCGTCCAACTTTGGTCTCTTTCCCAAAGCTGTAATATCTGCACTATTAAATTCTGCATCACGCTTTTTTTTGGCTTGGATTTTTGCAGGCGCCACAGATTTGCCATCTCGTTGTTTTCTAAATGGAAACATTAAAAAAAAAAAGACCAGGAATCAGCTCTGATGAATCACATAAGAAAAGCCCCAACATATTAACAAACTCTGCTCAAATATCCAATATTGCACTGATGAAAGAAACATTCCCAAAAGCATTATTGCCCTCATACATTACCTCTTAACGGTGCCCAAACTGGAGAAAAGACCATCTTTCTGAATAGGTGGCACTATAGCATAAAGAAGGGAGGAATCAACTCCCCAAATGTGTAATGTTCATCTAAATACCCCACTTGTGGCATTTAGCAAGTAAAACATGAATACTCAAGAAAGGAAGAACCAAACTCTATTAATTTGTCTGAGGACCCCCAAAATGGGGACCCAGAAGTACCACTGGAGGTCAGATCCTGGAGGTCAGATGGGGAACACACTAACCTCTATACCAGGGGTCTCCAATCTTGGCAACTTTAAGCCTGGCGGACTTCAACTCCCAGAATTCCCCAGCCAGCAAAGCAAAGCTGGCTGGGGAATTCTAGGAGTTAAAGTCCGTCAGGCTTAAAGTTGCCAAGGTTGGAGACCCCTGCTCTATACCTGTTTCATTTATAGCAAGATGCCTTTTAGATTTATATCACAGCTTCAATCCAGAGTTTGCAGAAGGTTTAAATTGATAAATCCCTTTATTTTATCCTCCCACAAAGACCACGTAATACGGTATAGCGAGGGAAAGAACTGGCACAAAAAAAGGTCATTTGGCGAGTCCACTGACTGAATCCCCCAATCCAACAGTGGAAAAAACCTGCACGCAACCAGGTTGGCTCTTCTGTATCTCGCACATCCTAGTCCAACATGGATTTAAAAAAGGTTTTTTAAAAAAAGGATATGAAATCAAGACCTGTAGGGAGCTTTTCTTTTCTTTTTTGCCTTTTCGTTCTTAGTACTAAGAAAAAAATCTCTATAGTGCCTGCCCCACTATAAAGAAACCCCAAAGACCTAAAGCAGAGGTCTCCAACCTTGGCAACTTTAAGCCTTGTGGACTTCAACTCCCAGAATTCCCCAGCCAGCTTTGCTTTGCTTGCTGGGGAATTCTGGGAGTTGAAGTCCACAAGGCTTAAAGTTGCCATGGTTGGAGACCCCTGACCTAAAGCATTCACGTTTACTACAGTAGGAAGTGATCCCGTCCCTAACCTCTTCAACTTCTCGCTTGCCTAAGACACTGAGCTTGCCGATCAGAAAGATCGGCAGTTCGGAGGTTCGAATCCCTAGCACAGGTCTCCTGCGTGAGCAGGGGGTTGGATCAGATGACCTCCAAGGTCCCTTCCAACTCTGTTACTGTCCCTCACCCTGGCTTGTTTGAAGTGGCCGCCTCGGATGTTCCCTTCGTTTCCTTCAAGCCAGAGCCGGAGGCGGAATCGTCTTCGAACACGCTGAACAGTTCATCCCCGAAAGCGTCCGCCATCTTTCCCCGCAAGCGCGCAGCGGTGGCTCCACCCTCCACAACAACGCGCCCCGGGGAAACGACGATAGAGTAAAAAAAAGAGGTGGGCTAGAGCGGCTCAAGCTACACTTCCGATCGATGTTGCTCATAGAGATAACAAGTGCAGAAAGGCAGACCCCCATTATTATTTTTTTTCATTTCATTTTATTATTTTTTTTGCAAATATTTTAATATAAATAGGTAAAATAGTAGTAAAAAAAAGCAAACACGTGACATTTGAAAAACAAAAATCTTTTGAGCTGAAAAGCCCTAATTGGAGACAAGCAAACGGTCTATATACACACAGCATTGGGCGTTTTGCAAATATACCCATTCCAAATGTGAATTATCTCAAATTCTTGAGATAATTATCTCAAATCACGGAGACCTCATTTTTAAAACATTTTAATATGACTTTTATCACAAACCTTTCCCGCTAAATTAAAATCTTAGTGAGATTTTAGACCCGTGTCTAAATTTTCTCACTCTTCAAAGCTCTTGAAAAGTACATACACACACACCAAAACGACTTCTCAACCCATGAGATGGTTTTATCTCTCTATTTTTTCTCTATTATTAAAATAGAGAGATAAAACCATCTCATGGGTTGAGAAGTCGTTTTGGT
>WNWU01000002.1:51125809-51174285 GCA_012654045.1 Ptyas mucosa
GGGGGGGGGGAGATGCCAGATTCACTTAACAATTGTGTTACCAACTAAATCAAATGTAGTCTGCTTTTAGGAGTGGGTGATATAGGACGCATGGCTGCTTCTGCTCCTCTTCCTCCTCTATTTCACTGCCCTTCTGTTCCAAAGCTGGCACTCACTCACATGCTGGTCACCTACAGCAGGGGTCTCCAACCTTGGCCACTTTAAGCCTGGAGGACTTCAACTCCCAGAATTCCCCTGGTATTCTAACAGAAAGCGAGCCACGTTTTTCCTAGTTTCAGGCGGAAGTGGCTGCCTGTCCCCTTGCCCTCATCCAATCAGAAGGGCGATGACGTCAGCGGCCGCCGCTCATTCCCGGATGTAAGCAGAACCGGCGTGAGAGCTTTGTCGGGAGCTCGTCTCGGTCATGGGCGGCAAGAACAAGAAGCACAAAGGCGGCAGCGGTGCGGCAGGAGCCGGCGCCGTCCATCCCGCTGCGGTAGCAGCAGCCCGGGCTAAAGCGGTGGGCGCCGCCGCGGCTGAATCGGGTGCCGCCGGAGAAGCTGCTTGCAAAAGACCTCTGGTGCCCCGGCCGAGCCCTGCCGGGAAGGACCTGCGCGTTAAGCAAGGTAGCCTCCCGTGAGAAAAGGACAGGAATCGGAGGGCAGCGCCCGTCGTCTTTCCAGGCAGCATTCAGTGGGACTCGCTCCCCCGGTAGCCTCCTTGGGAGTGGTGGGACCATGAGGGGCAGGACGGAGATCCGCTTCCCTCAACCGAGGACTGCTGCAGGCGAGTCGGGTGGGACGTTTTAAGGCTGACCCACCCGCTGGACTTTCGGTTAGAGCAGGCTGGCCCCGGTCAACTGCATCTCGGAGCTGGGGGAAATATATATATATAAGTTAACTTATACTTATAAAACTTATAAAATATATAAGTTAAATATACTGTTAATCCCAGTAATCACTCCAGCGTTGAAATGGGAGCTAAGTGGTGAATTTCTTCCAGGTTCACTAAAAGGGACAAGTGTGGGACATGGAAGAAAGTCCTTTTCTGTTTAAATTGTCCATATTTGAGCCCCATCATATTTTAAGCTTTCTATCCTAAGTGTAGAAAATGCTGTGGGTAGGCATGGATAAAGTACTTGAGCCTTTTTTCACAGGTAGAGTGTTGGCGAATTCTTGTATGCACCATGTGGCTTTCTTGCCAACTCTAGAGAAGTAGTTTGGCTACTGCTGTCTGTATTTTTGTTTCTGCTAATGGTATCCCCTCAAGCTCTCTCACCAGACCTGACCAGTGGTGGGTTTCAAATTTTTTTTACTACCGGTTCTGAGGGCGTGGCATGGGAAGGATACTGTAAAATCTTCATTCCCTCCCCAAGCCAGGGGAAGGTTTCTGCAAAATCCCCATTTCCTCCCGATCAGCTGGGACTCAGGAGGCAGAGAATAGATGGGGGTGGGGCCAGTCAGAATTTTTACTACCGGTTCTCTGAACTACTCTAAATTTCTGCTACCGGTTCTCCAGAACCTGCTGAAATCCACCTCTGGACCTGACCCTCTGAACTCATTAATCATATGCTTTTTTTCTGACTGTTATTATCTTAGGGAATTCATACCAAACCATGGTCTGGTTGCCAAAGTAAACCTAGCAGAAAGAACCAAATTATAAAACTAAAGACTATCTATGGATGTTTGATCAGGGGCGGGATGCTGGGAGTTCATAGGGATTTGGGAGAATCTCTAGCTAAGATTCTGTGCAGTTCAGAGAACACCCAAATACCACTCCTGGCTGGCCCCACCCCCCCTGCCCCTCCCCTCCCCCCCAGGAGTCCCCAGTGGCCCATTTTGGATGTAGGTAAGTGCAGAGTGCGCGGGGAGGATTGGGGAGGGCTAAAACTGGGCATACTGGAAGTTCAGGAAGGCCAGAAACGGGCTTGTTTCTAGCCTCCAGAGGGCCTCCGGAGCCTGGGGAGTCTATTTCACCCTCCTGGAGGCTCAAGAAAAGCCTCTGGAGCCCAGGGAGAGCAAAAACTCCTGGTGCAGGAGGCCGACTAGGCCTCGCCCACCCAGCAACCGGGAAGAGAACCCCTTGCTAAAATTTTTGAAGCCCAGCCCTGTGTTTGATTATAAATTACAAAAGAGTGCTTGAATTATGGATATTTGCCTCGGATGAATATGAAACTAAAAATGTGTTAGTGAGAAGTTACGAACTTTTCCACTTGCTTTATCCATAAATTAACTCAGCAGCAGTAATGCCGAATTAGTTGCAAATAAAAAGAAACAGCTCTATCTTTTCATTTACAACAAAATCAACAAAACATACATTTCTTGAATTTGCTGTTTGAAATCTAGAGCTGTTTTCTTTCCCCCTGTGTAGAATAATTCTCTTAGATGAACTTCAAGTTAAACTGCTGTTGACAGCAAATATGGAATGGGAGATGATAGGAATGTATAAAATTATATAGGGTATGAGAACATAGGGGTAGAATATAATTCAGTGAACGTGGATGTAGGATGGTGGAAAATTAAAGGAATAACAGGAACTTTATTCATTTAAAACTTTTATATAGTCACCAATATTCTATGAAACTCTGGGCATCTGTAATTATCTAAATAAACAGCTTGCAATAGTAAGGTTTTATGAGCATTAACTTGGATATTTTAAAAAGAGAAGTAGAGTAATGCTATCAATTGGTACTAGTTACAATTACAAAATTCCAATATCTAAGGCGTTAATGGGTCTCACTATCTGGTTCAGGAATGGGTCTCTGTACTTTTGTGTCTTGCTTTTATGTCCTATACATTTTTGCTTTGACTCTCGGAGACTAGAATGTTGTACTAATAGGCTCTTATGTTGGCTTTGTCAAATAATTGTTTGCTTAACTATACAGGTCCAAAAACATACAGCTTTGGTTCTGCAGTTGACTCCAATGCAAGTACAGATGAGTCTATTCTTAAGGTGAGATGATTTGCTAGATGGAAAAATAAATCTTTGGGGAGGGAGCAGGAATATACATAACAGACTGAAACCTTAAATTGAAAAATTATATCTATAAAATTTAAATAAATCAATATTACATTTATTTATTAAGTAAATTTAGCAAATAAATAATATATATGCATTCACATACACACCTGATACACAATTCAGTAACCTTTTCCATAAATATATAGAAAAAGTGTTCAAGTGCATACCATTGAGCTGAATCTTAAACTGTGAATGTGCTTTGTTCAACAGTTTTTAAAATTTGTAACCAAGGTTTTCTTTTTCCATTTCAGGTCATAATTAATAGTAATTTGGAAAAAAGAATTATTGCCATAATCAATGAGCATAAGAAACAAACTTGTGAAAATGGAATGATTTCTAGAAGACTGACTGCTAAAAAATTACAGGTAAAATTTGAGACTCTTTTAGTTCATTGATATTTAACATATCTTTTAAGTGAGGTCAATTATATACATCCTCTAGAGAAGACTATATTATAGTCTGTTAATGACTTGTGGTCCATTGTTCCTATTTGATATATTAAAACTGACATAATAAAGGCAAATATGACTTGTTTATGTTTACTTTCAGTATTCATGATATACTGTAATATATTTCAGATTTTTACATTATTATAATCCACTTTCCTACTTTTCCATGTATTGTGTTCTGTACTGGTTTCACTTATTTGTGATTAATTTTACTTAGTCTTTTATTGTTTTCTATTTAGTAGTTCTGTTCAAATTAACAGTTGAGTAGCAAATATTTAAAAAAAACTTGTGAAAGTCACCTCAAAGCGAGATGGGCAGCAAATAAGTAAATAAATAAATTCTAACCCATGGAAGTTAAAAAGCAAGGCACTTCAAGTAGTGAGATAGCTAGGGGCTTGTTGAAGAGATGTATCTTGATGACTTTTCTAAAGGCTGAAAGGGATGGATCCAACTTCAACTCTAAGAGAATGAATTCTGTAGCCTGAGAGTATTACAAGAGAAGGCCTTCACCTCATGTCTAATAAATGAACAAATAAAACAAGAGACTTCTGCAAAATAGCTTCTCTTGCAGATCTTAGTGCCTGTAAAGTTTGTGTCATGAAACAACCTGGTTAGAGCTTTAGAGATTAATACTAGCACTAGTACTTAGAAAACAATTGACAACTAGTGAACCTCTTTCTATGTTGTCATAACACTGATGATACTTCATTATATCATTGACTCTGGATCAGCCAAGTGAGGCCGTCCAAGGATCTGTCCCAGTGCATGTTTTGGGGAGGAACTATTTCTAAATGAGTAGCATGGGTATTTGGACCATCCAGATCTGAGCATATTGTTTTGTACTGATCTTTGTTTTTAACAATTGTAAACTGCAGAGAGTCACTGGGAATTGGGTAACATATAAATTTAATGTATTATTATTAATTGCATATTATTATGCACTGGTTAACAAACTTCCTGCTAGGTTTTGTATTGATTGAACTTTCTGGATACTTTTTAAGGTAAACTTGTGTAAAGTGTGCAGTAGTGGAAGTTGTGTACATATTCTTTTTGCCATAGCTATTCACCTAGGAATCCAATGACACCTGAAGATTAAACATTCACTTTAAGCTTACTCTTTCAGAGAAAGAGTAAAAGAAAACCTAAACCCTAAAATCTGATTCCTTTGACCAACTATGGTTCATCACCTTTAGACTAGTTTTTTTCTCCTTGAAACGTATTTCTGGCGTTACCTCAATTTATCTCCAGAATAACCTCCCACTGTGGAAGGTTGGGTTGAGGGAGATTTCCCCATGACCAAGTGTTGACTCTTCTCTTTAAAATTTCAGCTACAATACCTCATTTAGATCATTTTTTAGAAACCTAGAATCATGTTTTCCAAAATGTAGGATTAACTCAAAGTGGTGGGCATAGATTTTACTATTCATTATAACAATGAGAGCTGTTTTCTAGTGGAATGAAACATTTTCATTTTATAAGTTTTTATGTATAAATAGTTGCAGATTTCCTATGTGATATTCTATAATGCATTGTTGTTTATAGGATGTATACATGGCTTTGCAAGGATTTTCTTTCAAGACTGAAGATATTGAAGAAGCTATGAATAATACTATCTTGTATGGCGGTGACCTACATTCTGCACTTGACTGGCTGTGTTTAAATCTATCTGATGGTAATGATAAAGGCAGCTTTATGAATTTTGAGGAATCAATATAAACAAAGCATTCTATAAGCCTTCAGATCAGATTTGAGGGCTGCAAGAGGGAAAGAGGGAAGAAATTCTCTTCTGTGCTAGATTATCTGTATTTATTTATTTACATTGACCATTTCAGGTTTTTATCTATTGGCTGTTCTAGGAATTGAAAATTAACCTTAATTTAATCATATCAAGGCAGATGATTATCTAAATTTGGTGGATTTGGAAAAGCTAAACAAGATAAGATCTAGTTAGTATTTGGTTGGGAGTCAACCATTCAGTCTCAGGGATTCATGTGAGACTGGAAAATTGAAAAAACATGTTTCAGAAGGAAATACCAACCTACTTCCAAGTTTTAGAAATGTTCCTTTGGTCAATTAAATGTTCTGCATATTAGAAGGAAAACCAACAAGAGTTTTAAACTAGTTAAGTGATTTTTTTTCTTTAGTAATTGGAAAAATATAGCGGTAGTTGTAGAATTTTTTTGTAACAAAGAGATGAACCAGCAAAGGACAGTCCAAAGGGAAATGCAAATCCTATAGGTATATTAGAAGCAGGGAGATAATATTTCTTAGATAATTGATTAATGGTTGCTGCGACCAATAGCTATATAATACTCAATGTTATTAAGGCCTAAAGGTGGGCATGAACAGATTCATCGGCTAGATCAAAAGTCAGAAAGAGAAAGTAAGTCCATGAGCAGAGAAAGGTGAGCCTGTCTTTGTGTGAGAAAGAAACATTCTTGGCTTATATATGAGAGCCATAATGCCCTTTGTGTTGGTGTGATAATCTCATACATAAATATTTTTTATGTATAAGCTTTTCTATTACATATTTTTGAAGTCATTCTAAAGTGAAAAGCTGTGTAACATTTTTCTTAACTATGGCTAAGAAAACTTAAAAACTTTAAACCAAAAACCCATTTAATTATGGTTTAATGTATCGTTAAAAAGGAGAAACATAGAAACAGTTCTATCAATTTTGCATTTCTGGTTGTAGAAAAAAAGACTGGAAAAACTCATAAGCTCTTGCTTTTTCCAACATAAGTACAGGTGCTTGCAATGAGAACAAATTATGGAATTCAGCTTTGCTTTGTAAACTTTTTATTACCACAAAGAAGCTTTTGCCCCACTTTCTTATTGCAACTCCCCAGAAATATTCTTGTGTTATCTAGAAGGTTGGGAGTTTCTCTGAAGTAGCTTTTGAGAATTGTGTGTGTGAGGAGAGGGGAGAATATTAAGGAAAGAGCAGATTTGCTTGCCTCCTATTTTTATTATGCTGCCAGAAATAAACCCCCAGATTCCATCTTTAGTTTTGAAATTATAGTAAGAATAGAATTAATTATAGAACAAAAGGAAGATTTTAAAGATATAGAATTACAGATAATTATCAACTATGTATAACTAGTAAAAATTTACATAACATGTAAAATTCAATATTTGAAATTCTGTTTTTGCTTTTTAAAGATGCATTGCCTGAAGGTTTCAGTCAGCAATTTGGTGAAGAGCAACAGAAAACTAGGGCTAAATTTCGTTCTCCTTTGCCAAAATCTGAAACTCCTCAGGTGCCAAACAGTAAAAAGAAAGAAGATGATGGTGAGAAAAAGGTACTTTGCTGGATTTAAAGACACCATAGTATAACTTTATGAAAAAAATTGCTTTAACGTAAAATATATTTATTTGTTAAAGAAGCGACTCTGGGTGGCATAAAATTTATTACTTATATAAGAAAATGTATATGGCCGCCCAACTCACTCATGGTGACTCTGGAGTCAAGATAAAATCCCAGTACAAAAAAACCAATAAACCTTTACCTCCCCACCCCTGCAATAACAATCAGACCAACCCACTTTATGGGCTCCGTGTCATTCTGAGTCCCGAGGCTGTTGGCAGAACCATGTCTTCAGGGTCTTGTGAAAGACTGTGAAAGTGGGATGCAATCTTGTATGCAGGGTTGATGTTCCATAGGGAGGGAGCTACCATGGAGAAGAGCCCTTGTTCTTGGTTCCACTAGATGGGCCTCCTCAAGAAGAAGAGACCTGTAACATTCCCTGCCGCCCTACTCTGATGGGTCAGATAGATATGACTGGAAAAGACAGTCTTTCAAATAACTTGGTCCCAGACTATGTAGGGCTGGTAATTCTCGTTTAACAATGACATACAGGCACTCCTCATTTAGTGACCACAAGTAGGATCAGCAACAAAGTAATCACTGAGCAAAGTGATCACTGAGCGAAACTACAGTTGTGCTTATGATCATCAGCTTTCCTTTGCTTTACAGACTTGCAATCCTCATAAATGTGAGGATTGATCATAAAATTACTTTTTCATCCCTCTCATAACTGCAGTTGCTAAACAAGGCAGTTTCCAAACCAGGGCTACTCGTAAATTAACTGCAAATAGCAAATGAATTGGAAGAGTTTAGGTTGGTTTGCTGTAGGAAGTATGAAGATATTTATGCTCTTGCATTAATGGAAGTAGACCTCTCTTTGCATACTAATGAGTATAACACATTAAATATAACAGAAATTTCTTCTAAGGAAACCTAATTGGGTCATACAGATTAGTTTCAATTAATGTTGCATTTTCAGTAATTTGGTAAACGTGTTTTTAAGATGCATTAATAACATTTTATCTACAACATATTCTTTTATAATATCTGAAGGTAACCACAGAAAAACAAAAAAGTATAAGCATGAAGGAACGGATATTGCTATATGCAGAGCAGCAGAAGATTGAGGAAGAAAATGAATCTTTGAAAAATTCAGAAGAAGAAAAATTTGACCCAGTAAGTTCATTAGCTACTTCATGTAGATCTTTGCCTTTTTAACTACTGTTGTAATGCATATACCATATTTTCCAGCGTATAAGACGACTGGGCGTATAAGATGACCCCCTACTTTTCTTATTAAAATATAGGGTTTGGGCTATACTCACCGTATAAGACTACCCCTCAATGTTGTCGGCGCTTCCGTAGCGTCATCAGTCAGCGCCGGCAACTCAGATTCGGGAAGCTGTGCCGATCTCATCAAGGCTGCATGCCGCTGAATGCTGGACCCAGCTGGTTGCTGCGCGGAGCTTCCCCCACCGTCCCAGGCATCCAGGTGGATATTACCGACGCTCTGACTTCCCCAGACAACTGGGGCTCGCCATCACTGGGGGTCAGCTGGGGAAGTCGGAGTGTCGGTAGGCTTATACCCGGCGTATAAGACGACCCCAGACTTTTGAGAGGATTTTCCTGTGTTAAAAAGTAGTCTTATACGCCAGAAAATACGGTACTATATTAAGGGCTGTTTCTCACGCACAAAAGATTCACCCTCGTGTCTCAAGCAGGGTCCTCCTGAGGAGAGATACAATCTTCCTTCTTCAGATGGTAAAACTTCTGCCCTTTTGAGAAGCAATAGGCAGATAACCAGGCCTTTCTTCCTTTTTAATACGTTAGAAACAGAGAAACAGAATTTTCCTATTGAGTAAAGGCAGAGTAAGGTATATCCCTAGGTGTTTGTTGTGGGACAAAGCAAATAACAAAACTTCAGCAGTCTTTTACTTTAAGAAAACTTGATTGCAGCTATACTATTGCTTGTCATTACATCCAAATGGGTGGAGTTAGTGAGAAATGTTCAGAGGTTTAGCTTCTAAGTTGTGAAAATACCGCTTGAATGTGGTTCAGATTATAAATAAGAATGTTACCTGTAAGTTTGAAATAGATCACCCTCACTATTCACATTTTCTGAGGGAAACTTGCTCCAATATGAAAATGATAGGGTTCATAATAATATGGGTTGTTTGACATAACTTACCGTGTTTCCCTGAAAATAAGATCTGGTCTTATTTTCTTTTCAGCCCCAAAATAAGATATTCTTTTCGGGTTAGGGCGGCCATGCCACCCATGCCCCGACACCTGTTGTGCCGCTGCCCAACTTCTTCTGCATCTGCTTGCAGCTGTTCATGGCTGGACACCACATGGCATATCGTGCTGGTGCCACTGTTTATGACAGGACGCCACGTGATGTGTTGTGCTGGTGCCGTGAGCAGCAGGCGGCTGCATGACACGTTGTGCCATTGCGCACGAGAGTGGCAGCACCAGTGCGACAAGTCTCGCTGGGTTCTGCCGTGAGCGGTGGTACTAGCGCAACGAGCCTTGCAGTATCCTACCGTGAGTGACGGCACCAGCATGACGAGCCTTGTGGCATTCTGCCACGAGTGGCAGCACAGATGCGATGCACCATGTGGCATCTGGGCATGAGCGGCCGCAAGCAGCTGCAGAAGTTGGGCAGTGACGTGATAGGTGTCGGGGCGTGGGAGGTTTGGCTGCAGCAGTCCTAACTTAAGCGGGTTTGGGGCAGCTCTCCCCCCCCCCACTGCCCTAGCTTAATTTTTATACATGCGCTTTGCCTTACCTCGTAGAACCGGATGGTGGGTGGGGCTTAACTAGGGCTTATTTTTGGGCTAGGGCTTATATTAGGCACAGGCCTGAAAATCGGGCTGTGGCTCATTTCGGGGTAGGTCATATTTTCAGGGAAACGTGGTAGCTATTATAGTTTGTAAACTATAGTTTATAGCTCCTTCAGCTGTATTTCAAGTGTATCTATGTAGGACTGCTGGCATTAGAAGAAAACTGCAGAGTAAGTATTAAGGAATTTTTTAAGCTGGCATATATTTATTTATTTTTCACATTTCTGAACCGCCCATCTCTCTCAAAGAGCTACTCTAGGTTGTGCTCAATAGAACATCAAATTATAAAACAGTATATTAAAAAATTAAAAGATTGAAGTTACACTTTTGAGTAAAAAAAAAATCTTAAAAATTATAAGTTTTCAGGAGGTAAAAATAATTAGCCCTGTTAAAAACTGGTTGGCAAAGGGAGGGCTCTCATGGCACTAACCAACTCTCCTTGTGCTTCCCACGCAAAGCCACAAGGCTATGTTTTAACCCTTTTTAGAAGGCCAGGAGAGCGGGGGCCCACCTCATCTCTGGAGGGGGGATATTCCATAGAGCAGGGCAAAGGAAGGGAAGATTCCCTTCCTAGACTCCCCAATTGGAATTCTTTAACTGACAGGATCTGCAACATAACCTGCTGGTGGTACGGACTGATGTGATGGGATGAAGCTGGTTCTGTAGATAGCCTGGCCCCATGCTATATAGGTTATTCATATCTTTAAACATACAATGTGTTTTTTTAAACAATAACAAAAATTGCTAGCATATTCATATGGAGTAACTAGTTTTTCTGGAACAGAATGAAAGATATTTACATTTGGCTGGGAAGCTTGTGGAAATGAAAGAACTAGCAAAATCCTCTAAGGAAGAAAAAAACAAGCAGGGTCAGAAGATGGCACAAGAAAAAATAAGGCGTTTTCAACAAGGTAGAAACACTCAACATTCATTTGTTTGCTCAGTCTTTGCAAAAAGTACACTTCTTGTTTTTTTTTTGTAAGAGTTATGTAAAATACTATCACCTTTACTTTCTTTTCTAAAATTGGAAAATTATAATACTAAAAATTGTACATCATGTGTAACTATAGGAATCCATTTGCCCAAGTAAGATTTTTTTTATTTTTCTTGCCTGGTATAATTGTATCAGCCTGATAAACTCATCGTGGGCTTTATCAAGCAAAATTAGTGCAGAGCCAAGTAATACAGCTTGATTATATGTGATTTCAGTATGAATGGTGTGTTCTGATTTCAATACATTTTCTGAATTTGGAGTAGCATACATATGCTTTCTTTAAAATATTCTGTGAGGTTAATATTAGCATATCAGTGGTGAAATGTCAAATTTGTTACTACCGGTTCTGTGGGCGTGGCTTGGTGGTGGGGTAATGTGACTGGGTGGGCGTGGCCAACTTTTTTTTTTCTTTTAAAAGCATTTTTTCTACAACCTTAAGAGGTTGCAGAAAAAAATGCTTTTAAAAGCTTCTGCCAATCAGGCAACTCAGCTGGGATTGGCAGAGGCTTTTAAAGGCATTTTTTTTCTACAACTTCTTCAGCCGAAGAGGTTGTAGAAAAAATGCTTTTAAAAGTTTTTTTAAAAAAGCCTCTGATGATCGCGTGGCTCAGCTGGGCATTGGGGGGAGGGGGGGTTGGCAGGGATTTTTGCTACCAGCTCTCCGAACCACCCGCCGCCATCGCTACCTGATCCAGTCCGAACCAGGAGCATTTCACCCCGATTCATATTTTAATGCCATGTGAATATTGATTCAGCTACAGAAGACAACAGTGATGCAGATAAAATAAGAGTTTTTTTTTTAAATGTAAGCTTTCAGGTTGAAAACACTTTTCCTCCCTCTTAAGCAAGGGTATTTGAAAACCCTTGGATATTTGAATAAAATCTATTTATATTCCTTTTTTACAGAAATGGCCACATTGGAAGACCACCCTTTGTTCAACCCCGATATAAAAGTTACAGACCAACCAAGTGAAAAGAAAAAGAATCCTGTGTTTCTTGAAACGGATGGAGCCTTGAGTTTGAAGATACTTGAGAAATCACAAAATCCTCCTCCAGAAGAACAAAAAGGTATGATTAAAAATGTGTTTTAAAACTTCGTGGATATTTTTGGCCAATTCTCTGACAGTCTACCGTAGAATAGGAAGAGAAGATCATCCCCAAATGGTGTGATATTGATTTGATCAATAGCTTCTGTAAGAGGCATCTAAGTCACTTGCAAAATGATTTGTAAGATTTGATTCTGTAGGATTCAAGGTTTGCTCTTGTAAGTTGTGAATCTAGGGTTAATTTCTTTGGAGCAGAGCATCACTTCATTTTTTAAAATTCATCTAAAATATATCACAATAAACCTTACATCCTCTTAAGTTACTTAAAAGCTGAATAATAAATCTTCTCAGATCCTTCATCTTTTGAGAGATGTGACTCTGTGTTGATTTATAAAAAATAAAAGCAGGTCACTTAAAACAGAGGTGTCAGACTCGATTTCATTGAGGACTGCATCAGTTGTGTTTGACCTTGGAGGGCCATGGGGGCCGTGGACAGGGTGGGCATGGCCAGCTTGTTGTCACTCATGTTGGGGGCGCCTGTAGTGGCCCGAGTGCTCTGCCAGCAAAAACGGGCTCCTGAGCAGCCCCCCCCCCAAGGCTCCATTTTTGCTGACAGAGGGCTGCAGGAGGCCATCATGGCTGAAAATGGAGCCTGGGAGGGCTGTGGTGTCAGAAGCACTACAGGCCGATCCTTCTTCGTTTCCAAGGCGGCCCTGCAGGCCAGATCTAACTACCCCGCGGGCCAAATCAGGCTGGTGGGCCTTGAGTTTGATACCCTAGACTTTGGAATCATCCCATCATAACAACTTTTCTCATTCTTCTCTGATGGGAATAATTTCTAGCCACCAGGCACTGTTAATACAGAAGCACAGAGTCCCCCAACACAGTCTTTCCTATAAGTCTACATAGATTTTCAGGCCAATACTTGAACAAATCAATCATACAAAAAAAAGTGGGACTCTAGAGGTTTCTTCATAAAAAACACTGGGAAGGAGCAAATTCAATCCAGCTCACTAAAAATTGATGCCAAACCCTTCTAAAAACTGAAACTAAAACAGAACAGCCATAATGGCTTTTTTTTTATTCCTTTGGAAATAGGAAATCTAGCAGATTTAAAGGAAGCATGCTTATAGATAAATATACTCATTAACATATAAGATGGAAGATGAGCAGACTTGTACATAATTTAGCATTTGTTAGATAGCCAAGCTTTTTTCATAGCATTTTTTAAAAATGCCATCCCAATTTTATTTGAATTATGGACACCCTTTCTTGCAGAATGTAGCATGATAAATGAAGGCATTATTTAATGCAAGTTTAATTAGAGGCAATACTTCTATAATTCAAATATGGGCACTCTAAATAAAGTATTGAACCTCAAAATCTGAACAACCAGCATGTCCTTGAACTCCTGATTAAGGCACAATTTTATGATTTATTTTTTTTTTGCAAATTACAAATAAACCTTTTAATGAAGCACTAAACTCTAGGTTCAATACTAGAATTACTTGGAATTCTAGCTCAGCACATGCATTAATTGTGCCTGCTTTTCAGAGCTTACATTAAAAATTGTTTATATTGAAATGGAGATTTAAAATTAATTCATCCAATTCTGCTAATGGTTTCTAGCCTCTATGTACAAATATTTTTTGTTTTCTGCTGCTGATACTAGTGAAAAAGAAAGATCCACAGGATGTAAGGAATTTTGATTATACAGCTCGAAGCTGGACTGGAAAATCTCCCAAACAGTTCTTGATTGACTGGGTCAGAAAGCATTATTCCAAGTCCCCAAATCCTTCTTTTGAAAAAGTTCCATCAGGAAGATATTGGAAATGTAGGTATGTATACCCATAAAACAAATTTTCACTTGATTATGCTTGATAGTTTCAATTCCTTTTACATTTTTGAAAAGTCATTTTAATGGATAAGTACACACAGCTTGAAACATAGGTTAAATCATTTACCCTCAGGCATGATTGAGCTATTCTGATCTAATTCATTCATATTGTACTATAATTTCTTGAGTTTTACAGGCAAAAGCAAAACTTCATGCCTATCACTATTATGCAGCCAACCTGACTCCAAGTTCTCACATATTGTCCATTTGCAAAAGCTGAATTAGTGGGATATTTATTTATTTGATTTACATCCTACTTTGATTTAGTGCTTTGCTTTGATAAAGATGACATACATGTTTCTGCCTTCTGTTTTCCCCACAATCGTGTGAGGTGAATAGGACTGGGAGAGAGTGACTAGCCCATAATCATCTAAAATGATAGTTAGACAGCAATATCTAAACTTATTTCATAAAGAATGACAATTTCTTTTGAATTGCCTTTGTTAATATGTGCAATGCTGAAAAAGTGTTATTTCTGATTATATCAAATTTGGAATTTGTTTATACAGCTGACATTGATAACCAATTACTTATAAATGTTATTTATTTATGCAGTTTATGGATTATCTGACTCATGACAAGTCTGGGCAGCTTACGTTATTTGAATAAGATATATGGCTTGTTTCAGTGATATAATAGTTTGCTTATACATTAAAATCAGTTGTACAAAAGGTATTGTCATTTCATGAACCAATCTCTGGCTCAGCTTATATTTTGCTGAAGTGACTGAAGCTCATGCTATTTGGAATTTTGAGGAAATGTGAGTGTTTTGGATGCCATACGATTCGCCATTCAAAATAGTTGTTATTTTACTATATTATTTTTATTAAGCATGAATTAACTATTTTTTAGAGTAAGAGTTATCAAGTCAGCTGATGATACATTGGTGGTGTGCCCCACAATCGTTACAGAAGATAGTATGCAGGCACAACATCTGGCTGCTACATTAGCCCTGTATCAATTGACAAAAGGGCAGGTGAGATTTTATAATTCCCAATAAAAGTGTTTTTAATCATTTGCTGAAAAGGAGTGGTAGCATATACAGTATGCACAATCAATATTTTGGTTATTAATGTAAGAAATGGTGAGTCTTAGCTTTGCAGTCTGATGGACTGCAGTCTGCTTTCTAACCTTATGGAGTTTCTTAATGGCAACATTTCTTTATTTTATTCTGTTTTTAATCAGGTAGTATCTGATGCAGTTGTGACTTAAAACATTTTCAAAAATAATAAATAGCATTCAGATACAGAAAAGCTCAGGTAAGTCCAACTGAAATTGTTGGAGAGCTTGGCATGGTGACATTAAAAATTTTCTTTGTAAGCCAGATATCTATACCATAACTTCAAGAAGCCATTCTGTAGCAAAACTTCTTAGTCGTGACCCCTAGAAAAAAATAATATTGAGTAGCCCATGTGCTATCTTTTCAAAATCACTAATGTAAAATCCACTGTTCAAATACATCATGTCATTATGCTGTTGAATTTTAATGCTGGTGCGCAATCTTCGTTGCTTCCTGGCGGTTTGTATTTATAAAACATACGCATGCATGCACATACTGTATCTGTATTTTATATCTATAAATCACACACACATTCAGGCATACTAAAAAATAATTTCTGGAAGATCATTAGGGTGTAAATCTGGCTATAGTAGACATTTAGAAGTAACAGATCTGCACCCCATTACTAGCCTGTTAAAGTTTCACTATGCACATGATTCAAAAGTACATTGAAGAGTTTTCAGAAGTTTCTGTTAAAAAATAACAAAATAAATTGTGGGCTTATATGTCAAAATTATTATAGGGAGAATCTTTTGGGAATGCAAGAGGAAGTCATATTAATTTTGGAAACCACCTAAAATGGGATATTGAAAAAGAACTTCTCTTATTTTTGAGCCAAATTTTTGAGCCAAATTGAGCCTTATTTTTGACGACAGCAGTCCTTATGCATATTTATCTGAAATCAGTTTTATTTAATATAATAACATTTATTGGTAAATAAATATTATAATACATAATTCATTCCAAAGCATACTTTAAAGCATTCCTTTTTGTGTCTCTTCTTCAGTCGGTGCATCAGTTACTTCCTCCTACATACAGAGATGTTTGGCTAGAATGGAATGATGCTGAAAAGAAAAAAGAAGAAGAAAACAAGACGGAAACCAACAAGCCTCGTGATCAGTTCATTGCCAGACTGCTGAACAAGCTGAAGCAGCAGCAGCCACCACAGCAAATTGAAGGCAAGCCTAAACTTTCAGAAGATGCAGAAGACTCTTGGGAGAACTTAATTACTGAAGAGGACTTTAATGGGATTTCTCTTGAGACCTCATTTACAGATGACTTAGAACCTATGAGAGCTCTCTTTAAAAAACAACAGAGTTCTTCCAGATACCAAAGACTTCTAAAGGAAAGAGAGCAACTACCGGTGTTTAAGTATAAACATACCCTCATAGAAACTTTAAAAAAGCATCGAGTTGTGGTTGTGGCTGGGGAAACAGGTAGTGGTAAAAGCACTCAAGTTCCACATTTCTTGTTAGAAGATTTGCTACATAATGAACGAAGTTTGAATAAATGCAATATTGTTTGCACCCAACCACGGAGAATCTCAGCAGTGAGCTTGGCAACTAGAGTTTGTGAAGAACTGGGCTGTGAAAATGGACCTGGTGGAAGAGTAAGATGTTCTTACAGTTATGTTCCGAAGACTGCTTTTTAGAGAATGTAATAGGACAGCTCCTAAAAGATCAGTTTATAATGGAATAGATTTCCATTTATGGCTTAGAGGAATTTCACATAAGAATATTGAGATCATAAGAAAAAATGGTAGATTACCATTCAGTAGTAATTTTAATTCCTTATAGAATTAGTTGTGCGCCAATATTTGTGGTGCAGCGGCATTATTATCTGGCAAACTGAAGAACAGAATAGAGTTGCATTTGAAGCTTGTCCAGAAACAGACTGAGTTTACGCTTTAAAGTTGTACTGAATTTTTGCTGTCAGTTTATAAGAGAAATTCCTCTTTTAAGGAAGCATGCTCCGTATTTCCATATTAGTCTCTTGGAAATATTTGCTATATTTTTAATAAATATTAAATCAAAGAGTTATCTTGTATAGAAACTATTACATGTCCTTAAAAAACACAAATAGAAAAGACTAGCATCTTTTTCTGCTGGGATGGATTAAAAATTGGGCACTGCTATAAAACTACTTGCACCTGCTATGGGATCAATCTTTTTTCCAAACAGGAAAAATGTTTGTGAATTAATATAGGAGCAAAGTAGCCTGCTCTAATAATAATGGAAAGTTCTAATCGCAATAAGTTTATTTTAGACAAACCTTTTATTTTCTTCTCTAAGAATTCCTTGTGTGGCTATCAAATCCGTATGGAATCGCGAACAGGAGAGGCCACTAGACTGCTTTACTGTACAACTGGAGTTCTTCTTCGGAAATTGCAAGATGATCTTCTCCTTTCTAACGTGTCTCATGTTATTGTAGATGAGGTTAGCAACCCTTTTTTAATTACCTGAAAAAAGCAGCATAGTTATTCCTCCATATTAACTTCCTCTATATCCTTTTCATAAAGGTTCATGAAAGAAGTGTTCAATCAGATTTCTTGCTAATTATCTTGAGGGAAATCTTGCACAAGCGTTCAGATCTCCATCTCATTTTGATGAGTGCCACAGTTGATAGTGAAAAATTCTCCAGCTATTTCACTCACTGTCCCATACTAAGGATTTCAGGAAGGAGTTACCCTGTAGAGGTAAATGCATAATTATATTCCTATTGTTTCGATGTCCTACCTTTTCCTTTGAAAATACCATAAATTGTTAATCTCTGAATCTGTGCTCTGATGTGTTAAAAACTTACAATGAGCTGCCACAAATTATTTCTAATGTCGGTATGATTTCATATCCATTGATTGATTGATTATATGCCATCAGGTCAACTCTTAGCGAACATATAGATTTTCTCCATGATGATCTATCCCTAATCTGATCCTTCATGTCTTCCAGTGGTGACACTAACCAAGTCCACCCACCTTGCTGTGTGTTTCCTCCATTCCCCCCCTCCATATTTCTCAGCATCAGAGTCTTCTCTGCTGAGCTTGCTCTTCCGTAATGTATCCAGAAAATAATAATAATTACTTCTAAATAATCCGGTTTTTCATTTATCATTTTAGTGCAAATAGCAGCATGCAATATGCAAGGTTATATGTTACCCATTTTTAAAGACAGACCAATATTGCTAAAAGTTATGCAACTTTTCCAGCTGAATTTTGTGATATTTATCTGAGGCAAAAGGTTGATGTACCTTTCTATTCCAATAATGGGAAGCTGTTCTGAATGTAATTTCAAAATAAATACAATATATCTAAAACTGAACTATTTCACTTTACAAAACTCCAGGTTTTTCATGTTGAAGATGTAATTGAGGAAACTGGCTTTGTTCTGGAGAAAGATTCTGAATATTGTCAGAAATTTTTGGAAGAAGAAGAGGAGATAACTGTAAATGTGACTAGCAAAGGAGGAGGAATAACAAAGTATCAGGTGACATTTTATGTGCAAAAAAATTACTCGGTTTACAAAACTATTTACCAGTTGTGCTCAAGGTAGGTGTCTCCTCCTCTCCTGATTTGGGATCCTCCATTATTTTACACAATGGTCCACTTTATTTAAAGGGGGTTTTCAGCCTTCCATACAGCATGGGCAGCCTTAGAAATTATCCTTTGAGGATTGCTGGAACTAGCATGGTGACATTGTGATATCACAAAAAGAAGCAGCTGTGAAATCTTCTCTGTTTTGTTTCTTTGTTATTTGGGGGGGGACGAGGAAGAGATTTATTACATTTATTTAAAAAAATAAGAAAAGTTGTGAAAATGAAAATTGTTGCCAAGTTTTTGAATATAATCTTGGGAGGTCTAGCAAAAATTATGGTTGGGGGCATAGACTATTCCTTGATTGCTCATTTCTGGTGTAGCATTTCAGAGTGACAGAAAGAAGGATAGCAAATTTATTTCTAGCTCTGTTGCATAAATTTGCATTCAGTCTTCTGTTAGTTGATGTTGCAGTTAGGCTGTTTTACACATATAGTCCTTTTTTATTTTATTTATTATGTGCAGCAATAGATGAAACTATTTTGTTACATCATTTTGTTTTAGAATTATTGTTCCAAATATCTTTCTGTTATGTTTAGGAAAGTGTTCCGGTTCAGGTTGCAACTGGTATTGAACTAGGACCATATTTCCAAAAATACAGCAGTCGAACTCGGGAAGCCATATACTGTATGAATCCCTACAAGATCAACTTTGACCTCATACTGGAATTACTTGCATTTTTAGGTAAGGTTTTGAAAAATTGCATAAAACACAAATTTAAAATGGCTTTCTTACTCCTGGTCTTTGTTTGTTTTTCCCTAAGGAAAACGCCTAATATGTATAGGTATCTCTATGTGTGTGTGTGTCTGCCTGTCTGCCCTATCTATCATATCAGTGAGACTTTTCTTGATAATGAAAATGATTTTTTAAATTTACTTTCTGTCCCTACAGACAAAAGTCCCCAATTCAAAAATATGGAAGGAGCTGTCTTGATTTTTCTGCCAGGCCTTGCACATATCCAGCAGTTGTATGATCTCATTTCCACTGACAGAAGATTTGATTTAAGGCAGAGGTAAGCAAATCATGGAAAAGTAATGATAGATTCTAATTAAAATGTACATTGTTGCATAGATTGAATTATTAGAAGATTAAATAGGATTGCTAACTGAAAACAACAAATTTTAGCTATTTAATATGCAATTTTTTCTTCCATGCATATTACCCATCTAAAAATCAAAACAGATTTTGCCATAGTGGACATTTTTGGTTTTGGATGTAAAATAAATTATATAAAACTGAATTGTCTACTTGTAGCAAATATAAATATTAAAATAGCTCTTAAAGGACAGATTTTTATTGGCAATTTTAAACATTTCAATATAATGTAATACTTTTGCATTTTTGTAGTATATAGCCGTAATGGTGAACCTATGGCAGACGTGCCAGCGGTGGCATGCAGAGCCCTCTCTGTGAACACGCGCGCCATCGGCAGCTGCTCTTCTGGTTTCCGATGTGCAGGTGCACACCAGCCAGCTGGTCTTCGAGGAAGCCGGAGCCACAGAAAATGGCTTGAAAACAGCCCAAAAAATGACCAAAAATATCCAAAAATCAGGCATGCATGCACCGGCCAACTGGTTTTCGGGTTTCCGGTGCTCCGGCGCACGTGAAGACCAGTGGGCCGGCGCATATGCACAAGCCGGAAACCTGAAGACCAGCTGGACGGTTCGCTCAGGCACACCATCCAGCTGGTCTTTGGATTTCCGGCGCTCCAGCACGCAGGCATGCACGCTCGTTCCAGTTTGAGCACTCGGTGCTGAAAAGGTTCGCCATCACTGGTATATAGTATTAATGGAATGTAATGATTAGTCAAATTATAAATCCAAATTCCATGCATATTGTCTGCTAAGATGTATCCATTTTGTCTTACAAGTCAAAACAATACCAATTTTTTTTTTGCATTATAATTTTTTAGGCACCAGTTAATAGCATTGCATTCTGTTCTGTCCACTCAAGAGCAAGCATCTGCGTTTACATTGCCTCCTTTTGGCGTTAGAAAGGTAAGCTTTAGGTATTAATATAAGTGAACTGATATCTTGCCTTGTGACTCAAGATCCCTGATCTTTCTTTCAGTGTTTTGTGTCATGCATGGTGCTTTTCATGTATTTTAAAGAAAGGGATTAAAGAGACAAAACTGAGTGCATTCCAAATACTTCTAATGTGATCTTATGTTCAGTGTTGCAATCTTGAAAAGCTAATTCTTTCCACATTCTTCTGAAATGTTCATTTAAGCCTGGCATCCATCTCTGGGCCAAGAGTAAAGCTGCCCTTCAGAATTATATTAATCTTCTATTCCTATAGCGTCAACCAGAAGGGACATTTATCTCACAATGACCAGGTGAGATAAAAGAAGTTTGTTCCATCAACATCAGGAGGACCACAAATTTCCTACTCCTGTTAGGATAACTCAATACTGTATTAACATAGAATTTGTTACGAAGATACTACTTATAATAGTTAATACTAGTTGCATGTAATCATTATGAGTGGATTTGAGTGGAGTAAACCGTAGTGCACAGCTTATTTTTACTATTAAGATATGTACATCACCCTTCAATTTCAGATTATAACCAAGGCAGCTGTTTAAAGCAATTAATATTTACATTATTTTATTTATGCAGTGAAGCAAAACAATTAAAATGCATTAAATCAAAACAATGAACAGTGATGTCAGCACCCTGAATTAAAATTAACTTAAGTAGCAACATGTAAAAATCTAACACATTAATTTAAATGCCTAGGGCAGTAAAATGTCTTGATTGGTATTGAACTGAAATCAGAAACAAAGTTTTCTGGAAAGTCAATCAAGGTAATATAAAATTGGGAAAGTATCTTAATAACATTCAATATGAGTTACTTTGGCTGTAGTATTTTATGTTTTTTAAATATTTTTTATTCTATTTCCAAAGTTAAAATGTAAACTCCAAAAGAAAAAAAAGCAGTAACAAAACAGAACAAAAATGTGTATAAAGACATAAATACCTCTTAATTGAATGCTTATAAATATATTTCAACAATAATAATTGCCCCTCTTTCAAAACAGGTCCACAATTTATGAACTTCTACAGCTCTATTTACCCAACCAATTTAACTTACCATATATATACTATAAAAAAGAACAGTTAACAGGTAAACCCAATAGCAAAGCTAAACTGCAAAGCCCTTTATTAACAATCTGTTATTGTATTTAACTCACATGAAGTCCACAAACAGCTTCTAATCTACCATAAAACTACTGCAGTCATTATTTCTGATCCGTCCAGGATCAAATTATTCTCGATTGATTGTTAATAATAAAACTCTTCCTTAAAATTATAGTTGGGACCTTTCCAAACAGTTGTATCTCATCCCCCAAAGTCATAGATTTCTGTTGTGCAGTATTTTATGTTAAGGGAAATACAGGGATTACTTCAAGGAGAATCAGTGTACTATTCATTCTATAATCCTAGATTACCCTAAAGTGGCTCCTTAATTTTATTAATAAAAGAATAAATGTTACAAATACATTGTAAGCATGTATCACACTTCATTTCCTAAAATATGTTCTTTGGGATGTGGCAAAAGAGAGCTAGTTTGGTCTAGTGGTTAAAACTCCAGGATAGAAAATAGGATACTGTGAGTTTTAGTCCAACTTTAGGCATGAAAGCTGGCTGGGTAACTCTCCCTCTCTCTCACCTCACAAGGCGGTGGTTGTGGGGACAATAGGAGGAGGAAGAAGTATTAGGTATGTTCACCACCTTGAGTTATTTGTAAAAAGAATGGAATATACATACATACACATCTCCAAATATGATGAGTCTAAATAGAAATTGCTCCTCCCCTATATAAGGAGTGGAAAAACCTGGAATCAAAGGCCTTGCATTCAGAGTAAAGACTGTATTTATCCCAAGTTAAAATTCTCTTTCTAAAATTTAGAAACTTGTAAATACATGTGTTTCTTTTACACTTGTAAAAGCATTTGTGTTTCTTTTACAGATTGTTTTGGCCACCAACATAGCTGAAACAGGTATTACTATACCTGATGTTGTTTTTGTAATTGACGCTGGAAGAACAAAGGAAAACAGGTGAAAGCACTTTTCACTAAAAAGGATCAACTTTCATTAAGAGATAAACTGATTTTTTTGCAATAGAGTTTTTGATGCGTTATAAGTTTTTTATTTTTATGTGATAACTAGATATAAGGTAGTACTGTACTTTTTCTAGAATAGGACCTTGTTCCTCAAAACAATGTTTTATTAGATCAACTGACTTTTGAAGAATAAATAAACAGTATATTCATCAAAAACCTCAGCTTATTTTGTTTCTTAAGTACAAACCTCTTTCTCTGGGCCTTTTTTGTATTTTCTTTCTTTCCATTTAGGCAGTTATGGAGACTTGATCTGGCCTAGTGCAGGTGGAATGGGCGGGGGAAATTGCGAATGACATTTAAGGCTCTGCAAGGAGTTAATGGAACCGATAACTGCAATCCTGAAACCGGTTCCTTTTTCTGCTTGGTTATAGATCCTATCAAAATAAATAGGCATAGCTTTCCATGGTTGAAACTACTTAGCTATGTTTTCAGAAATACTCATTTACATAGAAGAAAATATAAAGTAGTGTTCTGTTTGGAGAGTTGTTACGTTTAGTATAAATAATATTGTATGTGCTGGACAGTTTTTCCAATTTTTTTCCTTAATATTTCTTCCAGGTACCATGAAAGTAGTCAGATGAGCTCATTGGAAGAGACTTTTGTCAGCAAAGCTAGTGCACTACAACGTCAGGGACGAGCAGGGCGTATCAGAGATGGATTTTGCTTTCGACTCTATACCCGAGAAAGGTAAAATTATTTTAACCATCAAAGTATTCTATGTTCAAGATGGAATCATTTGCTAAAACTGTAGCACTTCTCTTATGATACTTCGTTTACCTATTAAATTGTCTCACTACAAACATGCAAAGTTTATTAACCATATTATATTTCACTGAAAGTTGAATAATCCTTGGGGAGAAACTACAGAACTAAACTAGCCTGTTTTGAGTTGAAGAATCCTTTATTTTCTACATCTGCCATCAAAGAAATGGTTTATTTATTTATTTATTGGTTCGATTTATATGCTGCCCTTCTCCGGAGACTCAGGATGGCTTACATTGCGTTAAGCAATAGCCTTCATACTTTTGTATATACCTGCTTAGTAGGGCTTTCGCCCCCCCCCCCAAGTGGTGTTTTTTTTTATACAAAGTCAGCTTATTGCTCCCCACAATCCGGGTCCTCATTTTACCTACCTCGAAAGGATGGAAGGCTGAGTCAACCTTGAGCCTGGTGAGATTCGAACTTCCAGTAATTGCAGGCAGCTGGTGTTACTTAACAGCACTTTAATCTGCTGCGCCACCAAAGCTCATAAGGTTGACACCTTAATTCAAATGAATAGTTCCTATTGTAATTATAGATATTTATACGTAATAAATTCCATAATAAATACTGGAATGTAGCAGCCTAAATTTCTTTTTTTGTTCTTTGCCTTATGGCTTTTTCAGATTTGAAAGTTTCTTAGAATATTCTGTTCCAGAAATATTGCGTGTTCCCTTGGAAGAACTGTGTCTTCACATCATGGTATGATATCTCAGCTTTAAATATTCATTATTTTGATTCGCCAGGAAACCTTGAAGAAAAATTGTTGCATGAAGTTGTAATCTCTTGGCAAGACTATAGGAAAGTTTAGTCATACATGATGTATGGAAATATGGAAGAGGTGAAGGAATAGACAAATATGTAATATCATATATACCATTCCAATTTTTAAAAAAAGACATTTTGAAGTTTCTATGTATGTTTATATTTAAACACTGGTAGTTGTGTTATTTATTTTCATAAATAAAAAATAAACCAGTATTTATTAAATAGGTATTATGGCTTTTGTACAATGCACATATACATCACATGCAAGCATGAAATCCTGGCATAAATCTAAAGGTGCTAGATATGGATGCTGGTTTTAGAAACAGAGGTATATGGGAAATGACTACGAATATTGCAAATTAGCTTTGCTTTATCTTAACAAAATTGTTCACATAGTTCCAAGATAGGACAAAGAGAGGCTATGATTGCTGTACTTCAATCATATGAGTCCAGGTTGTATAGCTGACTAAAGGAAGATAACAAATAGACCTCACCCTATAAGCTAAGCTACTTTGAAACCTGAGATAGAAAATCTCATTGTACTGTATAGTACATATGTTAATGGTAGTAAACACGAAAATAAATAATTTAGAAGTAGCTAGAATGCTGTTTAAATGTGGGAATGAATGAGAGTTATGTATCTTTTCAGGCTCATTCTATTTTTTTTTTTTTTTTTGGTCTGCTTTATCTATAGAAATGTAATCTTGGTTCTCCTGAAGAATTCCTCTCCAAGGCATTAGACCCACCTCAGCCTCAAATTGTTGCCAAAGCCATGTATCTTCTGAGGAAAATTGGGGCTTGTGAATTAAGTGAGCCTAAACTGACTCCTCTAGGCCAACATCTTGCAGCCTTGCCAGTCAATGTAAAGATTGGTAAAATGCTTATATTTGGTGCTATTTTTGGCTGCTTGGATCCAGTGGTAAGTTGATGACTAACAATGGGCAGCCCATTACTTGCCAATGCAGACTCAGTACTCACGAAATAAATGTTAACCTGAGAACCTATTCTATACTGACTGGTAGGTTACATACTGTTTATGGCATGTAAAATACCAGTTCAGCTGATTCAGTGCAAAACTAAGGCTTTTTGTTTCTTCTGGGATTTTTGAAATCCAGTGTCCTTTGAAGAAGAAAATGTTGGCCTGTTTCCAAATCATTCGTAAATGTCTGGTCCCATTATTATGTCTCTGTATACTATTTTCATATAGAACTTTCCATCTTTGCTTCAAGATTTTAGATTCTGACAATCCTCACCAAACGTTTAGCAAATTTGCAGTATTGTGCCTTGTACACCCTCATAAGGTTTTCGTAGCATCTAAAATAAATGTCAAATTAGCATGAAATATCATATGTGAGTGCTAAAATCTCACAAGATTGTATAGGAATTGCAAATCTCCAAGGAATTTTTTTTTTCATGATAGCATCAGAAAATGTCACTAACCCTTTCCCAGAGTCCAGCATCTTACAGGTGGTTCTTGTGTAACAACCTTAATTGGAACCAGAAACTTCGCCACTGATCGAAGTGGTCATTCAGTGAGAAATCATAACTATGCTTTCTGACTGGGAAGAGATAAAACTACTCAATTTCACAACTTCGGCTTTTCTTTGCCTCCTAACCCCCACCCTTTTGAAAGGTCAAGTGCCTGCAATGCTTACTGTCTTGTGCACATTGGAAGCAGGCACTTGAGTAGTCCATGGGTGCACAGGTTACTCTCTTGAAATTTCTTTCACTCCAGTCTCTGCTTTGCAAGAGGTGGGTAGAAAAAAACCCAGTTATTTCTGTAGCCAATCTCTGCCTGACCTTTTCTGCTGCTGGCAAGATCACGTTGCTTTTGATGTGCAGAAGAGTAAACAGCATACTCTCTCTTGAAATGTCTTTCTCTTCAACCTCTCTGCTCTGCGAGGTGGGGCAGGACAACCAGGCAAAGGACAGATTGCCTAAAGAAATTAATTGCTTTTTTGTCCCATTCTTCCTGTAAGAGAAGAGAGATTGGAGAGAAAGGGGTTTCAGGAGAAAAAGCTGCTCTTCTACACATCAAGAGCAAGGAAGCAAGCTCTTTGCATGGCATGTTTGCAGTTCCTAGTCCTGGGCTGCTTGTGTAATTGCATTGCTTTTGATGTGTAAACAGCTTACTTTTTTTGCAATCCCAGTCTCTAATTTCCCCACTTTGCAAAGTGGGGAATGAAAAAGAACCAGGTCAGGCACAGGAAATTACATACTGACTCTAATGACAATCACATGATTTAGGTATGCTGCAAAGATCATAAATCAGCCATAAAGTTATTTTTTTCAGCTCCATTGGTTGGCGAGTAAGAACTACCTCAATATGCGTTCATATAGTTCAGTCCTGTGATAGTGACCTTATTCATTTTTCTAAAAAAAAAAAAATTAATAAAAAATGAGTAAAAATATAAACGTTTCTGTATATTGTCATATTTTGTAGGCTACTCTTGCAGCTGTAATGACCGAAAAGTCTCCATTTACTACCCCAATTGGAAGAAAAGATGAAGCAGATCTGGCAAAATCTTTTTTGGCATTGGCCAGTTCAGACCATTTGACAATTTACAAGGCATATCTGGGGTAATTGAAATGGCTTTTCTTAGGATAAGTTTATTTATCTCTTTACTGCCATTATAATATAATTCATTTGTTCTTCCATTGCTTTCTTCCTCTATAACTACACTACATTCCAACCTGGGAAAGAATGTTGTTATGGTTAACTGCTTTCTCTACTCACTCTGCTTGTCCTTTAATAATTTGTCCTTTGAGATGAGTTTGAATCATGGTGACTTTTAAGGGCACATATGTGAAGTTTACTTCAGTGGTCCCCAACCTTTATGTTTGGCAGCCAGCTGGTGGGTGGAGAGGGGAACTGGCCAAGCGAGTGATGGGCTGGTGCACGCATGCACAGCTCAACTTGCATGACCCGCAGGCTGGTGCACATACGTGCCCAGGACTCGTGCAATTTGAGCTCCGCATGCGTACATACACACATGCGCTGGCCAGCCACTTGCGTGGCCCAATTCTGAATAGGCCATGTCTCGGTAGTGGGCCGTGGTCCAGGAATTGTGGACCCCTGGTTTACTTAATAAAAAGAAAGCAGAAGTGGCTTCTTCTAAGATGTTTTGGCTACTCTTATTAATTTATAGTGCTGAGATTTTCTAGTGCTCTTTTGTCCAGGTATAACTAAATCAAATTCTATTCAGAGTATTTAAAATAGCAAGGTTGACTTAAGATTACACTCTGATGGGACAATGAATCTGTATAATCTTAATAAAAAATATAGAACAGCATATATATAAAGGATTGGAAAGACCACGTTCAAATGGCAAGAATTCTTATTTTTGTTCTTCTTGCATTTCATAATCAGCTTTGAAGAGACTCCAACATCAAAATACGTGCTGCTGTAGTTGAAAATTAAAGCAAATTTCAAAACGTATACTTTGGGAGAGACTTAATTTAAAAAGAATTTTCAGGCCTGGTTGTCCCTGGAGTTATTTTTAACATGATATATGAACTCACTAATTTTGGTTCTGCATAAGCCAATTAACAATCACATATTTGGCAAATCATGATTTAGACACCTATCTTCACATTATACACTGGTATGAAGTGAGCCATTGAGTAATGCAGGGCAACTGCTGTTATGGTTAAGTGTAGTGTTTTCCAAACATGCTACAACTTTATTACATATTGGTTACAGACTGAAGCTCAAAATGTAGTTTATGATAACCCCAAGTTTTCTACTTTTCCTACTATTCCTATACTGCAAGTTTATTTGAGAAAATATTAAACAGTAACATTGAATAGTCATTCATTCTTCCATTTTTATTGCAGGTTGAGGGCTGTGCTTTGAGAGAGTATAGCAACCTTATTACATAGTCTACTAATAAGTTTGCAGGTGGAATTGCTAGTATAACGATTGCCCTATACTTCTCAAATTGTATCTATAGACTTTAGCAAGTCTATACAGTACTCAATAACATTTGGCACCAAAAGAGTTTTAGTGAAAGGTGATTGGAATACCCTTAGCTACACTGACAAAAGCACTTTAGAGACACCCCCCCCCCCCGATCTTGTTAAGATTGTTACTTTATACAAATTTTAGCTGCTATATGCCTACTATTTAAAGCAAGAAGATCCTGAACATATTTGTTTTAAAAGAACCTTATGTTGTTTAAAGAGAATATAGTTCTAAGTAAGGGTTCTTTAATTTGAGGGTTTAGATGACAGACCATTTTTTTTTATCAACTCTGATATATTTTACAGTGTTAATATGTATTACATTATTATTGGCAAAAAAGTTATTTCAGTGGATTGTGCTATGAGAATAAGCACCAAATAACTATTATAACTATTTTTTAACCCAATTTATGTATATAATTTATATATTTTTGTCCATACATCCTTAATAGTGATGACTTCTTATATTACAATAAAAGCAAGATTTTCTTTTCTTTTATCTAGCTGGAAGAAATCCCGCTCTGAAGGAGGTTATCGTGCTGAAATGACTTATTGCAGGAGACATTTTCTGAACAGAACTTCACTATTAACACTTGAGGTACTATAATGCTTTTTAATTTTTTTTTCCTAATCTGCAAAAATCTCCATTCAATAATGAAGAATATTAATAACAGAATAATAGAATTGGAAGGAACCTTGGAGGTCTTCTAATCCAACCCCCTGGTCAAGCAAGAAAACTGCTATTTCAGACAAAGGGTTGCCCAGTCTCTTCTTAAAAACCTCCAGTGTTGGAGCACCCACAACTTCTGGAGGCAAGTTGTTTCACTGAGTAATTGTGCTAACTCTCAGGAAATCGTTTATGTGGTTTGTATTTTTAGCCTGTTTATAACATTTGAAAATTAAATACCACTGATATCACTTCTCTTTGTTACCTATAATGCAAGGGCAAATAGGTGAGATGGAGATACAGATATCAATCATGATAGATGATATCTGCAGTAATGATCTTTGTGGACAGTATTATAGGCTACAAGCAGATTATAAACGTATATGTAGTTACGGTGCTAAAATGCAAGTGTAATAATAAAACATAATAAATCTATTTTAGGATGTAAAACAGGAACTTATCAGAGTGGTTCAGGCAGCGGGATTTGCTTCACCCTCATCTCGTCACGAAGGAATACACTCTTTGTCACTACAAGAACTGGTTCTCCTTAAAGCTGTGCTAACTGCAGGGCTGTATGACAATGTGGGGAAGATAATGTACACTAAGTCTGTGGATGTTACAGAAAAATTAGCATGCATGGCAGAGACGGCTCAGGGTAAAGCACAGGTGCATCCTTCTTCTGTAAACAGGGATCTGCAGACCTACGGATGGTTGCTATATCAAGAGAAGGTAAGTTATTATTTTTTGTGTGTGTGTGGTATGAAAATGCAGTATTACGTTAAGGTAGGATTTATCCACATGGTTGAGGTGGGCATGCTTTATGGCTCTAAGTATGTTTGGCTTACTATAAAATAATTTATGTTCTACGCTTCTATTATAGGGTTTCTGTTTATGTATGTGTTTTGGGGAACACTTATTTAAAGATGGATCCTGATAAGATTTAGATGCTACGCTAAGTAGATCCTTTTATCCAGGAATTCCTTTTATCCAGGAATTACAGAGACTTGGATTGCTGTCTTTTAGGGGTTCTGCTAGACCCGTGATGGCAAACCTTTTCCAGACCGAGTGCCCAAAATGCAATGCGTGCACGGCCCCTGTGCATGCACGCATGCCCCTCCCATGTGCCCTGCCTCCTGCGCATGTGTGCACAGCCCCACCACATGCGCCCTGCCCCCGTGCATGCTCAGCAGAGACCCAATGACCAGCTGGCTGGCGGGAGGTGTGCGCACATGTACAGCGAAGCTGAACTGGGGTGACAGCTTTGTGTGCCCACAGAGAGGGCGCTGCGTGTCATCTGTGGCACACGTGCCATAAGTTCACCATCACGGTGCTAGACCATTATTATCAATGGAGGCTCGTCATTATTGAAGCTAGCAAAGCTTTTCCCAGCTTGTGCAGTTGATTGACGGACTCTAGCTGTTCTGTATAAAAGTAGCCTGATCAAATATCAGTATAGTGCTTACTACAAGACTGAATTATTATGAAGTGCTTTATGTGCAGATGTTTTTTTGCATGCTATTTTTATGTAAAAAGTTTGTTTTGTTGTTGTTAAACTGATGCATAGTGCCATAATTTCATAAGTACCAATGCTACTTATTTACTTAGACTATGCAAGTATGACCTTTAACAAGTACTTTTATTCTTGTACACACAACATTTTTGATAAGAACCTTGAATATAATGCTTTTATAATAATATTTTCAAATGGGTATAAAAATGAATTCCCTGGATAGAAAAATAATTGCTGCATGAAAAACAGCAATTTGATAAACCAAATTAATTGTATTTGCCTTTTCCATTCAGATTAGATATGCCAGGGTGTTCTTGAAAGAAACAACCTTAATTTCCCCCTTTCCAATATTACTTTTTGGTGGAGACATAGAAGTGTTGCATCGTGAACGCCTTTTATCAGTTGATGGCTGGATCCATTTTCAGGTATATCTTACATTATGTGGGAGTTAGGAAGCATTCTGTTAGAACAATGGACTGTGTTTTCATTTAGTGTGCAAATTCCATAGATAGATAAATTCTGATATAAAGCAGATTGCAAAGAAAATGGACTTGTCATAGTTATTGATAATAAATATTCTCAAACTTACTAGGCTTCTGCTCAGATTCTGTAAAGAAAAAAGAGCACAAATAATGTTTTGGTCACTGGCTTGAGTGTTTTCTCCATTCAGTTTGAGACGCTGGATTTCTGTGTCATCTAACTTAACGGGACTAAAATTTTAAGTATCTGTTAAAATATTACTAATTAGTTCATACGGACATGAATTGGATGTAACAGGAAACACATTTAACAAGGAATAACTCTGCATTGTTTATAAAATAGAATAAGTTCTAACACTGGAATTCTTGACTCCTTCCTAATATTGCAAATCCTAATTTCAAGCAGCATCATTACGTCTCTTCAGGCCAATGTGTTCCAAAATTTGTCTCAATGTCATAGTCATTAAAATTGTTTTAATCTTAATAATTATTAATAAAATAAGCAATTTGACATTACTATTTTCACAGGCCCCTGTAAAAATTGCAGTAATTTTCAAGCAACTGAGAGCACTCATTGAGTCTGTTTTAAAGCAAAAACTTGAAAACCCTAAAATGTCTCTTGAAGGTAATTTTATTGTTTCTATGTTGCCATGAAAAATTTGAATAAATATATATGTAAGATATGTGGGAAAACTGTCTGCATTCTTGCTGCAAAGTATTCATATGGCAGATGCTTATTTTCCTACAAAACTCATAAGTTACCTTGTAGGATAGGTATAGCTATCTACCAGATGCAGTCATTACTTTTCACTAGCAAGATCTTCAGTGAATCACATAATTGCATTTAGTGGGCAAGGCTAGCAAAAGATTTCTAATTTTAATCAATTTTGGGGGGGAGAAAAAGTTTTTCAATGCTTGGAAACTGTAAACAAAAATTCAGTGGTAAAGTCAGTAGCAGCAAGTCCTAAACAAATAACTATTTCCATATAACGGGTGTTCACTGATTATGAAACTACAAGAAAGAGGAAAAAAACCTCAAGTCTATGGTTTGTATCTTTAAACTATGTGAAACAGCTTAACTATGCCAGCAGTGGAGATGCTAACTTTTTCTTATTTATGATTTCTGGCCTTGTAATGCTATGTGCCTCTTGCCAGGTACAGTGCATCTGGCCATTTGACAAACAGCTATGATAATTTTGAGTGGTAAGAAGAATTTAGTTTATTATTTCTTACTTAATGCTCTTCTTTTTTCTAGATGACAAAATTTTGAACATCATCAAAGAACTGATAAAAACAGAAAACACTTTCTGATAGTTCAGAGCCACAGAAATTGGAAAAAGAAAAATATGACTGAAGAATGTGTTTGTTTAAAGAAAACAATGCAATCAGCATTAGGACACTGCTTGAACTTTCCACATACATTCTGTCATTCTGCAAGAAATAAGAATGCCTTGTAAAACTAATAATAAAATCTCTTGAACAGTGGGTATTCAAATGTTAAAAAATGGCAACAATGGAGATGGTTTCAGTATAAAAATGGGAATTGTTGGTTTTTTTTGACATCTTGATTATGCGTTTAGTTGTAAGATTTGAATCCACAGCATAGATTTCTGTTCTCGTAAAAGAAGTGCAATTGAGGAACCAGAATCTTTATTTGCCAAAATGCATGAATAGATTAGATAATTATTAAGCAAAATTTTATCTGTGTCATTTTAAGAAATTGTTTATTTTCATTCATTATCCAAATGATTACTTGCAAAAGACATAGTACAGGTTGTAGTGCCAGAATGTGCTTTGGTATTTCTAAACATTTGATGTACAAATATTTGCTTGAAGTTCCAGACTGTTTTTAGAATGCATGGTCCTATAGATTGAGACTCTGTCTGAATTCCGTATTATAAAATTGTAGGAGAAATATTAAATCTTTTTTAAAAAAACAACAACATACCACCTCAAATATTTAGAAACTTTTTTCTTCATATAAAGAAACTATACGGAAGAAGAAAAATTATGCATACTACCTTTTATATGCCTTTTTATAAGCGTAAACTTCATAGAAATTTAAACTTGATTCATACTCAAAGCACATGTTTCCTTTCCTCTATCATATATAATGCTACTCTCTTTTCACTAAAATTTGCAATACCTCTAGTATCAGGCAAAAAGTTTAAAACTAAAACAGGCAAATAAGTATCTTACACTCAGCTGAGTTTCTACAAATTATTGTCTTTGTAAAACAAAGAACCTAAGAGTGTGCAAGCATACCACACTATGTTCCACCACCATAATTGGTGTATCAAATTTCATGTATTAAAAATACTGTGTGTCCTATAAACCGAAACGTATCAAGCGATGACTCAAGCTAGTTAAGTGTAAAGTCATGTACTTCAATAGTACAAGTACAATTTTAATATTAAAAATAAAACTCATTCCTGTTTAGATATGATCCTTAATAAATTGTGATGTCGGATTGGGATATTACTTTTTTCTTAGTATTTAAGATCAATTAGGGCAAAGTGTTTTATTGCAAATGTACAAACTGTTAAGAAAAAGGCTTTAGAAAAAAAATTAATACAATATAATAAAAATGTGACATGCTTTCTTTTCATCAGCTAAAACTTTTGCCTCACTTACTTAAATGAGCTCTTGTTAATCTTAATCCTGATTTTTTTATACAATTGAGTCAGCTCTTAAAATGTCAAACAGAAATACTAAAGTACTTTTTGTAAGCAACTTGCAGATTTCAGTATTTCCTAGCAACTGATCTTTCCTGATAATAAATACAGTTCTGTTGATATGCCTGAAAAGGATGAAAGTCTTATAAAGATTTTATACTTGCCCTGCTGTCAATTTTAAAGAAAGGAACTAATTCCCAAATCTTAAAAAGCTGCAAGGTAAATCTAGTTATTACTATTTTAAGACTGTACACTAGCACAGCAGATCCTGGAACTGCCAGATAAAGTCCCTTCATTATCAGTTTCAATTGCATTTTTCCTTGTTCTTATGAAAAACATGCTCTAGATCTGTAGGAAGAACAGAAAATAATGACTTGGCATATGCTTGGAGGAAAAGGAAAATGGAATTTTTGGGGAAATGTGTCAAAAGAGTGATATGGTAGGTGACAACCAAATAATAGACTAGGTATGCAGAAGATAATTCAGAATTATAAGATAATTGTAACCAAGTCAAAAAGGACAAGTATAAAAATGGAAAGGGGCGCAGATAACAAACAGAATACCAGCAAACTGCCCAAATTTGCAAAGACCAAGTCGGGAAAGCTAAACCTCAGAATGAACTAAGACTTGCAACAAGTGCCAAACATAACATGTAAGGAACAAGAAGACAGTTAAGGAAATGATCAGTCCATTAATGGGAGAAGATGGCAAGAAGATTATGGGTTGCAAGGAGAAAGTGGAAGAGCTTAATTCTTTGGTATCTGTCTTCATGCAGAAGGAAAAAATAGTCCCAACTACCAAAAGCAGGACTCTGAAACAGCAGAACTGCAGATCAAAATAAGCAAGAAATCAGTAAACAAAATACCTACTGTATTTACTCTAGATGGGTTAAAATCATCAGGAGCAGTTGGTTTATATCCCAGGGTTAAGAAGGAGCTTGTAGATGTTATCTTGGAACCACTGAACAGAAGCTGAGTTTCTGGAGCTTAGAGGAACTGCCAGAGTCTGAAAAAGATCTGATGTTCCAAACTTCCAAAAAGGGGAAAAAGGTAGATCCAGGAAACTACAGACCAATCAGCTTGACTGATATCTGGGGAAAATTCTGAAAAGATAATCAGGCAGTGGATTTGGGAATACTTAGAAATAAGTAAGACAATTACTAGAAGCCAGCATATGTTTGTTAAAAACATCATACCCAACAAACTTTATTGCCTTATTTGATAAAGTGACAAAATTAGCAGATCAAGGAAGTGCTGTGGTCTTCAGTAAGGCGTTTGACTAAGTAGACCATAGTCTATTATTAGTAAGATACTACCACCAGTTGGATATGTAGTTGATTAGCTGGTTGATCCATTCAGCATTTAGTCCTCAATGGAACTACATCTACATAGAAGCATGGGCTACCTCAAGGTTCTGTATTGAGGCTAGTGCTCTTCAACACCTTCATAAATGATCTAGATCAGTGATGGCTAACCTTTTTGCTGTTACATACCAAAACCAGGGAGGAGCGTGGGGGGTTGAATGTGCGTGTGCCCACATCCATAATTCAATGTGCCCCGCCCTCCCGTGCATGCATGCGTGACCCCCCTCCCCCCCCAGTTTTGGCACGCGGTGGGCCCGGTAGGCCCATTTTTTGCCCTCCCCAGGCTCCAGAGGCTTTCTAGGAGCCAGGGGAGGCCTGTTTCCCGACTTCCGGTGGGCCCAAAAGGCCTGAAAATCAGCTGGACAGAGCACGCATGCATGCTGGAGCTGAGCTAAGGCAACACTCACATGCCCACAGATATGGCTCTGCGTGCTACCTGTGGCACGCGTGCCATAGGTTCGCCATCACGGATCTAGATGATATAAATATGGTTATTGTCCTTTACCAGACAAGTCAATTTTGCCATTTCTGCTAATTTTAGTCATATAATTAATTAATTTACATGCCCATATTGCTTTCCGAAGCAACTCTGGGCAGTTTGATTCTATAATTGTCAGCCATTCCTCCACTGTGGGTATTTCAGTCTCTTCATTTCTGCCTATATAATCATTTTGCAGCAATTATACCTCCCATAACTTCTCCAAAATAATCTCAAACGCAATACAGATGGAAAGCTTGAGTTATATAAACTTGATTTTTGCAGTAAAAGCAATGCCTTAAACACACCCTTGGCAAAAACTGAAATGTTTCAGATTAATTGTCCTGTGTCAAAAATATGAAAAAGGAATCCAAAACAATTAAGTGGCTTATATACTGTATTTCCTTAATTCTTACTATATAGAACAGTTTCTGAGTGCTTTTACTTAGGAAAACTCTATATAAAGGATACACGAAAGAAATATAATACAGTAAGGAAAAATGAGAAGAAAGAAGATTCAATCATCCATAGTTGCTTTGTTTGAGTGGGCGGCCTTTATAAATGTGATTGATAAATAAAATCATTCCACAAAAGTCAGGGATGAGATTCAGGATTTATGAAAGGTAAATTTCTTCATGCATCTATAAAGCATATTGTGAAACTGAAGGTGACAGCCCACAATTTATATGGTTTTAAGAAAAATTAAACAAGGGTTGAAGGGAAATTATGTAATGCAGAAATCCAGGAACTGGTGGAGGATAAGGCTAAACTTATGTTACCTCTAGGATGCTTCTTTCTCAGGGTCAGCTGCTAGACAGGATACTATTGTGCTGATGTCTTATTGCCAAGGCCTCTAGTGATTGGTTACTGTAGAGAGGATGGCTGTAGTAGTTGGGCTCAGTGTTAAATGTCTGAAGTAGCTTTCTCTTATGTTCTTAACATGAATGTTTGTGATTTCAAAACATACTTTGTTTCAGGAAGATGCCAGTACTGTATGTGTCATAACATGAATTATTTTACAAAAGGGGCTGTTTTTCTGACTGCCATTTATATTTTAAATTCCTGGTATTTTTTTAAAAAATACTTTTAACAGTCATTCTGGTTTTCTTTTAGGAAGCCTTAAGCTATTTTAGTAATCTAACCATTTCGTATTTCAAGAAATACTCTTTTCAAGATAGACTTCCAATAATAAATCCATTCTCCTTAACCTGATGTCCTCCAGATGTGGATTCTTGGCTTATTTCTATTTTGCAGAACCAAAAGATAAGCCGCCAAACAGAATTGTCCTACCTAGCTTCACTCCTGCTAAACTATTGGGTTTTTAGGTTTGGTTTAGCACAAAGCTTGTGTAAATCCAAGCTTTGATTATAAAATAATTTGGCCATTTTGTATTCAGTACATTCTAGCGGCTATTTATTCAAGAAAGCAGGACACAGGTGGCTTAGTGTAAAGGGTGAATATGCTCAACATATCAACTTTATAGTAATTCACACAAGGTGTATGTATGTATACGTAAGCGGTCGTCAATCTGGATTTAATAATCACTCTAGCTAAGCCATTCAACAGCATTAGGCCCGACTTAGGCCCGGCAGTTAGACTGGCGAAAGAGGAAGATGGCGCCTTTCTTCGCCGCCTCTCGACTCTCCTGTTCGCGCCGGAGGGGCACATTCTGCCTGCCCGCTTCGAGAAAACAAGGGCTTTTGAATCAGGCCAGACCTAAAGGCAAGGGGATCTAAAAAAAAGAGGGTTTCCCCTTCAAGGGGGAAAAAAACCCTCAAAAAAGTTTTCATGGGACCGAAGCGCTCGTCTCTAGGTCCTTCGACCGTCTCGACGGCAGATAAAATGGCAGGCGCCTCCTCAGAAGGACAAGAGTCGCCTCCCAGGGCGTGAGGTCGGGAGCTGACACCCGCGCGCCGGGGCCGAGGGACCTACTGCTACCGCTCGGAAACCCCAGGGCGCCTTGCGAGAGCGGTTCTTTAGCCGGGAAAGAGGCGACGGGAGAAATGCCTCCCTGGCAGGCGAGCGGGCGCAGGGGCGGGGCAGCGCTGCCGAACATATAGCCGACCCCGCGCCTCTCGCCTCGGCGCTGCCCGAGGAGGCAGCCAGGAGCGCGGAGCCGCAGGATGGTCATCACACGGATTAGCCAGGAGCGCGTCGCGGCTGCGGCTCCGGCACCGGGCGGGCGGCCAAACCCTCCACTCAAAAGGCGGCGGAACGAGGACGTGACCCCCGAGGATCGGCCTGAGCCCCCGGGAGGCGCCGCCGTGGCCGGCCGCCAGCTCCGCGCGCCGGTCAAGAAAAGTAAGCCGCCTCCGGTGGGTCGGCTTCGTAGCCGCGGCGAGCCCATGCGCCCTCTGGAGCGGCAGATCTTCCGCGACTACGGGCAGAGCTGGTACCGCTTCCGAAAGGAGCTAGAGGGCAAGTTCCACCCGTTTGACCCGCTGGCGCAGCAGCCACAAGTAAGGAGAGAAGGGCGGTCCGAGGAAGAGAAATCATGTCGCTGTCCAGCCTGGTCCGCCCTTCGGCCCAGAAGGAGATCGCGGTTCTTCTTTTCCATGTGCCCACCATAAGCCTGGGCAGAGTTTCCCCCGGGCCAAAGTCTTCCTCCTTTCTGCTCTATCCTGAAAGGACTTTTCCAACGTTAAGTTTATTCTGTGGTGGAGGGTTCAAAGTCACGTATTGAACTAAGTCAAAAGATGCACACAAACACACACACACAAATACATATACCCTTACACAAGGCAATTCTGGGAGGAAAAACACTACGTTTTGTTTGGGATGCTCCATCTGCTTCTCCTTTTTCCTCCACAGAATGCAATTTTGTTTAGGGAGAAACCCTGATGTGCATCACCTGCACCAAGATAGGAATCCAAAACACAGACTGATTTTGATGCCCTCAGTCATTCTTAAAAGAGTTGCTTCTGGGACATTTGAAAATTTAGATGAGAGGCTGAGTGGCCAGACGTGATGGGGCAGGATCTGAGCTTGAAGGGATCTTTATCTTAGATGTGATATGGGGAGGAATGCCAGATGTGCATTGTATTTTGGCTCAGATATATCCCTCATGAATTGCTTCCATTGTTACACACACACTATGTCTTTTGTATTCTTGGAATTTTGACTACGGTTTGCATCTACATTATAGTCTGAACATAGTTGTCGGATATGCTGCACTTATGCTCTAATAATGCTGTTTTAAAACGGGAAACATTGCTTTGACATAAAAATGCACATCAGATGTTAATAAAACTAGATATTCGTTGCTTTTTGTTTCTAAATTCTCAGACACGTCTTGGTGATTCATCCTAATGAAGATAGTGGAGGATCTTATTGAACAGTAGGGAATGACTGACATTGTGGTTTGATGCCTCCAAAGCACTTTAAATATTTTTTTCTCCATGCCATATACCATTCTTTGTTGGGTTTTCTTTATATCTTTCATACATGGCTTTTTCAGTAAGGACAGAAGAAGGAACACTTTTTTTCACTAAAAAAATTAAATTGCTTAAATAAGGGAGTAAATATGTGTCTGTTTTGTTGTATATACATATCTTGGTTGTCTAGGGAGATTTTCAGTCACCCAGGCCATGATTGTCCCAAAGGTGCTTTTTCAAGAGGCAACTGGACTTTCCTGTTTTCTTTGAAGACATTTCACTTTTCATCCAAGAAGCTTCTTCAGCTATGACTGCAAAGAATATAAACCCTTCCACTCCCCATCATCCAGTCAGAGCTGAAGAAGCTTCTTGGATAAGAAGCGAAATATCTTCAAAGAAAAACCAGAAAGTCCATTTGCCCCTTGAAAAAAACACCTTTGGGGCATATCTTGGTTGTTTTGCAATGGAGGGAGAGAGTTGAGCCTGGCAGGAGCTGACCAGTCATAAAATGAATGTGGATGAAAGTCCAATGGAACTAAAGCCCAATAAATTGCAAACGTATTTGAAAAACATAACTGATAAATACAATATCAAATATGATTGCAATTAATATTTTTAGTAAATTAGTAGCAATTACTATGTCCAGGAGCATGACTGCATTGCTGTTTTTTCTTGTTCTCATATTTGTTCTTTTGTTCATAGATTCCTATCTGTTTACACTTATAATATATATAATCCTATATTTCTTATTCCAATTTGACCAGATTGATATATCTGTTACATGGCCTTGTAATAGCACAATATTATAAAATCTTTACTTTTTTAAAACGCAAAATAGAAACAAAATCTAACCTGCCACCAGCTAGTTGTTTGGATAATATATGGTAGTTTCTTTATATGCTTGCCACTTTGTAAACATACAAATAACTGTTTTCAGGATGCCAATGCATTCATTATTTCAATTATTCACATTTAGTCACACTCAAAGCACTTTAAATCATGAAATCAGAAGTAAGCAGTAAAGTCCCTTGTCTTTGAAATACTTCCATACTAACATTTTAATCCATTGTATTCTATGCTGCATGTAGATTTCAGTGATACCTCTTTTGCATCCTAACGTCTTCTTTTATTGGCTTCCCAGATAACTACAGATGCCCGTTGCAAACTGATCAGCTGGCTCATTCCAGTGCATAAACATTTTGGCTTTTCTTTCGAATCCTTATGCCTGACAGTAAACACTCTAGACCGTTTTCTCACAACCACCCCAGTGGCTGCTGACTGCTTTCAACTCCTTGGGGTCACCTCACTTTTCATCTCTTGCAAACAGGTACTAGGGTCTAGAAAATTTCTTCTTCTCCTTCTCCTTCCTCTTCTTCTTGCAATTGGTACCTGCTGCTGTTAAGAGAGAGCACACGAGCAAACTTTATTTAAGTTATAATAGGAGAAATGTCTGAAGTATGTGATTGGAAGTTCAAAAATGCTACTGAAGTCTCAATATACAGTGGCTGATCATTAGATTTTCTTTTGTTCATCTAATATTGAAATTATGTTCACAAAAAGCAATTTTATGTTGCTTTTCACAGACTGCTCTATTCCCTCCTGAATCATCAGTCGCTTTGTTCAGTTTCCTAAATTCATTTAAAAAACAACAACAGCCAAACAAATGTCGTTCTACTAGCCTCAGCCTATTATTAAAGAACATAACACCTCCATCCGCCTTGTTGCAGGATATCATACTTCAGAGGATAAACATACTGGCTTTGAAGCCTGACATGAATTGTGAAAATTCATTACAGAAATTTCCTGTCTTTTCTTTGGCCTTGAAACCACCTGCAGTCCATCCTTCAGAAACCTCTCCTAAGTCAGGAGCTCTTTTCAAAAAAAAGTCTGTCAGATTTTTTTTTCTAAAGAAGTAAAATTGAGCATAGAGAGCATCTAGAAACGGGGAAATAATCATTTAGATTCTTTCAGAAAGATTCTGATGGGCCACAGGAAATGGATAAGTAAGATACCAAGAGCTTTCGTACCATATTAACATCTTGGTATCCAGACTACGATGTTTATAATTTCCCAATCAAATCTCCCTCTCTGTGGAGATGTGTGCTGCAGCTTCAGAAATCAATACCTTAAAAAGGCCTTTGCAGCCGAGATTAAGCCATTTAAATCTACTTTAATCTGAACAAGTTAATTGTGTCTTTTAATCTTCCAGTTTATGAATTTAATTTTGGGAAAAAATAGGATACTAATGACATTAAGAGTGACAAGAAATAACATAGAGAGCTTTATCTCTGGAAAAAAACAGCATTCAGTGGTGTATTGCAACAGTACTGGGAGCATCCCAAGACATTATCTTCTGCCTAAATTCCCATGTATTGCTTTCTATGCTTGTGTGTTTTACAGGTAGAAGTGCACCCACCAAAGGTGAAACAGCTCCTGGCCCTTTGCTGTGATACTTTCTCTCGCCAGCAGCTCTGCAACCTGGAGTGCATCATTCTCAACAAGCTTCACTTCAACCTGTCAGCTCCTACCATCAATTTTTTTCTTGAACACTTCACCCATATGCGAATGGAAGCTTGTGAAGCTGATGTTTGGGAAGCCAACAATGCCAAAGCTCTGGCAAAAGGTGTGGCTGAGCTTAGCTTGGCCGACTATGCCTTTAACAAATACTTGCCTTCCTTGTTGGCTGTCTGTTGCTTGGGGCTGGCTGATCAGATGCTGCAGCACCAGAAACCACTGGACTTGCACTTAAGTGACTATCCAGAGGGAGTTTTACAAGACTGCTTGGACAAGTTACATTTACTGGTCTCTTTAAATGAGGACTCTTTGCCTTTGGTACTACCTCCTGAGATTTCAGATCAGTGTCTGCACTTAGAAAAATAAGTTAACCAAACAAAAACTATTTAAAATTTGTGACCATGCATTGGGAAGTTTATGTTTTCTGTTTTGTTCCAGTTCCTAAATAGAAGGATCACTGATAGTTGCAATACCTCTGAAATAACAGTATTCACCTTGTATATTTACTCAATAATCTCTAATACTGTATTTATATTTATAAATAGAAGCTGTGGTATTGATTTAGAATAAAATCAAAGAGCAGCTTCTTTAATATTTTACAGATAATTTCAGATTCTATTTTGCACACTAGACTTATATTGCACTGACTTTTAACTAATAGCCTAGAGTTGTAAACAATGTATATTATGTCTGGTACTTTATTTATTAAAGTGATAGTTCAGTTTGAAGCCATAGGAAGGAGAACCAAATTATAAAGATGTTTATCTAATAAAGCTTTTATTATTAATTGCGATTTGTTATATTGTTTTCTGTCTCCTCTTATGAAAAAGATGAATTTATCAAAGAAGCACTTAGAAAAGAAGCCATTTCATTTATTTTATTTATTTATTTGTGGAATTTATATTGCCGCCTATTCACACATGGCAATTCAAGGCGGCTTACAGATTATAAAACCTCATATAAAAACAAAAAAACTAATAATGAAGAGTCATATAATAAATTAATATAATAAAATCACCCCCACCCCAGCGAGAGCACCTCACGCGAGCCATTTAATGAGCTCCATCCTGCTCTGGGTTCCCCAGGCCTACTGGCAGAACCAGGTCTTCAGCGCCTTCCGGAAGAGTGCTAGAGTGGGGGCCATTCTAATCTCTGGGTGAATGATGTTCCAGAGAGAGGGGGCCACTACGGAGAAGGCCATTCTTCTGGGTTCCACCAGGTGTATCTTCCTAAGGGATGGGACCCGCAACATTCCCTGTCTCCCTGCTCTAATGGGTTGGGTAGATGTGACTGGCAAGAGATGGTTCTTCAGATAACCTGGTCCCAAGCCAAGAAAGGCTTTACAGATGACAAGTAGCACCCGGAAGCAAATTGAATTGCACCCGGAAGCAAATCGGCAACCCATGCAGCTCCCGCAGGAGAGGTGATACATGTGCACACCGGGGTCTGCACAAAACCATCCGGGCCGTTGCATTTATAATATAGTCTACCTCCCACATATATAAGTCTTAAGTAGATTCCCCTTTAATCAGTAATATTTGAAACTGCATCTTCAGGATCTAACTATAATTTATGAAAGAGCATGATGGCTCAGCGGTTAAGACAGTGGGCTTGACGGCTAGAAAATTGATAACCCAGGTTAGAAACCCAAGCTCTGCGCACCAGAATGAGCTCCCATTACTTGCTCTAGCTCCTGCCATCTAGCAGTTCAAAAGCACGCAAATGTGAGTTGATAAATAGGTACCACTTCAGTCGGAGGTAACAGCGTTCCATGCATCTTGGCATTTAGCCATGCCGGCCACATGACCATGGATAACACTGACTCCCTCGGCTAGGAAACGGAGATGAACACCACTCCAAAGAATTGGATACGACTGGGCAAGGGAAACCTTTACCATTATAACTTATGGAAAGAGAGTCATCTACTGTAAAACATCAAAAAGTATTGTATGTATGTGTCTTCATCTACTACTCCCTCCTTTTGTAATACCCTTTCTGCTGTACACGGGCAAGCCCCAACAATTTCTTAGTTCTTCTTTTCAACACACCACCACCCAATGCTCTGGTAAAACAAGAGGGCATGTAAAAGAAAGCACTGCATTTCTCTCCTTTGAGATTACATTTTGTTTTGTCCCTATTAAGTTTTATTTAGTTATTTATTTATTTGTTTAAATTTCTATACCGCCCTTCTCCTTTCGGACTCAGGGCGGTGAACAGCCAACTAAAAACACAGTATACAAAAGTTAAAAATAATTAAAATGATTTAAATAAATTTGTCCCAATTTCGAATTAAAATCAATAACAAAACTTTAAAACCAGCATGGTTCCAACTCCATGGTGTTAATTTCCTGCTAATAATTCATCTTTCTTTTTTTAGGGTAGCCCATAAAAATAGTTTATAAATGTGCCTTCCTTTCTGTATTCCAAAGCAATACAGAAAAACAAAATAATAAAATAATACTGTTAAGATGATTAAGAAAGTCAATAAAAGACGGAGAATGAAAAGAATGTTTCAATATTCATGCTGGTGGGGGTGGGGTGGAGAAGAGATGAGTTTTCAACAATGTTTTCCAAATTTCAGAAAATTTTCCTTAGCATGAAATCCGGCACCAAGAAATCTTGTTAGCAGGCTACTTTCAGATAACATGGCATGGGATGGTAATAGGAGTCAGTGGTGTACTAACCATCAAGCAGACTAAGCACGTGCTTAGGGCACAGGTCCAAAGGGGGCACCACAAAGTTGAGAAAGAAAAAAAAACACCAATGAAGATTTGTTAAAAAAAAAATTGATAAAACTAAACTAAAACATTTTATTGGGAACAATGGCAGCCAAATATTATACATGATGTAAGTAGCTAGACTGTTAAACACAGTAAAGGAGATTCCTAATCCTATCTAAGCCTAAATTTTTCTTCATTTGTACCATACAGAGGTACAAATGAAGGTTCTGCAGGTTCTGACCAGTTCTGGAGAACCGGTAGCGGAAATTTTGAGTAGTTCGGAGAACCAGTAAATACCACCTCTGACTGGCCCCACCCCCATCTATTCTCTGCCTCCTGAGTCCCAGCTGATCGGGAGGAAATAGGGATTTTGCAGTAATCTTCCCCTGGGGTGGGGTGGGAATGGAGATTTTACAGTATCCTTCCCCTGCCAAGCCTGCCAAGCCAAGTCACGCCCACCAAGCGGTAGAACTGGTAGTAAAAAAAATTGAATCCCACCACTTGTACAATATGTACAAAGGAGGGGGGCACCAAGATTTGTTAGTGCTTAGGGCTTAGTGAGCCTTAATCCACCACTGATAGGAGTGGCCACATGCCAGTCAATGAGGATCCAGGACAATGAGCACAACAGAAGGTAAGGATATTTTCAGCTTCATTAATAACCTTAGTAGGCAGAAACAGAAACTTAAAAGCATAACACACCAAGTAAGATGCTCTCCCTAAAACCACTGGGAGTCTCAATTACAAAAGCGATCCCAAAACGGCCAGGAGGCACACTTGTACCAAAGCTCAAAAGCCAATATAGGTAGTCCTCGACTTACGACCACAATTGAGCACAGAATTTATGTTGCCAAGTGAGAAATTTGTTAAGTGAGGTTTGCCCCATTTTACGACTTTTCATTCCACATTTCTTAAGTGAATCATTGTAGTTGTTAAATTAGTAACACGGTTGTTAAGTGAACCTGGCTTCCCCATTGACTTTGCTTGTCAGAAAATTGCAAAAGGTAATCACATGACTTTGAGACCCTGCGACCGTCATAAAGGTGAACCAGTTGCACAGCATTTGAATTCTGATCGCATGACCCTGGGGATGCTGCAATGGTCGTAAGTGTGAAAAATGGTCATAAGTCACTTTTTTCAGTGCCGTTGTAACTTCAAACGGTCCCTAAATGAACTGTTATAAATCGAGGACTACCTGTAGTAGGATTTTTATTGAAACCTGGTCCTTGCTTCTGTGATAATAAGACTTCAGGACCTGACTTTGATGAAAGGTACTTAACTCTGGGATAGAAAACCAAAGTTCTGAGAACAAAAGTCAATTAGTCCTTGATTTATGACCTTAATGGAGCCTATTTGATTTTACAACCTTTTTAGTGATGGTCATTAAGTGACCTCTGAGGTTGTAAAGTAAACACTACAGTTGTTAAATGGTTCTCCGTGGGCCAGTTTTGCTGAAAATCAGAAGTAAATGCTGGTTTGCAATAAAATTGCCATAAAATGCGGTTATGTGACTGAGTGGCGCTGTAAATACTATAAGTGTGGGCCGGTTGCTGAGTGTCCAGTATGTGGTCTGATTACTACAAGGGTGGGGGTGGGGGGAAATCTGCCTAGCTGTCAGAACTTCCAATTCAGATTGCAAGTACCCCGAGGTAGGTCCCTCGTAATTTCAAGGACTTGCAAATCGAGGACTACTTGTATACAGTTGTGTGAAGATTCCTCCCCCTCCTTTCCTTAATTCATCAAGCAAGAATAAAAATGAAGCACATTCAACATGGCTTAGACTTCTGAACTTTTAGAGTTTTCTTAACATGAAGGAGAAATCAAAATTTGTCACTCAACTCCCTGAAATATAATGGTTTTCCGCAGTACCACTACAGGATCCTTACCCCGATCACAATTCCTGGGGTCAGGCATGGCCAAGATTAGGCAAGATGGGCTGCACACAAATCAAATAGATAGATAAATAAATAAATAAGTCAATAAGTCAAGGCCAAAAAGTCAATAAATGGATAAATAAATGGATAAATAAATAAATAAATGGATAGATAGATAGATAAATAAATAAATAAATAAATGGATGTGGATAAATAAGTACGTCAATCAATCAATCAATCAATCAATCTTGTGTGGTGTGGCTAAAAGGTGTCATGGAGGCTTTTACCTTCTAACAGCAAACCAAGTTATGGTTGTCCCAAAAGGTGCTTTTTCAAGAGGCAAGAGGCAACTGGACTCTCTGGTTTTTCTTTGAAGACCTTTCCCTTCTCATCCAAGAAGCTTCTTCAGTTGCCTCTTGCCTCTTGCCAAACCATGACCTGGATGACTGAGAATCTCCATTTGACAGCAAAGTCTTGTAACTTCTAACTTGCCTTTACACTCCGCATAATTTGAACACTTAACACGGGGCATCGCGTTAAGCCATCCTTGAGATCGCTTCCCAAAGGATTAGAAAGTAGGACGGGGCTGTTAGCCAGGGAGCCACCCCCCCCCCCCCAAAGCTCTCTGCCTATGTTCAGGGACACGGACACATGGAGAGCCTAGGTTTGGCTTGTCCTTCGTCATCGATGGGGCTGCGGTGAGTTAAGACAAAAGGACTCCAGCCGCGCTGGTCGGTTGGCCGGGGGCGCCAAGAAGCAGAGAAAGGGCGCAATTTCGTTCGTCTGCTCCGAGGCTCAGCGGCGGCAACGGCGATGGAGCCTAATCTCCGGGCGGAGCGGGGAAAGGCCTGGAAGAGGAGGGACGGCGGGATGAGGCTGGGCTCCCTTGTTGCCACGCTGGTGTGTGCCAAGGTAAAGGCGCCACCTCTGGCGCTCAAACTGCAGCCGGCCCGCCTCCCCTCGGCTCTCTCTCTCTTCCCAAGAGAGAAGGCCGGGCTCCCCAACCGCGGCCAGACCGCTCCAAGCCAAGCGATCAGGCGACGCGTTCTCTGGGTGGCGAGTCCGGCAGGCGAGTCGCCATGCAAAAGCGCGACAGCGGAGCCGGCGGCGGCGGCGTCAGGCAAGCCTGTGGTAGCCTCTGTCCCAACAGGGTGCAAGATTTGGCCGGCAGGTTGGGCAAAAAGACGGGCAAAGTAGAGAGAAAGGTGCGTTTGCTGGGACACAGACCTCGCGAACAGCAGAAGCGTCTCTCTTCTCCGCTCGCTCCCTCTGGAGGACGGGAGACAGCGTCGCCCAGTGGTTAAACCAAGGGCATGTTTTGGACCAGAAATTTTCTCATTCGATCCCTCGAAGATGGGAACTGAGAAGGAAGCGAGCATCTCTGGGCATGTGCAGAGTTGCTTGCCTTCGCCAGTCATCTGATATTGGAGGGAAAGGGTCAAAGACACTTTTAGAAGAGCCTCGGTGGTGCAGTGGACTAAGTGCTGTTAAGTGATAGCACTTACCTGCCAGCTGCCTGCACTTAGTGCGAGTTCAAATCTCACCAGGCTCAAGGTTGACTCAGCCTTCCATCCTTACGAGGTAGGTAAATTGAGGACCCGGATTGTGGGGGCAATAAGCCAGCTTTGTATAGAACAACACCGCTTGGGGGGGGGGGACGGGACGGACGAAAGCCCTACTAAGCAGGTATATACATAAAAGTATGTAAGCTATAATGCATTGTAAGCCGCCCTGAGTCTACGGAGAAGGCCGGCATATAAATTGGACTAATAAATAAATAAATAAAGGGAGAAATTCAGGCTCCAGTGCCTTCGGTTATTTTACATACATCTATCTCTATCTCTCTCTATCATCTCTATATATGTATATATCTATATGACATGAGTAAAATAACAGAAAGGACAGGAACTATATATCATATAGGTATATAAATGACATTGTGTGTGTGTGTGTGTGTGCAGTTTAAAAAGAGGATAAAGATGCCCTTGGACAATACAAACTCAATCAAAAGTAAAGCTTTGTTGCGCAGAGAGATCGGGCAGCCCAGCCTAAGAAGTAAGAGATCCTGAGTTCCCTGAGGCAGAGACAGGTGCCCAGGCTGCCTGAAAAAAATTAACGTTTTTGTTTGCAACTGTTTGCCCTCAGGTGCCACGGAAGATCCTGCATCCCAGAAGCTGCCCCATAATTATTCATAACGACCCATCTCCGGACTCAATAGAGGCTGGTGAGTTCGGTTTGCAATCTTCCTTTCCAGCTTGAAGATACGTTCAGGCACTGTACGCTCACAGTCACTCACACGATCCTTCTAGTCACCTTGTTATTAACACATTCATCACAGTTGCCCCTTTAGCCACCTGTATCTTTTTTTTAAAAAACCCCAGCTTTTGAGGCTGATAATTATTCAGGAATAAATGACGCTTCTTTAGTTTAATCGTCTGCTACAATAGCAAAACCAACAAACCAGCAAACCAACAAACCAACAAACCAACCAACAAACCAACAAACCAACAAACCAACAATCAACCGCGATTCGCCAAACGCCAGCCTAGCTTTCCTTGTACACTGCCTCTCGTACACGTCTGTCAGCCTTTAAAGTTGGTTTCCAATAATGGTTAGTCTGTGGTTTCCCTTTAGCCTTTGCTACCATCGATTGGCAAGATTTAGCGGACTGCACCTCAGCCTTTCAACGGGAAGCTTCCACAGACGCCGCTCTTCATCAGGTAAATCGATAGTCCTCGCCTACCGGCGATTTTAGACAGGAGTGATTTCAACCACGCATTTATACCGGCTATTTTAGCTACATTAGAGTGAGGATATTTCCCTCGTCGCGGTTTGCAATTGGGACAGAAGTGGTCCCGGTGCCTTGCATAATGCCAAACGCTCAGGCGCTTGGGATTCATTCCCACTAGGGAAAGCGACCTCCCATTAACCTGCACGGATTTATTTAGAAACCTGGACCTCATCCTTAGAAATCCTCCAGATGGCAGCTGATTTGGCTGATCTGGTTGCTGATGGGGTCAG
>WNWU01000002.1:51174685-51186599 GCA_012654045.1 Ptyas mucosa
AGCTGGCTGGGGGTTTCTGGGAGTTGAAGTCCACCCATCTTCAAGCTTCCAAGATTGAGAAACACTGGTCTAGAATCCAGATAATATTTGGATGGGAGATCATTAGAAGATTCCAGAGCCGTGGGTGATCTTTAGAGGTTGAGAGACATACCAGAAAAAGTCTATGGAGATTCTCAGTCATCCAGGTCATGGTTGTCCCAAAGGGGCTTTTTCAAGAGGAAACTGGGCAGTGGTGGGTTTCAATTTTTTTTTTACTACCGGTTCTGTGGGTGTGGCTTGGTGGGAGTGGCAGGGGAAGGATACTGTAAAATCTCCACTCCCTCCCCACTCCAGGGGAAGGATATTGTAAAATCTCCATTCCCTCCCCACTCCTGGGGAAGGATTCTGTAAAATCTCCATTCCCTCCCCACTCCTGGGGAACGATACTCCCACTCCTGGGGAAGGATACTGTAAAATCTCCATTCCCTTCCCACTCCAGGGGAAGGATATTGTAAAATCTCAATTCCCTCCCCACTCCTGGGGAAGGAAGCTATAAAATCTCCATTCCCTTCCCACTCCAGGGGAAGGATACTGTAAAATCTCCATTCCATCCCCACTCCAGGGGAAGGATACTCCCACTCCTGGGGAAGGATACTGTAAAATCTCCATTCCCTTCCCACTCCAGGGGAAGGATACTCCCACTCCTGGGGAAGGATATTGTAAAATCTCCATTCCCTTCCCACTCCAGGAGAACAATATTGTAAAATCTCCATTCCCTCCCCACTCCTGTGGAAGGAAGCTATAAAATCTCCATTCCCTTCCCATTCCAGGGGAAGGATACTGTAAAATCTCCATTCCCTTCCCACTCCAGGGGAAGGTTACTGCAAAATCCCCATTTCCTCCCGATCAGCTGGGACTCGGGAGGCAGAGAATAGATGTGGGTGGGGCCAGTCAGAATTTTTACTACCGGTTCTCCGAACAAAATTTTCTCTACCGGTTCTCCAGAACTGGTCAGAACCTGCTGAAACTTACCTCTGCAACTGGGACGTTCTGATTTTTCTTTGAAGCCCTTTCGCTTCTTATCCCAAAAGCTGATCCAAGAAGCTTCTTGGATGAGAAGCGAAACGTCTTCAAAGAAAAACCAGACCCATCTCCGGACTCCAGAGAGGCTGGTGAGCAATTTTATAAAGTGGCAGCTTAGCCTGATGCAATAGGTACCAAGGGCGGTGTTCACGTGACCCAGGGGGCACAACCTAGTCAGCCAACCACGGCCACTGGAAAGGGAGACTCGCGCGGATTCGCTTGCTTTCAGCACCAGAGAAATGCCGGGGTTGGAAGAATGCGATTGGCTCGCGCAATCTAGCCAATTAGAATCACCATATGTCACCTAAGGGCGAAGCATCGCCTGTGATGGTAGCGCCTAATGCGTGGAATCCGCAAGGGCGAGGGATCCAACTTTCTCCCCGAAAGAAAACCTCCATAGGTATTCCCTTGCCCTTAACGGCCGTGACAGTCCAACATCATCCTTCTTTTCCTTTGGCAGCAATGTTAGTGCGAGCTTGTTCTGTTCGCTGCCTGGGGTGGCCAGTGGATCTGCAGGTGCGGGTGAAGATGTTTATTACGCGTGGGAAGAAAACGTCACTCCGAAGATGTTTTGGGAGAAAAGTTTCCCTAATGGGCTCGTTTCTTTATACTTTTCAGAGCCCTTCCTTGCAACCCGAGGATGACTTTGATTTCCAGGAGTTTCGAGATGCGGTGGATAGCTTCTTATCTGGCAAGTATGCAGAGAGTTTAATGAATGAATGGATGAATTTTTTCTATGAATTTCTTCAATGGGCTGCCTACCGCTTGATTAAAGAATTCATTTCAGTTATTGACCCTGCATTGCATTCGTCATGTGTATGCCTACTTGGTTGTAAAGCCACCTTGCATTTTATTTGGGCTTGCATATTTATTTTTATTTGCCGTATGTATACAGTATGGCCACCCATCTACAAAATATGATTCTGGATGGCGACAATAAAAATATTGTTTTTTAACAATAAGGAAATATTAAAAAGAACCTCCCACAATTATAACATTGTTATTTATTAAAAGACCAGGAGAAAGAATAGATATTATAAACAATGGACCCATCTCATTAAATCACGTTTCTTTGAAATGAAGGGGAAAGTATTTTTATTTTGAAAAATAATACCTGCCATATACACGCTTCATTTGCACTGATATTTTTTGAGCTCATCTTCTTTACATAGAAAAACCATTGTGCCAAAATATGGAGGAGCATTTAATTAAATACTCTAAATTGCTTCCAAATTCTTATTAACTGAGTACTACAGCTTTACTTTATAATACGTTCAATCTTTTTTTGTATCAGAATTACTTTAGACTAAAAGCAAAGAAACTAGAGGCCTGTGAATAGATGGTTATCTATAGATTTGGCCTGTTTCAGGGCAAATCTCTCACCCACTTTCTGTATTTCTGTGGTTCCAATCAAATTCCTCCTGTGTATGGTTGTTAGTAAATTTATATTGCAGATTGTTGTGGGGAAAATAGGAGGAGGAAGGTGTGTTGGATATGTCTGCTGTCTTGAATTATTTGTAAAAAATAATAAAGGTGGGATTTGATATTGTTTCCTGATTGCTTATTTGTACCCTATGACTACCATTAAGTGTTGTACCTGATGATTCTTGATGAACGTATCTTTTCTTTTATGTACACTGAGAGCGTATACACCAAGACAAATTCCTTGTGTGTCCAATCACACTTGGCCAATAAAAAATTCTATTCTATTCTATTTGAATAAATTAAATAAATTAGTAATTCCTTAACATTTGCTCCCATTTTAAAGCTATGCATGCATACTTTAGAGTAGGCCCTACTGGGCACAGGGGAATTTGCTCACACGATCCATTTAACAATTGGCAAAAATTATTTTAAGTTTAGGGAAACTTGCTTTAAATTATTAAATTTTCCTAATCTGATGCCCTCTAGTGGCAAACCCCTGAAATGTTTAGGATAATCTTTACCCTTATAATCTATTTGTCCTTCCAACTGCTCTAGTCTTGACTCCACTGTGGATGAAAATCAAGTTCTACTGACAGGGGTGTAGACTCATGTCTACAGGTAATACTCAACTTACAATAATTTGTCTATTCAAATTGAATTTGACAATTCAAAGTTACAAAGGATTTGTACTGAAAAAAGGGATTTATGACGGCTGTTCATACTTACCACCATTGCAGAATCCCCATGAGCATGTGATTAAAATTCAGATGCTTGGCAACAGGCGTTCATTTATGATAGTTGGAGTGTCCAAAGGTCATGTGATCACCTTTTGTGACCTTCTGACAAGCAAAGTTAATGGAGAAGCTGGATTCAGTTCAAAACCGCGTTACTAACTTAATAAACTGCAGTGATTCACTTAATAACTGTGGCAAAAACGGTCCTAAAACAGGGCAAAACTTACTTAACAACTGTCTTGCTTAGCAATGGAAATCTCGGACTCCATTGTAGTCACAAGTTGAGGACTATTTGCATTGGTAAGAGTTCTTTTTGAGTGAAGGAATTTAAAGTGAAAAAAAATATGATAAAAAAACCCAAATGGGGTAATAGCTGCTTAATCATACTACAGCTGAATAACCTGTAGCCTTTAGCTTAATTTCAATGCTCATCTGCAAGACAACATTTCAAACCTCTGGAAAGAACTGTCTGCAACCTGATGCTGTTTTTTGAGACTTGCCGACATTATTTCCGACATTATTTGCTCTGTGCTTTATTTAGCTTTAATTGCTCCCCAGCTACATTGTGCACATGCCAGCAAGATAAATGGAGTCAACCAACTATATAATTTTATTCCTATTCTTCTCCAGATCCTTCCCCTCTGATGGCTCCTCTGTTGGATTTTCCTTTCCCTGTGGATAATGGAAGCCCCCCCAGTCCCTGCCTCCAGAAACCTATTCAAATCGATCCGAACCTAGAGAGTGTCTCGTCCACTGAGCAGTACTGGAAAGAATTGGCAGATCAAAATCAAAAGGCGCTGGGGGATGCACTTGTGGAAAATAATCAGGTATGAAGAGCGAATGGCTATGAAAACCAAGCTAGGCATTTACTTAGCAGCAAGCCATTCGAACAGTAATGCATTGAGCACTGCAGCAAGATGAATAATAAGAGCCTCATACTGAGATGAAAAAAAAATCCAGGTAATTCCCAGATGGAAGCAAAGTATTTTCCCTGTCTTGTTACTGCTCTCTAGTGGTGTGCAGGTTTTGGTACCCCAAATATGGGAGCTTTACTGTAATTAATAGGAAGAGAGCAGTGGTGGGTTTCAAATTTTTTTACTACCGGTTCTGTGGGTGTGGCTTGGTGGACATGGCATGGCTTGATGGGCGTGGCAGGGGAAGGATACTGTAAAATCTCCATTCCCTCCCCAATCCAGGGAAAGATTACTGCAAAATCCCCATTTCCTCCTGATCAGCTGGGACTTGGGAGGAGGAGAATAGATGGGGGTGGGGCCAGTCAGAATTTTTAGTACCGGTTCTCTGAACTACTGAAAATTTCCGCTACAGGTTCTCCAGAACTGGTCAGAACTTGCTGAAACCATCTCTGGAAGAGAGCCACTCAGATGTAGTGGTTAAGGATCAGCTGAGAGACATAGTCTCACTTTAGGCATAAAGCCAGCTGGGTGACCTTCCTTAGACCAGTCATTCTCTTTCAGTCTTTAGAAGGAGGCAATGGCAAACCATTCTGAAATGTTGCAAAAAAATAAAATTGCAGAGGCTAGTCCAGGCAATTGCCAGAAGTCAAACACTGATTCAAAGGCACCAAAAACAAAGCAAAAAATTACTAAGAAAATAAAATGCACTGGTTTTAGCTGCATCAGCCTATAATGTTTTCTAAAATTATGGCTTGAAAATTCTCTTCCACTGAAAATAAATTTCAGTTATTTATTTGATTTGTATGTTGTGGGCTAATCTTTTAATGTGCAGTTTAAAAATGTAGGCTAAAAAACTTGAATTTAACTGCCATTCATTAAAATTAAGCAATGAATCACTTTAGCAAGATAAAATTTTCAGGGGTGGAGGAGAGAAGGGAAGGGATAGATCACAAAATTTGGTTGTTGTCAACATTTCTTTGACGAGATATTCTGTGCCCAGGATTCCTACCTGACCATTTTCATTCCCAACAGCTACAAGAGACATTGACCCAAAAGCAAGAAGAAATTGCTTCTCTGAAGGAGAGAAATATCCAACTGAAAGAATTAGCCAGCCAAGCTAAACAGCTTGCTTCTGTGCTAGATGTAAGTGCTGAAGTCTCTCTCCCAGTAGGTCACTTCTGTACCACTTAAGTGATCATACTGTCATAAAGCAAAGTTATTTTTAAGGTCAAAATAGCTTCACATAACTCATTAAAAAACACTGGGGTTAAACCCCTGGTATATTCTCCAAGGGAACGCTGTGGCTCAGTGGCTAAGATGCTGAGCTTGTCGATCAAAAGGTCAGCAATTCAGCAGTTCGAATCCCTAGTGCTGCATAACCGGGCGAGCTCCTGTTACTTGTCCCAGCTTTTGCCAACCTAGCAGTTCGAAAGCACGTAAAAAATGCAAGTAGAAAAATAGGGACCACCTTTGGTGGGAAGGTAACAGCATTCCGTGCGCCTTTGGTGTTTAGTCATGCTGGCCACATGACCACAGAGATGTCTTTGGACAGCGCTGGCTCTTTGGCTTTGAAATGGAGATGAGCACTGCCCCCTAGATTTGGGAACGACTAGCACATATTTGCGAGGGAAACCTTTACCTTTACCTTATATTCTCCAAGCATAAAATCAGAGATTAATGATGACATTTTATACCAAAGTTAATTTATGTCTGCTTGGCTTCCTGATCAATTGGACTTTATTTTTGTTTAGTCTCTTTTAATTAAAAAGAGCCTTGGATAGTACAGTGGTCTAAAGCCCTGTTATTAACATCAGCTGCCTGCAATTATTGCAGGTTCGAATCTCACCAAGGCTCAAGGTTGACTCAGCCTTCCATCCTTTCTAAGGTAGGTAAATTGAGGACCCAGTTTGTGGGGGCAATAAGCTGACTTTGTATAAATATACAAAAGTATGAAGGCTATTGCTTAGTGCATTGTAAGCCGCCCTGAGTCTCCGGAGAAGGGCGGCATATAAATCAAATTTTAAAAAAAAAAGAAACAAAGCAACTCTGTTATCTGGCAGGAACTAGGAGATATGCTTTCTCTGCCACAGGCCCTGCCTTCTGGAATATTCTCTCTTTAGCGGTTAGGATGACCATGATCCTAGTGACTTTTCATAAGGCCTTGAAGACCTGGTTATCTGCTCAGGTCTGGGCTCCCAAATGTTTGAAGTGTTCTGTTTCCTGACCATATGGACATCTATAATGATAGTTTTCCTTGACCACCATATGTATTTATCTTTATACAGTATGATACTGTATTTTAATTTGTTTTTAGGACTCTACAATGCCCAGAGTCACTTACCTGAGATGGGCAGCTATAGCAATGAAAATAAATGAATAAATTCTCCAGGAATGCATAGAAGGGAAAAAGAGCAATTTAGTATGGGAAAAGGGAAAACATGAGAAAGAAACTCAAATTAAGTCTGTCTTGATTCTATTTGGAATAAGATGAGCAAAGGGTCATATGTGAGGTGGGTAGCTATATAAATAGAAAATGATTGATTGATTGAATGAATGAGTGAATGAATGAGAAACTCTTGTAGGCTTTCATGATTATGTATTATATCCTACAACAATAAAGTATCATCCCTATAATCCTGTCTGTTTCCTGATCTGGTCTATTTCAGAGACACCAAACTCCAGCATCATTTTGATTTGCTCTATAGATATTCTTAAAGAAACCAAATGGTGGGTGGCTATGGTCACAGTTTGGTTTGTGATTATGTGTTGTGCCTAATAAACAAAATTAACTGGTTAGGGAAAGTATACAATGGATCATGGGATTTCCTATCTCAATGTGCTGATTTTGTGAATGACAAGCCCTCACCCATGGCAGCCATTTTATGAGATTCCCCACAAAAATTCAAATATGACTATGTACCCAAATGAATTATTTTCCACTTGTTTTTAGTGTAGGAGCGATTTTAGCAATGTAGTATGTTGGGGGATAAAATAGCAAGCATGATGTGCAGCTAATGTCTTCCAACATTTGTGCTTTTGCTTGTTGGCAGAAATTGATGCTCCCTCAGAGCAAAGACAGTGCTGACCTTTCCTTCAGCTGTGGCCCTGGCAAGAGAAGCCTTGAGCAGATGTCAGTTCCTGAGCCTGAGGAGGACATGGAAGTGGATGAAATCTTAAGGGAAATATCGGAAAAATGCAATGCAGCCCTGCTGTCCATTGATGATGACAGAGGCCCAAAGCGTCCTCGTGGAGAGAATGAAGCCATCCACATGTATGGAGCTTTCCATGGGCTGCAGACGTGCAGCACTCATAGTTCCCTGGACTTAAGTGGCAGTGAATTTGAGGAAGGGGTGTCCTTCAAGACGTCCATCAAAGAGCACTGTAACATTAGGACACTGGCCTTTCCACAAGGCAATGCTTTTACTGTTAGGACAGCCACTGGGGGCTACAAGTTTAGATGGGTCCCCAGCTGATTGAAGAGGGAAGCAATCAGCTAACTACACTTGCCAAAATCCTACTCATGCTCACTTATAAAGTGGTGTGGTGTGTTATAGGCGGCTCACAGAAGTCAAGAAAAGTTCCTAGTATTTAAGCTAAGGTTCTTCTTCATTGGGAAAAAAACCAAATCCTGTTAGGATTGTCCATGCAGGAGGATCAAAAAAAGTGGCTTTGATGGTGGGACTGAAACTGCTTTATTTTATGCACTAAAAAGGGGTGGCATGTCAATTGTATGGAGGCATATTATCCCCTCTCCCACTGCAAGGATATTTACGGTGCTATTCTATCACCTACCTGGTCTCAATACTTGAATTACCTAAATGATCCAAGGTCAAAACTGATTAGATATATTTTGGCAATGGCTACTTGATTTTTTAAAAAATTGCTGACTGGCAATGCCAGTCAAATTGGCTTCCGTAGCATAGTTTTGTTTGATGACGTTGGATTCCTCCCTCTACCTCCACACAATCATCATTGTTCTTTTCTTCAAGCATCTCAGAAGAGCAACTTCTCCTAAAGCTGCATCTCGTGTCTTCTTGTCTTCTAGCTAGAGTAGCTCTTCTCTTCTCACTGCTTTCTGCTGGGTTTTTTTTTCTTTACCTTGGAGGTTTATTTCTCATACTGCTTCAGAAGATTATGTCCCTAGAGGCATCTAACAATGCCAGTGCAAGAGATTTCCTCTCTGGAAAGAGCTCCTGATTTTGCACAAGTGTCTCACAGAATGGATATTTAGGATATTGACTGAAATACTTTTAAGCAGAGGTGGTATTCAGCAGGTCCTGACTAGTTCTGGAGAACCAGTAGCGGAAATTTTGAGTAGTTCAGAGAACTGTTAAATACCACCTCTGACTGGCTCCGCCCCATCTATTCTCTGCCTCCTGGGTCCCAGCTGATCAGGAGGAAATGGGGATTTTGCAGTATCCTTCCCCTGGAGTGGGGAGGGAATAGAGATTTTACATTATCCTTCCCCTGCCACGCCCACCAAGCCACGCCCGCAGAACTGGTAGTAAAAAATTTTTGAATCCCACCACTGGTTTTAAGGCTAATTTGTAGAGTTAGCTGCCAAATATATGGTATACCCGTGCAAAGTTTCAAAGTTCAAGTGAAGCATCCTTCCATCATTAGGTAGCTTCACAAATCCAATAAATAAATCCCTTTGTTGTGACTCAGAAAAGAAAAGCAGTAGTTGCTTCCTGATTTTTGATGGTCTTCTCAGCACACGTGTGTGCGCACAAAAAATGAAAAGCATAAATATAAGAAGTAGCTGGGCAAAGTTGAATAGTCCATCTCAAGATTTGAATGCTTTCCTTGATGGTGATTGCCATCAAAGTAGATTTGCAAAGCAAAACAACATCTCCTCACATAATTCCAGGTAGTATATGATAATTCATTCCATGGCACATTTTTCAATCCCACATTATAGAAAGATTTGCTGTATTGATGTACACAACCCTTTTGTTTTCTTTAAACACTACTTGAATGGACCCAACATTTTCTCCTGATAGGAAGAATATCTTTTTTCAAGTAATCATCTCTCTATTTATCAAGGTTATAATGTTCATAGGTTTGACTAAGGAGAGAGGGATTTTCAGGAAAATTACCTATGAAGGGCAGTATACAGGAAATGAAATTTTCAAGTGGATAGTGAGAGAAGTGTGACATTACGTATAGGAAAAAAATCCAGAAATCTTGACAGTTGTTGCTGTTGTAGATTCCACCAGAAATTCTAGGTAGGTTTATAGACTCAAACAATCTAGATTAACTAACATCATCATTGTCATCATCATTATTTACTATGGGCTTAAATCAATGGTGGAATTCAAATTTCTTTATTACCGGTTCCGTGGGCGTGGCTTGGTGGGCATGGTGTGGCTTGGTGGGTATGGCAGGGGAAGATACTGCAAAATCTCCATTCCCACCCCACTCTGGGGCCAGCCAGAGGTGGTATTTGCCGGTTCTCCAAACTACTCAAAATTTCCACTACCGGTTCTTCAGAACCTGTCAGAACCTTCTGAATAGCACTCCTGGCTCAAATAGTATTTGTTCAAGGGAAGATTTCCAGTAATACAAAAATATTGCTCAAGAATAGAATTTTTCCAAACTAAGATTCTGTTCTTAAAATTGAATTTTAATTTGAAAGGCAACCAGATCAGGGAAAACATTTAGTTCTTAAACTGGAATTCAGTTTAATAAGAGTTGCAAAACCATGTTGCACCTATACACAAAATACATTTTATTAAGTAAAAGTCTGCAGATGTGTTTTTGGAACATAATGATCCTTGGCCTGTTTCATAAATTGGCTAAACTCTGGATTTTTAGGGTAGGGTTGACAGAATACGGCATAATTGACTGGATGTACCACATCAAAGCTCAAGAAATCACATTATAACTCACCATATGGAATAAATCAGGCTGTAAATGTGTTTAATTGATATGTGATAAAAGGAAGAGGGCAGTGAAGAATTATTTAAAAATGGAATAATTTCTTGTTCTGATCTTACAGCTAGTAATATATTACTTATGCATATGAAGGCTGAAAGCCAGCATTTTAAAAAATAAAGGACTTAAGACAGAAACATCATTGGGTATTATCCTGTCTCTTCTATACCCCCTGTAAAATCTTTATGCATGATAATAGATTTATGCAAATTTGTTCTCCTATGAAAAGGACAAAATGGCTGTCTATTGGTTGATATTTTATATTAATTTGTAATGTTATCAACAATGTGTCTTGGGTTTTTCTCCCTTTAATCATAGCAAGTTGGACTCTGTTCTTTAAAATCTTCTCTACATAAAAGAAAATGGCTGTCATTCTCCTTATTTCTTTGGCTATTATTCTATTTATGTGTTCGTTTTGGTTCCAGAAATATAGGCAATATATTGCTCACCTAGTGGCAATGCTTTTTTTAAAAAAAAGAATTGGAATGGATGTGATTTGAGACCTTCTGTTCCAATTTTCAACTACAACGCCTAAAAAAATAATTTTGTTTCCCCCCCAATTCTGGCTCCTTCTAATAATGCGATAATATCATCAGATAGCATTTTATGGCTCTCTCAGAGATACAATGTCAACTGGCGGCCCCCAGGGGGAGAGCTTTCTCTGTGGGGGCACCTACGATCTGGAACGAGCTCCCCCTGGAGATACGAACGATCCCGGCTCTGCGCACCTTCCATCGCGCGCTTAAGATTTTTCTATTTCATCAAGCTGGCCTGGCCTAAATCTTTTCTCCTGTTAAATGTAAATTTTAATTTGTTTTTTAAATTATCAGGTATTTTAAATTTGTCTCAGCCAAATTATTTAATGCGCTTTTATTCTATTTTAAATTTTTGAATGTAAGTGTTTTATTCTGTGGCTGTTCACCGCTCTGAGTCCTTTGGGAGTAGGGCGGTATATAAATTTAATAAAAACAAAAACAAACAAAAACAAAAACAAGCCATAAGTCCGTCCTCTTACATATTACACACCCATGCACTGGACCATGCTGTATCTGGTATAGTTTTGACTTATGTGACATGAACCCAGTTAATTCTTTATTCAATAAACTATGATTAACCCAATAATGGCTTAGTGTACTGTATGAAAACAGCATTAATCTATGGGACGAAAGCTAAAATTAATTCAGAAAAATGGTTTTGACAGGTAGTCCTTGTTTATAGTGACTGCTTCATAGCGTTACGACATTTACAGTTACGACAGTGATGAAAAAATAACTTTGCTACTAATCCTCCCATCTTGACAGGTCTATAAAGCAAAGGAAAGCTGAAGTAAGATAATCAGCACAGCTGTGGTTTCACTTAGTGACAGCTTTACTTAATGACTGAATGGCTGTTTCCAGTGTGATTGCTAAATTAGGACTACCTGTAATAATGATCAACTCATCCAGGGCTCTAATAAAATTATAGTTAAATTATCATTATAATTCATCTTTAAATGTAGGAAAAAGTTTGACTTTGCTGTTATCCTGATAACCATAGCTAGAAAATCAAATTTTATTACATTTGTCTGCAGCTTTGTATCCTTGGTCATACAGATAGGGGGATCTGGGAGTTTTAATTTGAAAGGCAACCAGATTAGGGAAAACATTTAGAAATATTTAAACCTGACATACAGCTAAGCAATTAAAGTTTAAAAATTGCTTAGGCGTATGTAAATAATCAGCACCTTCAAACATATATTTTAATGTTGTAAGCCACCCAGAGTTGCCTTGCGGTGAGATAGGCAGCAAACAAATTTAATAAAATAAAATAAAATAAAATAAAATAAAATAAAATAAAATAAAA
>WNWU01000002.1:51186609-51217675 GCA_012654045.1 Ptyas mucosa
AAAATAAAATAAAATAAAATAAAATAAAATAAAATAAAATAAAATAATAAATAAAATAAAATAAAAAAATAAAATAAAATAAAATAAAATAAATAAAATAAAATAAATAAAATAAAATAACACAACATAACATAACATAACATAACATAACATAACATAACATAAAATAAAAAAATAAAAAAATAAACATGCAACAACTTTTTCTGTAGTCTATCATGATCCTCATCTAAGAAATTGTGGAGTTAATGGCAGGAGACAGAGAGAGGTCAACATTGTTTATTAAAGATTAACAGTATTAACATTAATCCTTCACTTTGAAAGGAGTATTCCTTTTTTTAAAAAAATTGTTCTTGTTTTGATAGTTACTCACGTGTGATCAAGTGCCTTCAAGTGAAGTATGCATTTATATGTTGTTATAAGAACTTATCCATTGTAAGAATCCAGCAATTTTTCACATTTAAAACAACAGAAATATTGGCTAGATCAGATACAGTGATGGCACTTACTTTTGAAATTTCAGAAGCTGATCAAGAAATCTCTTATTCCCCCAACACACACCTTTAAACATCTTCATGCTTAAAATATCCTTTGTGAAAAGCCTTCTTCCCCTGTGCTTTCTTAGAGAATCTTGTGGTTGCACAATGTTGTGTTCTTACATGGTTATTCAAGGAAATAGCAACAGCACCTAGACTTATATACTGCTTCATAGTGCTTTACAGGACTCTATAATCAGTTGACAGACTCAGCATATTGCCCCTGGGTTCTCATTTTACCCACCTTGGAAGGATGGAAGGTTTAGTCAACCTTGAACCAGTCAGGATTGAACTCCTGACAGTGAGCAGAGTCAGCCTGCAATACTGCATTCTAACCACCGAGCCACCGTGGCTCTTATTGGAAATAAATCTTATTGGAAAGAAATCTTTCTTTCTACAAATCCAGTAGTCCTGTCTATACTAAACTTTCAAACATCTAAAATATATAGATCGACTTAGTAACAGTTTGAAAATGTAATCCATCCATCCCACTTGTCTTTTCTACAAGAGATGAATTCTAGCAGGGCTGCATTGTAATTTGTTTTATGACCACAATGAATCCATTAGCAATGAAACATCCTAATAGGCACCCTGAAGGTTCTTTAATTCCAATTTTGGTTAGAGTGGCCCAGCATCTAATCAACAGACAGAGCTGTAGCTCAACTGGCATCAAGTGCATCAGATACAGATTCATACTTAACATGAGTTCCACTCAGGTTGGGAGAAATGGCTCCATGGAAATTTTTATGGATGCTGCCTCCTCTTGGCAAGTTGGTGGGTGGAAGAGTGGAAGAGTTTCTGAAAAGCATGGGCAGCTAGTGTATCTTAATATAATAAAAGGTCAATAACTTACATCTCTGTCCCATTCTCCTCCTTTACATTGCCACTTCTATCCACTTCTATTTTTATAGTTATAATGTACACTGAAGTTGACATTTGATTTTGTAGTACAAGGTGCAATGACAATAAACTAAACTAAACTTTACAGCTTTTGACACCTTCCAAAATAACATATAAAATAACAAATGCTAAATAAAATTAATTAATTAATTAAAAAAACCCATAACAAATGTCAAAGATGTCAATTCTGTGCTGTTTGTCCACCCCCCCTGATGTTTACCACTGATAGAACTAATGCCAGATTTTGTAGGTAAACCACCTTAAGTAGTTTGATATACAGGTAGTCTTCATTAAGTGATCACAACTGGGACTCGCAACTTAATCATTAAGTGAAGTGGTCACTAAGTGAAACTGTGGCTCTGCCTATGATCTTACTTTAGCTTTCCTTTGCTTTACAAAAGGTCATACAAATGAAGACTGATCACATTTTTTTTTATCACCATAGCAATGATGAATGGTCACCAAACAAGAAGAGCCGAGGTGGCGTAGTGGTTAGAGTGCAGTACTGCAGCTACTTCAGCTGACTGCTAGTTCAGCAGATTAGCGAATCAAATCTCACTGGCTCAAGGTTGACTCAGCCTTCCATCCTTCCAAGGTGGGTAAAACGATTGCCCCAGATTGTTGGGGGCAATATGCTATTTAGTATACTGTCTTTGGTGTAAGCCGCCCAGAGTCCTCAGAGAGTGGGCAGCATAGAAATATGACTAATAAAAAAATAAAAATTAATAAGGCAGTCACTAAACAAGGATTACTTGTAAATTCAGATCATCTCTACAATCACAAAGTTCAATGCAGGATTTAATTTTTAATTTAATTTAATTTAATTTCAGATTTATATACCACCCTTCTCCCTGAGGACTCAGGGCGGTGTACAGCCAAAATTAAAAAACATAGAATACAAACATTAAAAACAATTAAGAGTATATATAAATTTGGCCCCATACATTAAAAAGTGACTAACCAATTAAAACATTTAAAATTATTTTTTAAGCCAGCCCGGCATGAAAGGCACTGAGGTCATGGATTTTCCTTATCTCTGGGGGCAACTGATTCCAGAGGGTAGGTGCCCCCACAGAGAAGGCCCTCTCTGTGGGAGCGCACGGGTCGATGGGAGGTCATCGGTAGCAGCAGGCGGTCTCGAAGATAGCTAGGCCCTATGCCATGGAGCGCTTTAAAGGTGATAACCAACACCTTGAAGCGCACCCAGAAGACCACCAGAAGCCAGTGCAACTCACGCAGGAGTGGTGTTACGTGGGAGCGCCATGCTGCTCCCGTCACTACGAACGCGACTGCGTTCTGGACCAGTTGGAGCCTCTGGGTGCTCTTCAAGGGGAGCCCCATGTAGAGAGCGTTGCAGTAGTCGAGGCGAGAGGTGACGAGGGCGTGAGTGACTGTGCACAGGGAATCCCGATCAAGAAAGGGCCGCAATTGGCGGATCAGGAGAACCTGATAAAAGGTCCCCCTGGTTACAGCCGTCAGATGTTCCTCCAAGGATAGCTGCCTATCCAGGAGGACTCCCAAATTGTGAGCCCTTTCCGTAGGGGCCAGAGACTCGCCCCCAATAGTCAGTGATGGAGTCAACTGACTATATCGGGATGCCGAGAGCCACAGCCACTCAGTCTTGGAAGGGTTGAGCTTGAACCTGTTCTTCTCCATCCAGATCCACACAGCCTCCAGGCACTGGGACATCATTTCAAGGGCATCGTTGGGGTGGCCTGGGGTGGAGATATAAAGCTGGGTGTCATCAGCGTACTGGTGGTATCTCACCCCAAAGCCACGGATGATCTCACCCAGTGGCTTCACATAAATGTTGAACAAAAGGGCGAGAGGGACCGATCCCTGCGGCACTCCACAAATAAGAGGCCTCGAGGTAGACCTCTGCCCCCCTGCCAACACAAACTGCGACTGGTTGGAGAGAAAGGAGGAGAACCACCGTAGCACGGTGGCCCCCATCCCCAACTCTTCCAACCGGTGCAGCATGATACCATGGTCGATGGTATCAAAAGCCGCTGAGAGATCTAACAGGACCAGAACAGAGGAACAACCCCTGTCCCGAGCCCTCCAGAGATCATCAACCAACGTGACCAATGCCGTTTCCGTGCTGTGCCCAGACCTGAAACCCAACTGGAACGGATCTAGATAAGATGTTTCCTCCAGGAATTATGGAAACTGTCGCGCGACCACACTCTCAACAACCTAAGCAGGATGAGGGAACAAGATCACAGGATAAGGATCCTGACACAGGATAAGGCTATCCTTATCAAATAGCCAAAGATTAAAATAATATTTAATGTTTAATTTCCACAAAAATGCAAATAAGGCATGTATTTTTATATGCACACTCCAGTCTGATATGTATTTTTTTCTTACCAAGGTTGGAGTTTAGATTTATTTGACTTTTCTTTGCAATTACAAATATATAAACCATGAGAGTGGGATCAGAAAATGTCAAATGACAGTCATGACCATATGCTCAAAGTCTTGTTGATTTTTTCATATGTTGCATGTGAAAAGGGATTGGGCTTCAATCGCACAATCACAGTTACATCTTACTTTTTTAAAACTCCCCTTTCAGCTGCTTCTGTTATAAAACACAATGATAGGTTTTACATGCCCATTAAACCAAAGCCAAACAACAATATACGGTAGTTTGGCAGAATATGTAAATCCACCCAATACAACATTATAATCTTGCATTTTTGAGCACTAGTGTGGGTTTAAACGTCTAGGGTTGGAATGTTGAGTAAACCTGCTTATAATGGTCTGCACACTCTATAAGCCACAGTTTGCAAAACAAAATGTTTAGGTTTTGTATTATAATTTAGCTCAGTGCGATAATGAAATTAGTTTGTAAAATATTGGGATTAGACTTCTAATTAGGCATGGAGTAAGCATCATTAGGAATAATAATAGCACTTAGACTTATATACTGCTTCACAGTGCTTTACAGCCCTCTCTAAGCAGTTTACAGAGTCAGCATATTGCCCCCAACAATCTGGGTCCTCATTTTTACCAACCTCGGAAGGATGGAAGACTGAGTCAAACTTGAGCCAAACTGCCAAATTACAGGCAGCTGGCAGTCTGCAGAAGTATCCTGCAGTACTGCATTCTATCCACTGCACCATTATGCATAACTCATAATGCATTGTTAGTTACGGTTACTAAACTTTCCGCTGTGGTTTGAAACTGTCCATGTTCCTGCTTAAATTACCAAACTCTTTTCTCCAAAACTAATTTGTCAATATGTTTGTGTTCACATAAACTCATTAAATATGAAAACATATGATTTGATACTGGTGAGCAGCTCTTGAGAATTGTTCACAAGATCTCACAGTCAAGGGCATCTGAAGTCAGCTCAACTGAGAAGTTCACACCTCATTTTGGAATTAAAATATCTATTATTTTAAAACGGGATGCTTTGTAACTGTATCAGAAATCTCTGAAAAATTAAAATGAACCGCAATGAATCAAATATCCAGTTGGTGGGAATTGTATGGAATGTAGACAAAAAAACCCAACAGCAAAGGGGATTTCCACGTATATGTTCTCTTCCTTTGTTTGATTTCCCCACTGATTGCACACAAAGTATGAGATATTTCATAATCAGAATGCCTGTCCTTGGCACTAAGAGAAATTTAACTTTAAATTCCACACAGTAATATAGTTTATTAATTTGTATAAGTACCTGTAATAGAGAAATAAAATATGAACACGTATAGAGCTGTAGAAATGCACACAATAACACATCTTGTGTGAAGACTTTTAAAAATGGAAAATCACGATGAAACAGATTTAATACTGGAAAGGAAGCGACTTGAGCTAAATCTACAGTAACTGTGTCATTTGACCCCAGGCATTAGCAAACATTGTGGACTGGTACAAAATGCTACCTTTCAACGTTTTATGTTTTATTGGACTACAATTCTACACATAAAGGTAAAGGTAAAGGTTCCCCTCACACATATGTGCTAGTCGTTCCTGACTCTAGGGGCTGGTGCTCATCTCCGTTTCAAAGCCGAAGAGTCAGGGCTGTCTGAAGACATCTCCGTGCTCATGTGGTCGGCATGACTAAATGCCAAAGGCGCACGGAACGCTGTTACCTTCACACCAGAGGTGGTCCCTATTTTTCTACTTGCATTTTATACATGCTTTCGAACTGCTAGGTTGGCAGAAGCTGGGACAAGTAACGGGAGCTCATCCTGTTACGCAGCACAAGGGATTCGAACTACTGAACTGCCAACCTTTTGATTGACAAGCTCAGCATCTTAGCCACTGAGCCATCGCGTTCCACGTTTGCTTAGGACATACTTATAAATTGATATGAACACTTACTCAGAAAATTCAAATGAAATTCAAGCTATCCAGAGTCATGTGAAAGAGTGGCATATAAATTTAATCCATCTATCCATCGATCAGTCACTTTGTATGGATATGTTCTCCATATTTTTCATTTTATTTTCCAGATTTGAAATAATTTGAATCTCCTACTACAATCAGAATAATAGTTTCATGGGGGCATTCAAAAATACAGCTGTTTTACTATTAAATTCCTGTTCTACCTTACTGTATTTTTTAAATATATTTCCCCTTTACATCCAGAAAGAAAAATCAATTTAAAAAATGAAACAAATTCACTTTTAATTTAGTGCCAGCATGCATACCAATGTTTGCGGTTTAAATTTCAGTACTTTGATTAAATGTGCAACCAGTGAAAACCTTCTGTACTTATGTGGTTACTAACAAATGACTGTAGCTGAGTGTTAAGTACAGCAAACAAATTCATCTTGGCTGAATCTTCTCTTTAGGGCTATAACCCAAGTTATTTTTAATTCTGTATTTAAACAGCTGTGTGTTGTTCAACAAATTGAAAAAAAATCTATGTATTTTTGTAGAAACACTTTCTATTATTGGCCATATCTACCATTAGCAGAATAATTGATGTAACCATTGAAATTATTAGAACATTTTAAATCTGTCGAATTATCAATGCATCACGCACTGTAATACTTTTTATACATGGTGGGATTCAAATTATTTAACAACTGGTTCGTCCAGGGTCAGGTTGGCTGTCATAGGAAGCGTGGCCCATCCCCATCCTCCAGCTCCGCCACACATGTGGGATGACCCTCCTGCAATGGCCAACCTAACCCTGGGAGAACTGGTTGTTTAAAATACCACCCTCCCATCAAAGTGGATCCTGGGAGCTGCGCTGCAATGAAGAAAGGGGAAACGGAGCAGCCAGCACGAGGGAAGAAGGAGGAACCGGGAGAAGAAAGAGGGAAAGCGGCCTTCCCTCGCAGCACAGTGCAGCACCCAGGATCCACTTTGGTAGTGTGTGTGTGTGTGTGTGTGTGTGTGTGTGTGTGTACTTTAACAACTGGTTCGCCTGAACCAGTGTGAACCGGCTGAATCCAACCACTGCCTTTTATTAATATTTTGTTTTATACACACACACACGCACACACACACAGAATATATATATATAGTATATATATTGGTTGAATGGATAAGTATATAGTAAGCAAATAAATAAATAGAACCAGCTATGATAAAGAGAGTGCCAGTCTGGTGTAGTGGTTAAGGCATCAGGTTAGAAAATGGGAGACAGTGAGTTCTAGTAGTTAAGCTATCAAGGTGACCTTGGGCCAGTCACACTGACTTAGCCCTAAGAACAAGGCAATGGCAAATAACTTCTGAAATCTTCCCAAGGTAACTGCAGAGACTTGTCCTGGCACTCATTGGGAATCAAAACTGACTTAGAGAGGACAAGAAATGGAATAAGAACATAATAAATATGTTTATTTATTTAAATAAGTAGTATAAAATATTCTTACAATTCAAAATGTGCCTATCGGTTCATAACAGACTGTAGACATTGAGAGTATTTCTGAGAACAGCTTCCTGAGGGTGCTTTCCATTGAACATAATGGGATTTAATTTTGAATAGATATCAAATATCCTAGTTAATATGTTTAGCATTAGATTGTAAATTCAAATAACAATAGCAAAACTTTTTAGAAAAAAAGAACATGACTCATCCCCAGGAAAGAGTATTAAAATTCTATTTATTCCCTCCGAAGAGATCTGAGTTATGGTTAAGACTTCTATTGAAATCAGTAATACAGCTAACATGGGTGTCAAACATGATTGCGTCACGGGCCAGATCGTGATGTACCGTGATGTTTTTTGCCTTTGTGGAGCTGGAGTGGGCGTGGCCTGATGTGATGTAGACTCTGACTGGGCAGGGTCTGACGAGGTCAGGGTCTGACGAGGAGATGGGAACAAGTCTTGAAGGCAACATCTGGGTTGACTTTGACCCTGTAGCGAAGGTTGTTGAGTCCGTGGTGGCACACCAACTTCCACAATTCCTGGAGGAAATGGATTATCTAGACCCGTACCAATCGGGTTTCAGGCGTGGACACAGCATGGAAACGGCATTGGTCGCCCTGGTGAATGACCTCTGGTGGCCCAGGGATAGAGGTTATTCCTCTATCCTGGTCCTACTTGACCTCTCAGCGGCTTTTGATACCATCGACCATGGTATCCTACTGCGATGATTCGGGGGGTTGGGGGTGGGATGTTTTACAGTGATTCTCCTCCTACCTCTTGGGTCGCACGCAATTTGTCTGGGCAGGGGGACAGAGATCTTCCCCAAGGCCCCTCATTTGTGGGGTGCCTCAGGGATCGGTTCTCTCCCCCTTGCTCTTTAACATCTATATGAAGCCGCTGGGTGAGATCATTCATAGTTTCGGGGTGAGGTATCAGCAATATGCTGATGATACCCAGCTTTACATCTCCACCCCGGACCAACCCAGGGATGCCCTTTCTGTGATGTCTAAGTGCCTGGAGGCGGTACAGGTCTGGATGGGTAGGAACAGGCTCAAACTCAACCCCTCCAAGATGGAGTGGCTGTGGATGCCGGCATCTCCTGATCTAGCAACTCCATCACTCTTGATGGGAAGGGAGTTGCTTACTCCCTCTGAAAGGGCTCGCAATCTTGGCGTCCTCCTGGATTCGCGGCTGTCCTTACATGACCATCTGATGGCCGTGACCAGGGGGGCTTTTGCGCAGGTTCGCCTGGTGCACCAGTTGCGACCTTTCCTAGATAGGGATGTCCTCCGTACAGTCACTCATGCTCTCGTTATCTCTCGTCTGGACTACTGCAATGCCCTCTACATGGGGCTGCCCTTGTGGTGCACCCGGAGGCTCCAACTGGTCCAGAATGTGGCCGCGCGGGTTGTTATGGGAGCTTCCTGTTACTCCCGTGTTACACCTCTCCTGCACGAGCTGCACTGATTGCTGGTGGTCCTTCGGATCCACTTCAAGGTGCTGGTACTTACCTACAAAGCCCTTCATGGCATGGGCCCGGGGTACTTGCAGGACCACCCCCTACCGGCCTCCCACTGCCCAGTGCGCTCACATAGGACTGCCCTCGGCCAGACAATGTTGCCTGTTTGCGCCCAGGATGAGGGCGTTCTCTGTGGCCGCACCGACTCTCTGGAACGAGTTACCCACTGGGCTCCGGACGGTCCCCGACCTCCGTTCTTTCCACGGTGACCTGAAGATGTGGCTTTTTCAACAAATCTCCTGATATGTTGGAAGTTTTAGTTTTAACCGTTTGGGGATTTTAATTGGATTATTTCAGTATTCATTTTACTGTCTTGTTGTTTTATTGTTGTGAGTCGCCCTGAGTCCTTCGGGAGAAGGGCGGCATATGAGTATGATAAAAATAAATAAATAAATAAATGTATCTGGCTCGCGGGCTGCCAGTTTCACAGGCCTGAAGGCTAGATATTTGCAAACTTCCATCTCCTTTTATTTAAAGAGGCTTTACCCAACCTATCACCCTTAATGGCTCCCAAAATTTTCATACGGCATGGTTAAGCACTACCCATATCTGTAACTATCTGGAAGGCAACAGGTTGAAAGGCTTCGGGATGCAGTTCTGACATGTCCTCATAAGAGTTAAAAGAACTTCTTCACCATCTCTATTCTTGTCAATTAAGTTTATTTTGGCTAAACCCCAGAATTGCAGAATGAGATATGTTAGATGTTGTATTTTAAAAGAACGTTAGCTCTCCTATTTATATGAAGAATTACTTATTAGCAAATACTTATTGAAAAACAAATATTCAGCTACTGGTCCTGATTTGAAGAAACCACCTGCTATGTGATATATTTATAACTTAAAAGTAGTGTTACGTGTGTTATATGAAAACCTTCCAAATTATATTTTACTCAGTTTTGGCAGAAGAAACCAAAGTACTTCAGAACTCAAAAACTAAGACTTGTATTGGACATTTTAGACATTTGTGCATTATCACCATATAAAACAAAGCATAGAACTGTGAATGAATATTTTAAGATAGATAATCACATACCCCAACCCAAACCAAAGTGATTATATAATTAACAATATCCAGCGCACATTATTTTTTTTATTTTATTTTATTTTATTTTATTTTATTTTATTTTATTTTATTATTTTATTATTTTATTTTATGCATATCATTCAATTCTCTGGGAATTAACTACATCTCCCAGAATTCTCCAGCAATATATTTGGAGGATGTTGGATGAATAAAGACCACTATCACTAGATCGCTATCAAATCAGTGAACAGAACCATGGCATTGAATGTGCTAGCTAGAACTGCAGTGACATGAGTGACTGCATGCCTTGCAGCTAATGATGTCATAATCCACCATGTCAATGGCTTCATTGATTATTCACCATCCTGTCTCCCCTCTGTTCCCACTTATCTTCTGTTGCTTTTGCCACTGAGTGAAATTGAATTGAAAGAAGTAAATCAGTAATAATTTCTCCTTCTTCAAAGCTGATAGCAGACATAGTGGAGTGAAGATAAAGATTCAGACAATAATGAGGACAGACTATTAAGCCTTTCCACAGCATAGTTTACCTTGGAGTGCAAAAAAAAGTTATAAGTGGATCCATAATGTGGGAAGTCTACATACAACAGAACTTAATCCAATAGTTGAGAGATGTGAAGCTCCTATTAATGCTTGGAAAGACCAACAAGTAGGGAATTATATAATGACGTTATATAGTTATGAAACACTGGTTTCATAACTAGAAGACGAAAACCAAGCCTGATTTTCAGTATTTGTTGGGTTCTGTTCCATTCTGAAGACTGTCATTTCCAAACTGTGTCAGGAAGGAAAGGAAAATTATAAAAAATGTAGAGCTATATTGGGGGGGGGAGGGGTATTTGCATCTGACTGTAAAGGCAGAACTTGGATTTCTGTGGGATAATCAAGTTGTAGTCAATATCATTTCAAAGTTCTTCTAAAACTATCAATTCAGATGTCCGAAAAACAGCAATATATTTTACAAATTTCTGTTGGGAAATGGGGAGGGGAGAGGTTATATTCCAGAATAAGCAGAGATTAAAAAAAAAAAGGTTGGGGAGAATATATCACTCATCACTTGGGAGGCGGGAGTTACCCTTTCTTCATATGCCCTCTCTAAACAGTATCCTTGTGGCTCTCAGGAATCACCTATCTTTGATGGAGCTGAAAAGACATTTCTCCCACTCATTTCTATTTTCTGCTCAATGCCCTCACTTTAATTGCTGGCACAACTAATCTGACATGTCACTAACAACCTGGAGGAGGTAATCAACTATTTTGCCCTTCTGACCTATTATACATTATATGTGTTCTATTCTTTGTCTTGCCAGTGGACTAGTAAGTAAATGTTTATATACTATTATGTCAAACTGTATTCTGGAGGATTGTGTAAGAGCTGGAACATTCATTATAAATGTATAATTGATCTCTTCCTTATTCAAAAAAAAAAAAAAAGAAAGAAGAAGAAGCAAATATAACACCTTAAATAATTCTACCATTTCTTTTACATTCTTCTTTATAAAAAGATAGATCCATGTATATCACAGTTAATGTGTTCTGCCCCAGCTACGGACCCCAAAGAACGCAGCACACACAAAGTCCATCAGGAAGACCAGACCAAAAAATCAATTCCACTGGAAGGCTAAAACTTTTGAGAGTGGCTATAATAACAAAAGAATCTTGCAAGTCTATTTGTGCTGTACCTTTCCCCTTTTCTTCATAGTTCAGTGAATTAAGGAGGTATTCGTCTGAGCCTCTTTGGCATATGCTTTGCCTCTTGTGGGCCTAAAATACCATTCACACCCTGTCACTTCAATAATGGATCTTTCACATCTCTATCAAGGTCATTTTCCTTATTCTGTACAGTTGATATCCTATTGATTTCAATAGAAAATATAAGCAATTTTGTGAAACTGAGAAAACAACACAGAAAAAGACAATAGCAAATCACCTCCATGTTGATGCCAAAAATACGTTTTCTTTAATTACTTAATTAAGATTAATTAATCTATTTACATAGCTGTCCAACTTGCAGATCAAGACCCTGGGCAACTAAAGTAGGATTAAAACAATACAAAACAAAACAAATGTTAAAGCCAGATTACAGTCATTCAATATCAAATCATTAATAGATCCATCTGTAATCTTGGTTCCTGCATCCTATTCCATGCATCTGAAATATATTTTGATTCATGAAATCTTAAGAGATTTTTTTTTAGTATTTACAGTGGCATAAAATTTTGTATTTTTCATACAAAAAACTAGAAAGAACTTGCTTGCTTATTTACATTTTTATACACACACACATACATACATACATACATACTGTACATACATACATACGCCATCCACTTCAATGAGGAACTAAAGGTGGTTTACAATCAGGAATAACAGACCAAGAAAAACAACATTTCAACTAATTTATCAATTTATTTCTCCTTGATATCACTGTTTTGAGTTCTTTTATGAAGAATGTTTAAAAAGGTAACATCTCCGTATGAAGTTCAATTCATTATTTATTTATTTATTTATTTTGTCAAGCATGTATTAGATAACATATATAAATATAGACATAATTCATGAGATGGATACAAATAAAAGGGAACATTAGGACAGGGACAGTAGGCACGCTGATGCGCTTATGCACGCTTCTTAAAGACCTCCTAGGAATAGGGTGAGGTCAACAGTAGACAGTCTAAGGTTAAAGTTTTGGGGGTTTGGGGAAGAAACCACAGAGTCAGGTAGTGCATTCCAGGCATTAACCATTCTGTTGCTGAAGTTGTATTTTCTGCAATCGAGTTTGGGGCCGTTTATCTTAAGTTTGTACAGTATCTATTGTTTGCTTGTGTATTGTTGTGGTTGAAGCTGAAGTAGTCATTGACAGATACAACATTGTAGCAGATGATTTTATGTACTACGCTTAGATCAGAATGAAGGCGGAGTAGTTCTAAGTTGTCTAAGCCCAAAATTTCAAGTCTGGTGACATAAGGTATTCTATTGCGGGTAGAGGAATGGAGGACTCTTCTCGTGAAATATCTCTGGACTCTCTCAATTGTATTGATGTCCGATATGCAGTGCGGGTTCAAGACAGATGAACTGTATTCAAGAATTGGTCTAGCAAATGTTTTATATGCTCTAGTTAGTAGTATAATATTACCAGAGAAGAAGCTACGCAAGATTAGGTTAACAACTTTTAATGCCTTTTTGGCAATGCTGTTACAGTGAGCTCTGGCACTTAGATTGTTTGAGATGAGTACTCCAAGGTCCTTGATAGAGTGAGGGTCGTCTACGAGGTCGTATCCGCCCAGCTTGTGTTTTGTGTTTTGATTTTTTTTGCCAATGTGTAAGACAGAGCATTTGTTGGTTGAGATTTGGAGTTGACAATTGTTTGACCATTCTGACAGATAGTCAAGGTCTTTTTGTAGGGTAGCAGTATTGTCTGTGGTGTTGAATAGTTTTACATCATCAGCAAAGAGAACACTATTGCTTATAATAAGATTTCAAAAGTCATTTATGTAAAGTATAAAGAGTGTGGGTCCTAAAACGCTTCCTTGGGGGATACCACTGTTAACAGGTGCAGGGTTTGTTTGATAGGGAATTCCCTATTTTGACTACTTGTTGTTTGTTTGATAGGAACACAGCTATCCACTTATGCAGGGAAATGACATAAGATTTTAGTTTTAGAAGTAGTTTGTCATGTACTACTGAATCAAAGGCTTTACAGAAGTCTATATAAATTGCATCTATTGCTTTACTCTGGTCAAGTTGTGATGTCCATGGGTTTTTGCAGTGTAAGAGTTGCAGATTGCAGAAGCCAAACTGCTTGTTAGAGAGTAGGTTGTTTGTCTCTAAGTAGAGGATAATGGATTGGTTTATAATTGATTCCATGGCTTTGCATGTGATGCAACATAATGAGATTGGTCTGTAATTTTCAACTAGGCTGGGGTCACCCTTTTTGAAGATAGGGTTCTTCAATTTCCATAAAGTTTTCTCGGCAATTATACAAAAGTGATTTCCCATTGCCTTCTTTTGGGGCATCCAAGTTCTAACCCACTTTATTTCTGTGCCCAAAGTCACCTGCTGACACATCAAAAGAAAAGTAATATATTATTTAAAAATAATATTAATTTAAGCCATTTTAATTCTTTATTCTGTCCTCAAAACTCACTCCTCTTCCAAACTGTTTTCTGGATGGCTATAGTCACATTTTCATAATTTTTTTTTACTATATTCATGTCATTGTTCTTTGAGGAAATCCTTGCACTTTTGTTGATACACAAAATTTTGGCCATGAAGTTTATATATATTTTTTTAAAGACATCCAACAATGTGAGTAACAAAAGCTGCAGCAGTAGTTGGAATAAAACAACACTTGAAGAAATCAGGTCAAAGTTTGCCAAATCTTGTTACTTTTGGAGCACTCGTGTTTAAAGGCCAACTATTTCTAATTTAATACCCATTTTGCTGACCAGATTGGTCCTGATTGTTTCTTAAAATAGCTATGTGAGGGCAATGACAAAACTCAATTTCCCCAACTATTATTTGAGAGCATGAAGTAAATATTGAAAATACTAGTAGCTAAGAGTTTGAACAGGTGTCTGATGCAAGGGGAACTTAAGGACCATTTCTAGTACATCGACTGTGTCACAAGAAACACATGTGCTTCTGAATATTGCTTCCTTCAGCTGTCACTTAATAATATATTATATACTATAAAATGTCAAGAGGCGCAAACATCCAATCTTTGGAGCAGGAGTATCTGCAGAGGGAGGTTAAAAAAAAGTCAAGATGGCAGCTGCAACTACACAATTCAACTTTACCCCGTGTTATAGGGGTGAGCTAATTTGACAAATACTGCAAAAGCTGAGAACCAGATGACAGAAAGGGCTTTGACAAACTCCCTGAATTTGATTATCATCTGGCTTATTGTTAGTTTAATGGGTCTTTTTTGCTTAGGAGACAAAATTGAATTTCACCATTTTTCCCCCTTTGAATATGAGGTTTAGATAGCAGTGCAGTCTTTCTGTTGTCATGGGCCTCTTAATAACCCTAGCTTTTACTTTAAATATCATTGTTACCATTCACATATAGCTGGGCTAAGCCCACATTTTGTACCCAAGACTACTGTACTAAGACCATTTGACTATTTTTAATGGGATGTTTGTCAACTGGGTATCCTTTTCATAATTTGTTTATTTTCAAGAGTCAATTCTACAACAATTCTGTCACTTAAGAATTTGCTGTTCTAATAATTGTTTGGACACAGATTTATTTACCTTAATCCTTTAAAAGATTTGAGACTATTTTGTACCAAAATATTTTACTTTTTTGCCATTTTATTTTCTGGATCAAGTTTGCTTATTTAGTCAGGTTCCTGATTTATCCCCCAATAGTTCTATGAGATGAGTTGGTTGTAAAAATGTAACTGGCTCAAAGAATGTCAAGTCAATTCCATTGTTAAATGAGAATTTGAACTCTGGTTTTACAACTAGTTCATAATTATAGTTCAGTGGTAGCAAAAAGCTACCTCTCAAAAGTGCTTTTCAAAAGGCTACTGGACTTTCTTGGTTTTTTCCTTGAAAACATTTCGCTTCTCATCCAAGAAGTTTCTTCAGTTCTGATGGAATGACATTTAGACATTCAACATTCAACATCAAAGGCTACTTTTACAATATCTTTATTGTAGCTTTCCCCCCACAATTGAAACCTCACATATTCATTATCTAAATATTTTAATATTCCAGAAGTGAAAGTTCTTGGCAATTAAAAGTTATTTCGAATAAGAATTGAAAGTTGTATATAATTATCTAAAAAAACCTAAATGGAACTGTGATTCATGTTAAAGGAAAGTGAGATTTTGAATGTGATGTTCAAATATGTGTTTGAGTTTTAAAATCAAGGCCTGTAATACAGGAATATGGATTTTGTCAGATTTGATGAGCTTGCTGGATAGCTGCAGTAAAAATATACAGTGCACATGTGCAGAAATAGTGATTTTTGCAGTAATATATAACACAAAAATATAATGAAACTCCATGCTGACCGCAGTTGAGTATGTTGACAATAGCAGCAGTATGGCCGATCAATAATAGAATACAGGAAAAGGTGAATTTATAAGAAGTCGAAACTTGGAACACTATAAAAAGAAATATGTGGTAAGCTTGTCATAAAAGTTCAAAATTGGTTAACTGTAAAGCAAGTTTCTGTTTGCATATTGACAGAGTTGGTGAAGAACAGCACCCTCCCATTGGCATGACAAAAGGCATTCAAGTAGAAAAACACAAAAAGTTTGATATGCAATGTGAAATATTCCTTCGATAATGCTCAAAAGCTTCTGTGGAGAACAATGAGTCTGTGGTCATTGCTGTACACAAAATGCCTCATGAAGGACTGGAAATAAAATTGGCTGCAGTTGGCAGTAGGACCACAGAAGCTATTTTTAACTTCGCTTTTCATATGCCTTCATTTCCCCATGTCTTTATTCCAGATGCATTTTTGTTAGGCTAGTGCCATGATGGTGAACCTATGGCACGGGTGCCACAGATGGCATGCAGAGCCATATTGGTGGGCATGCGAGCTCAGCTCCGGCACGTATGCGTGCGCCAGCCAGCTGATTTTCGGGCCTTCTGGGCCCACCAGAAGTCAGGAAACACACTGTTTCCGGCCTCCGGAGGGCCTCTGGGGGGTGGCTGGAAAAGGCCGTTTTTGCCCTCCACAGGCTCCTAGAAAGGCTCTAGAGCCTGGAGAGAGCAAAAAATGGGCCTACCGGGCCCACCATGCCATCGCGTGCCAAAAGTGGGGGGAGCACGGGGGGGCGGGGCGCATAGAATTATGGATGTGGGCACGCATGCATGTGACCCCACCATGCTCCCCCTGCTTTTGGCACGCGATGACAAAAAGGTTAGCCATCACTGGGCTAGTGACTAATCTTATTAGTGGAACTGCCTTGGAGGAAGGGTGTGATGAGTGATGGAAAAATACGGTACTTTAAGATAAAGATCCATGTTCACTTCAGAGTCTAATTTTGAAGAGGTCTATAGATAGTTGTTTTTTTTTTTTTTACTTTTTATTAGATTTATGTACCGCCCTTCTCCCCGAGGGGACTCAGGGCGGTGAACAGGCAAAGATAAAAGACATAGATACAAAATTTAAAAAACCAATTAAAACCGAATTAAATAATTGCCCCAACAATTCAAAACCCGTTTTTTAAAATATATAAATCCCGAATCTAAAAATTTGGATTATGAAATTAAAATTTAAAATTTTCTTACAAAAAGGGAAGAGATTATACCAGGCCCGCCTGATGGAACAAGAAAGTTTTTAACTCACGGCGGAAAGCACGAAGATCCGAGATCCGCCGAATCTCTGGGGGGAGGTCGTTCCAGATAGTGGGTGCCCCCACAGAAAAGGCTCTCCCCCTGGGGGCTGCCAGTCGACATTGTTTGGCCGACGGCACCCGGAGGAGCCCCTCTCTGTGGGAGCGTACCGGTCGGTGGGAGGCTATTGGAGGTAGTAGGCGGTCCCGTAAGTACCCGGGTCCTAAGCCATGGAGCGCTTTAAAGGTGGTAACCAACACCTTGAAGCGCACCCGGAAGACCACCAGGAGCCAGTGCAGCTCGCGCAAGAGCAGTGTCACATGAGAGCGCCACATCGCTCCCATCACCATCCGCGCGGCCGCACTCTGCGCCAGTTGGAGCCTCCGGGTGCTCCTCAAGGGGAGCCCCATGTAGAGAGCATTACAGTAGTCCAGGCGGGAGGTAACAAGGGCATGAGTGACCATGAGTAAGGAGTCCCGATCCAGAAAGGGGCGCAACTGGCGAATCAGGCGAACCTGATGAAAAATCCTCCCGGTCACGGCCGTCAGATGCTCTTCTAAGGACAGCCGTGAATTCAGGAGGACGCCCAAATTGCGCGCCCTCTCTGTGGGGGCCAATGATTCGCCCCCAATAGTCAGCGATGGTACCAGCTGACTATATCGGGATGTCGGAAACCACAGCCACTTGGTCTTGGATGGATTGAGTCTGAGCCTGTTCTTCCCCATCCAGATCCGCATGGCCTCCAGGCACCGGGACATCACTTCAAGGGCATCGTTGGGGTGGTCTGGGGTGGAGATGTACAGCTGGGTGTCGTCAGCGTACTGATGATATCTCACCCCAAAACCATGGATGATCTCACCCAGCGGCTTCACATAAATGTTGAACAGGAGGGGTGAGAGAACCGATCCCTGTGGCACCCCGCATATAAGGGGCCTAGGAGTCGATCTCTGCCCCCCTGCCAAGGACCCTGCCAAGGACCAAGATAGGCCTGAGATTTTTGCTTAGCGGTGGGCATCGGACTTTATGTCCTTTCCCTTAGAAATAAAAACAACAGCAAGAAGAATATAACAAGCACTGTTGTATTTATCCAAATGAATATCATGAACTAATTGACTGGGGATTGACTAAATCTATTTAAAGTCTACAGACTGTAGAAAATTGCTTTTTTTTTTACAATCCAAAATTATAGATACTATACTATTCTTAAGACATTAACCCTCAATGCCCTCCATTTGCTTTCTTATCCTAGTAGCACTAGTTAGGAATTTTGTCGCCGCTGAAGTCATTTTAGGAATTTGATCACAAAGAAGCTAGTAACGTAACATTCATTTTAACATCCGGGAAAAGGATGTTCAAAACAGGATTAATCATACATCCTAAAATAAAAGTTACAATAGAGGAGTTTCAATATCCTGGTTATTATGGGAAATCACTCTTTTTGGAGAACTAGTTCCCTCACATCAGGGGTGTCAAACTGGATTTCTTCAAGGGCCAGATCAGCATTGTAGTTCTCCTCTGTGGGGGGGGGGGGAGATGGGATGACTAGCACCCAGTGGGCCAAAATGGGGAGCAGAAGGGCTCGTGTGGCCCCCCTGCACCCCGTTTTGTCTTGGCAAGGTGCTGTAGGAGGCCCATTTTGGCTGCCAGAGGCACTATGGGCCAGTCCTTTGCCATTTCCAGGCTGGCCCCGTAGGCCAGTTTTAAGAACCCCGCGGGCTGTATCGGGTCCTCGGGCCTTGAGTAAGACACCCCCTGCCTTGCATGGTCCTCACTTCTTATTCTAAAGAATATCAAGAGCAAGATACTTTAGGTGTTGTTTCCAAATTCTGGTCAGTGATACCTCTCTTCAATTTGAGCATTTGCAAAGTTTAGAATGATCTAAACTTGTCCAGCCTTGTCAAATCAATACATATTTGTCATCGCTTGTCTTCTAAGAAAGTAGTGCCAATAAGCCAGTAGAAATTTCTAAAAATGTATAATTTTAGCCATAATTCAATAGTAGCTAACTCAACTAAAATCAAAAAAAGGACACAAATCTGTTTCCAGTAACAAAACTGTTTTAGAGACACAACTTGTGATATGAAAAAGAGCTCTTTGATCTCTCAGTGGCTTTTGATACAATCAACCACAGTTTCCTCCTGAGCTGGCTCTGTGGGTTGGGGGTTGGCTTCTTTTTATAGGTAGTTCTTGACTTATAACAGGTCACTTAGCAACCATTCATATTTACGACGGCACACCCAAAAACTACTTGCGATCAAGTTTAAAGCTACCCCTTGTGGTGACGTGATCACATTTTGGGCATGTAGCAATTGGCTCATCTTCATGGTCATTTGCAGGTTCCTGCAATCATGTGACTGTAATTTTCAACATTTTTGACTGGTTTCTGGAATTACTTCTGATTTCTGGGAAAAAAATGCTCAAGGGAAAATGGATTACTTACTAACCAAGGCGTTCATATAATGTCTGTGATGTTCACTTAACAACCACTGCAAAAATGTTATAAAATTGGGTCCGGTCACATGATGACTTGCTTAATAACCAAAATGACTTACAATTGTAATGATAGATCCAGTTAGGGTCATAAGTCATGGTCTATCTATATAATGATTCTCTCTTCTGGGGCTGGTTCCTGTTAGTGTTAGTTGGGCACAAGCCCCTCTTGCGTGGGGTAGCAGAGATTTGGAGCTGGGATTTTTCTAACTTTTCTGTGGGTGAGCCTTAACTCTAGCTCTAACCTGAAATGACTTCACTTTTCAATGGAGTTTTCACATGCAATGTGCCTAGGGCAGCGTTGGCTAGCCTTTTCTGGACCAAGTGCCCAAAGCGCATGTGCACCCGAACCCCCAAAATGCAATGAACGTGCATACCCCATGCATGCGCCCCACCACTGTGCATGCATGTGCCCCCCACATGCCCCCCATCATCCGTGCATGAACAGCAGAGACCCAACAACCAGCTGGCCAGTGGGAGGTGCGCCTGCATGCCTGGCGGATCTAAACTGAGGCAACGGCTCGCAAACCCACAGAGAGGGCGCTGCGTGCCACCTGTGGCACATGTGCCATAGTTCGCCATCACAGGCCTAGGGCCTCTTAGGGGGAGGGGTGGAGGGGAAGAGCACCTGGAAAGCAAGCTGGTCTTTAGCATAAAGAGGCACTCTTAAGTTGATGCAATGTTGGTTTTGGGACCAGACCTCACAGGGCCTAACTTGGACCTTAACCCTTATGCCCATTTATACTAATATGCTTACAATAGAGATACTGAATGAATGGCAAAATATCTGGTAAGATCCTGGCTAATTGCTTAAAGCAAAAGAAAGGTAAGGCAATGATTCTAATTATTAGAGGTGAAAGAGATGTCAATTTTACAAATTTTATTTGAAATTATATAGTAAACCAGAGAACATATTAAAAAAAAGATACAGAGGCTTTTAAAAATAAAAATTAATTTACCACGTTTAGATGATGTCACCTTTGCTTTTTAATATCTATGTGGAATCCCTGGCTTATGCCATTGGATATCATTGGGAGATCTACAGAATAGTACATAACTCATTAGAAGACAAATTGATTTTATTTTCAAATGACATTCTTTTGTTTATTTCTAAACCTCATATTATTATTCCAGGGTTGCGAAAGCAGCCTTTATTGAAATAGCAGGATACTCTATTAACCGATCCAAAAATGGAGTTGATGCTTACGTATGGGAGGAAATCATGGTACGAAGTCAATGCCTTTTTCATTTGCTGCACTTTTTATACAAAGTACATTATTTGCCACTGTAATTTGATGAATCAGAAAATAAGAATAAATGTTATGCTTGGTTTACTTTTCCTCAAGTGTTTGTTTTACAGATGAAATCAAACACAAAGAATCAGCACCCTCTAGCGCAGTTCCAAAACAATGCTGTTTGTTGTATAGGCAAGAAAACAAAAACTTGCTGTCACAAATTGTGTTAAAACAATTGTTAAATGAGATGAATATACACACTTTTTACACGGAGAGTTATAGAATGACAATGATATTTGAGTTAAAACATTTAAATAAACCAAATTATTTAGAGATATCCGATGCCACTGGTTATTGATGGGTTTATCTGTAACTGGAGGTTGGTTATTATTATTCTAATTATATCAGTTCTTCACAACTTTTTTCCTTCATTACCCATAACTTTTTTTCCAGAATTTTGTTCTGTGTTCAGAGTTTGGTTTTGTGTTCTTAGTGAAGGCAAGAGTGGAAAATCCTACTTCACATATGTACAGTAGGTACTTGGAAACAGCAATAATTGCATTACAGCCTCCCCAGCTACCACACAATTCACTGTGAATTGTTAACCAGAAAAACTCCAAATACTGACCATTTGACCTAGTGCTTGATCACCTGCAAAATCATTAATAGGTTTGTATGCAGTTATCCCCGCCCCCCCCAATAACATTTTAACCCAATTTTGGGTAATTTACTTAGGTTTGGGAAACACTGATTTATATAGTGGATCTTTATTGTAAATTTCCAAGAATCTCTTTTGTTTGCCGCAAATATAAGTAAAATAAATAACATTTGTAAAGAGCAGATATATTCAGGAACTGGTGCATTAGTTAATTAAATGGTTCATCAATTGGCTGTATCAAGGCACAGTATAACATGAACTAACAATATGGTAAAAAAGCAGTGATGAAATGTAAAATTCATTACTACCGGTTCTGTGGGCATGGCTTGGTGGGGGGGTAATGTGACTGGGTGGGCGTGGCCAACTTTTTTTTTTAAACTTTTACTTTTAAAAGCATTTTTTCTACAACCTCTTCAGCCCGAAGAGGCTATAGAAAAAAATGCTTTTAAAAGCCTCTGATGATCAGGCAACTCAGCTGGGATCGTCAGAGGCTTTTAGAAGCATTTTTTTCTACAACCTGTTCTGCCGAAGAGGTTGTAGAAAAAATGCTTTTAAAAGCCTCTGATGATCCCAGCTGAGCCGTGCGATCATCAGAGGCTTTTTAAACACTTTTAAAAGCATTTTTTTGGCTGAAGAGGTTATAGAAAAAAATCCTTTTAAAAGTAAAAAAAAAGCCTCTGATGATCGCATGGCTCAGCTGGGCATGGGGGGGGGCGCAGGAATTTTTGCTACCAGTTCCCCAAACCACCCGCTGTCATCGCTACCAGATTGGGCGATCCGGTCCGAACCGGGAGAATTTCACCCCTGTATAAAAGGTATAAATATGCCAAGGTATAGAACAAACTTTATAGGTAGTCCTTGATTTACAAACAGCCATTTAGGAACCAAAGTTACATTCCCTCCCAAGGTACTTATGACCTGGTTCTGAAATTCTAATGGCTGGGTCCCTCCTGCAGTCACGTGACTCCATTTTGAATGCTCAGCAACTGGGCCACATTTACAATTGTTTGCACGCTCATCACCTGACAATTTTCAATGTTTTTGCCAAAAACTAGTGTTTGTTTCTGAATTTTGGAAAAATGCCCTATGGCAAACAATTAGTTCATTTAATGACAGCTGCAGAAAAGTTTGTAAAATAGAGCTGGTTATACAGAGCTCTTAAAATAGAGCCTTCTCTGTGGGGGCACCCACCATATGGAACAAGCTCCCCCCTGGAGATATGGACAACCCTGGATCTTCGCGCTTTCCGCCGTGCCCTCAAAACGTTTCTATTCCAGCAGGCCGGCCTGGACTAACCTCTTTTAAAACTACTTTTAAATTTTTAAATTTTAATCTTATATATTGGGGTTTTTAAATCTTGTTTCAGGACCAAATTATTTAATTGTATTAAACAATCTTTAAATATTTATATTATATGTATTTTATTGTTTGACTGTACACCGCCCTGAGTCCTTCGGGAGTAGAGCAGTATATAAATTAAATAAATAAATAAATAAATAAATAAGGGTCACCTGCATTACAAACCTCACAATTTACGACCGTAATGGGCAGGCTCTCTTACTGTTGTAAGTCAAGGAATACCTGTATTTCAATAAATATATCAGATTTTACGTGACTCTGATCTCTTCTATGTAGCAATCTCTCAACTGAACAGTTAAGAACTATACATTTGTCAGTTCTGCTGGTTAGATATTTAGAAGTGTAATGAAGGAGGTAAGATAACGTTGAGATCTTGTAGGTTGTTTTGTGAAGTAAAGAGTCTAAAAACTGGGTCCTGGCTGAAGCATATAATTGGCATTCAAAGAAACCATTCATAGTGTCTTCTATACTGGGGCCTCAATTTTCCCTCACTGCATGGTGGAATTGCCCACATGTAACCAAGGATCAAATCACATTTGCAAAGAACCCTTAAGGACGGTGATTGGTGCTTTTGTTTTTTGCTGGCTGGTGATTTTTACTGGAAAGAGCAAAGAAACCAGGAAACCCACTGATTGCTTTCTGCAGTAAATCTGTAAGGAGAGCAGTATAAGGTTGTGCAAAGTTTGCTGACACACTTTTCTGCTGCCCCAGTGACGGGAGGAGGAAAGGTCTCTAATGTGACTATGAGGAAAAATCCATTAACACTAAATAACAAATAGGATCAATTTTATTAGGATCAATACTACACAAATCCTGCCCTCAATAATTGTGAATAATGAATAGTGTAGAATAAAAGGCTTTATTTCAGTGGTGAAATCCAATTTTTTTTACTACCGGTTCTGTGGGCGTGGCTTGGTGGGTGTGGTGTGGCTTGGTGGGCCTGGCTTGGTGGACGTGACAGGGGAAGGATACTGCAAAATCTCCATTCCCACCCCACTCCAGGGAAAGGATACTGCAAAATCCCCATTACCTCCCCACTCCTGGGGGAAGGATACTGCAAAATGTCCATTCCCACCGCACTCTGGGGCCAGCCAGAGGTTGTATTTGCCGGTTCTCCAAACTAATCAAAATTTCTGCTACCAGTTCTTTAGAACCTGTTAGAACCTGCTGGATTTCATCCCTGCTTTATTTTTGCCTTTCGGCAGTCTTTATTAGATTTCTCTCCCTTCATCCCTAATCATTAGTTATTCTGGCTTTTGATGGTGGGGTTTGTAATTTAACACCTTTGGTCAGCCCTAGTTTTGAATTTAATGTTTAGATATATTAGGTTGCTGTATAGAAAGCAGAAAGCAAGAAGATATAAATGTAATTTGTTTTTTAATTTTTTGATGGATAAATCCAAGCAATAATTGTCCAATCAGAGCTTTGTCACTTGGGCAACCAGGAAGATCTAGGCAGAATTAGAATGACTCACCTGTAACGGCAAATATGAGTTTGGAGGGTGGAAAAAAGAGGCCTGTGGAGATTTTTAGCCAAAAAATGACAACAAAATGAACAAACCCATGTTTCTATGTCTATTAGTAAAGGTTTAGCATTTAATTGTTTGAACATAATTATGGCCTCTTACTTGTCATTGTTTAACCATATTCACAGTTCCTCAGAACCTTCAACTGTCACTACTTTGTTCCAAAAAACCGGTTAAGATTCCTAGGTGACAAGACCATAATTAGGTATCATAGTTTACAAAAAGCCAACTACTTCAAACACGGAAATAAGAACCAAAAGGTGTAATCAACTGTACACTGCCCACATGATAAACAATCTTCATTCTATTATGCACAAAGAAACACGCAGTTCATTATAGGGGCAAAACCCCAAATCACTCTCATTATTTGGCAACCCTTGGAGGGTTGAATTTAGGACAAATCAGTTGCTGTTCTGCTGAATTGCCACCCCCTTCCATGTTCCTGAATGTTATTCACAGTGCAATGGGAGGCAATCTCATGATAGAATGTTTCCGTGCATGAAATGGTTATCTCTGTATAGAAAATACATTTGATTTTCTACGTGGGGGATTTTTTTTTAAACATAGACCTCACCTATAGGAACACTTGATTTGTTTACTCCTTTTGTTATTTTTGTAAATTCTGAAATCTCCACTCAACCCTAACTATTTTGGGATAAATCCAAACTATAACTAGTTCAACCAGAATGCTGCAATTTAAACTGATTGCTTCATGAAATTCTATTCATGATTTTCTTTTCTTAGTTTCTTAAATATGTGAGCTAGAACATTGCCTCAAAGTTGAGCAATCTTGGCTAATATCTACAGTTTGGAGTTTGAAGGAGTTCCTTAGATTTATTTTTAATGGCTTCCTTACATTTTAAGGAATACAGCTGCATCTAAGAAGGCCTGATTTCCAGCTAAAAAACCACAAACTTTATTTTTTATTTTTATTTTATTATACATTTTTATTTACCACTAGATTTTGTATCTTATAATAGTTCTGTATAGCCTGAAATCTTATATATACCTGGGGAAAAAGGTTTTTAAAATAGATAGGATCACCTTTGCCATTTTGTATTTAATCTGCCAATGAGTTTGATTTTACCCAGAGGTAGTCTGTTTGGAAGATGTGCTTCTGGAGAATCTTTGTGTGAGGTGCATGAGGACAGAATGAGCTAGGGTTGAATTTCCTATTACTTCTCAGGGTTTTGAATTTTCTGAAAAGGCAGAAAAAGGTAGCCTTTTATACATTTATATATGGGTAGTTCTCAAGTTATGACTGTAATGAAGCCTGCCAATTGTGGTCGCAAGTCATGATAGTGTAGGAAGTTAGCATCCACCCCTTTCCTAGGAAAATGAGATATTTTAGGAAATATTAAAAGGGCAGAATGTTTCCCCTAAAAGGGAGGCAGAAACTCACCCACCCCCCTTTGTCAATGGGCCATTAAGGCCTGGGCCAGTCAATTCTACATAACAAAGATCTACCTCCTTCAAGCAGAGCCATAATAGGAATCCCAAAGCCCTTTCATTACATCATCACCCAGCAAGGCTCAACCAAGCTTGGGACTCAAAATCACAACCTACAAAGTTACCCCTGCATGGCTCCATGGGAGTCTGACAACCAATCAGAATACAAGCTCAAATTCAAAAGCCCAGAGAGGGTATAAAACTCGGGCACTCTCAGCATCTCTTTCCTTTTTTTCTTCACCTAAGATCTTCAAGGCATGTGATCCTGTCCACCATTAAAACCATCTTTCCAAGCAGCCACCATGTTTCCAGTGTCTTTCTCCCCACTTGGAACTGAACCCAGAAGAACATTTCTTCCAACAATTGTAAACGTGACCAACCCAATTTTATTACTTTTTTGCAGTCATTAAGCAAACCCATTGTTTGCTATGGATCATTTTTTTCAGAAACCGGAATGCTGGTTTTCAGCAAAAATAAATAAATAAACAAACAAACAAACAAACAAACAAATAAAATAAATAAATCCTAAATCAGTCATGTGACCACAGGATGTTACGGACAGCTGTAAATGCAGGCAGGTTGCCAAATACTTCAAATGCAGGTGTGACTGCAAGGGGGCTCTGGCCCTCAGAATTACATTATAAGTCCCTTTTGGGGGATTTGTCTTAACTTTAAATGATAGTCATAAGCTGAGAGATACTTGTAATGTGTGGGAGGGTGAGAAACACTTTTGGGATGCTTTGCTTCAGGAAACTGGCTTCCTTATTACGTTACCTTGAATGAGGGACAACAGTATTGCTTACTTTCTTCAGGCAGCTGAGTGTCTCTCCTGCTCAGATTTGGCACTTAAAGTTTTTACGTATCAGTTGAGCTTATCTAGTCATATTCTTTGATTTATCTAAAAAAGTAATAAAATTAACAGGTGTGTCCTCAGTCAAAATACATTTAATTCCTACTTGGTAGTAGGCTTTTATTTATTGATGTTTAAAGTAAGCTGACATAGGCTAGTTCTGAGTTCCAAGTACACAAAATAAGTTTAGGGAGAGGAAATTGGCTTTGCTTCTGTTTTATTTATTTTTTAAACAGAAAGCTATGATGTTTCAGGCATTTTACTTTTTTCCATCATCTAGACTCTAGGCCTAAGCGCAAATGTGGTTCTTTTCATCAAACGATCTTACATCTTCATGGTGGATGTTCCCCGTGGAACCACACCCAAGTCAAAACCACTGCATGCCATCTGCGTGCCTTCTGTGTGTGGACAAACGACCATATGCCATATGTGTGGACTTCTGGGATTTGAAGTCCCAGAACATCTTAGAGCTGCTGAGGTTTGAAAAAACACCGATGTACACACAAGACGTTGCAAGCTGGAGCTCTGAGGAGCACCACCTTTGGCAGAAGTGTAAAACAGCTTTAGGAAAAGAACTCATTTCACAATCCAAATACAGAAAGGAAAGGGCGAAAACAGCCTGATGAGCTTGAGCGCTCTCAGCTCCCCTCCCCTCCCCAAATTAAATGAACGAAACGAATAACGGGAGAATAAAGTAACTGAAATGAGGTCCCCTGGGAGGGAATGAATGGCTGAAGAACCTTGGCCAGGCATCCTCCAGTGCAGGGGTCTCCAACCTTGGCAACTTTAAGACTTGTGGAGTTCAACTCCCAGAATTCCTCAGCCAGCAAAGCTGGCTGAGGAATTCTGGGACTTGAAGTCCACAAGTCTTAAAGTTGCCAAGTTGGAAACCACTGCTCCAGTGCAATCCACAAGTCTTAAAGTTGCCAAAGTTGGAAACCCCTGCTCCAGTGCAATCCTTTCCTATAGTCCTATTTGCCCAATTCTGAACCTTGACATCATCCTTGGAAACCCTTTCAGAGCTGAATCACAACAACAAATGTTTTTTTTTAAATGAGACGCTGCATCCCCAAAACTGGTATTTCGGGCTCTTCCCCCCTCCAATCCAAAACTCCGCCATCCTACACGGAGCCCAACAAAGAAGGCTTTCCACTCCCTTTCCCCGCTTCTTCGCCCGCCGCCGCGCTCTTTTGGCGCGGTTATTGAAAGCGCTCCCCGCGCCCGTCCCGCGACGGACAATAGAGGCGTCTTCCCACGTTGCGCAGCCGAAGCGGGTCCTTTGCCCGGGATAGCGCGCGGCCTACCCGCAGCCAAGGCGCAAAAAGAGCCCGCCCGCTCCCCAATGTTGCGCGCCGCCGCGTTCCCACGGAAGGGGACTTTTCCGTCGTCAGAAAACAAAGCAGCCAATCGGGAGCCAGAGCGAGGAATTCCCGCTTCGTTTGCCGCTTGTTCGGTCTCTTTAAAACGATTCCATCGAAATGGGGCTTCATTGGGGTCTGGGGACAGAGTAAGGCAGCGGGCGGTTCCCTACGGGGTCTTGATACCCAAAGCGCCCGCCCCCCCCTTTAAAAAAAAAGGCAGGGAAGCAAAGGTTGGAGCGGATGGAAGAACGCATCACCCCCTAATGATGGCACCTACAGGACCAAATTTAGGTGCTCGCAGATGTTGGGAAAGTTAATTTTTCGCCGCAGTAGGGAAGGCTCTGAGGGTGGGATGGCGTGGGGGTAATTTCTGAAAAGCAGTGCGGTTGTTCAGCGTCAGCAAAGCTAAGTAACTCTCTTCAGAAGTGGAGTGGAAGTTAGAAAGATGCGCATCCCGGAGGGTCAAGACAGATGAAAGTCGTCTTGTGGGTAAACCTCAGTCCTGTCCGCTCAGCAGCGGCTTGGCTCCTCTTTTTAAAAGCGACCCAGCCGCTAGCTGCTGGCTGCAGTGGCGGTATATGGGAATCTTCCTCGCTTACTTAGATCTTACACCTATTTACGCAGAAGTATTATTTTTTTTTAACAGTAACAGAGTTCAAAGGGACCTTGGAGGTCATCTAGTCCAACCCTTTGCTCATACAGGAGACCTCTACTAGGGATTCGAACTGCCGATCGACAAGCTCAGTGTCTTAGCCACTGATCCCCCTAGTCAGCTATTGAGCCACTTAATCAGCTAATCTTCTGTTAGTATATATGGTGGTTGGTTATGATTTGGATTAGAAACACAAAAAGGCAGTGACACTTCCGTTGGTTGGTGTATGACAAGACATGGATATAATTAATATAATTATAATATAATCTTTTTAATGGTTTAGGAAAGGGGCATTGGTTGCAATTATAAAGCTGGGAGAAATTATGGCAGAATGATTAAAGGTGGGGTTTCCTTTCTGTTTTGACTATCAGTGATTTCATGGGTATCCTGTAGCAATATAAAACTGGTTTTACCACAACCCAGATGCCTTCTAGATTTGTTTAAATTCCCCATGTTAGCCTAAAGGTTTGGGATTTCTTACTGGTCTCCTTTCCAAGTACAAATAAGGTCTGATTCTGCCTATATATTTGGGATCAGTTATGATTTGTTAGGGCATGTTGCCTTGGTGGACAAAGGACAATAAAGGTGGGATATATGTAGGATCCGGTCTGCTTAAAGTCCTTAAATATAAGACAATTCCTGGTGAATATGAAACATAATTAGCAGGCTCCAGGTTACATGAAATCGTTTGTTTTTCCTGGTCTAGTCAAACTTACAAGGTAGCTAAACTGAACATTTATTCACCTGACATTATAAAATGTGCAGCAAGTATATATGTGTATGTGAGCTGGAGAAAATGAGAGGTTTAGAAATCTGTGTCTGAACAAATATGAAAGCAAAAGAGTTACAAGACTTTGAAAATAAGGACTGAGATTTCTACAGTTCGAATGGGATACATAAAGTGATGTATATGTACTGTATACTTATTTTCAAGGAAAAAATCATGAGAGCACTTGGGACCAATCTCAGACAGACGAGAAAACAAAGTTTGCTAGAGTTTACTAAGGTAAGACTTTGTAGAGTTGCATTGAGCTCTGCAGTGTGTGTTCTTTGTAATACTGTATGTTCTATGAAAGAAAATGAATGATGGAAAACAGAAATAGCATTGCTTTTATCCTTGCTGTAAATGCAAAAGGCCCAAAGGAGACGAAATGCGAGAGATTAATCTGTCCTTTTACTTCCAGTTTTTTTTGCCCAGACTGGCAAGTGCTTACTTAACTTCCCTGGCCGAGGTTTTTTACTTTCCCAGCTGCTTGCTTTTTTTTTTTTAGAAGGAGGACTCTTGCTACAAATGATGTATTTTGCCACTGTACTAAAGTATAATATGTGCATTTTCAATAGCAACAGAAATAATGGTAACAGCAATGTGTTTGTGAGGGAGAGAATAACACATTTTTGTCCTGTAACGTGCTATATTTGTTGAAAAGGATCTATGATCTTGTTTGTACATACAGGTCCTCGATTTACAACCACAATTGAGCCCAAAATTTCTGTTGCTAAGCAAGACAAGTCAAGGATACACTGGGTTCACAATTGTGCTATATCATAATTATTAATTAATTTTGGTTTAACATATTTTGTTCACCTGGCATGTATTTACCAAATCACAGCAGGCCATATTTAAGCCATAATACAATATGCATAATTCAATATGCAATGAAGGCAAACAAATGTGTTTGCTGAAATTCACCATTTTATGCAGCTATTACAAATACAAGAGCAATGATCTCAAAACACTGAAGATTGCGGAGAGACGAACAGAGGAGTCTTTTGGGTAAGATCAAAGGTCCATCTTTATCAATATCTGAAAAGCTCAAAAAGGGAATGGGCAAATATATTGTCATAAACTTTTTCCATTTCCTACTCAGGCATCTAATCTGTGTTCTAAGTTGACTGAAAGTTGTGTCTGGTATCTTGAATGTTTTGACACTTCCCCCCCCACTCTCCCTGAACACTCTTGGTCTAATGGCATAAACTATCATTATTGGCAGGCTGATTATAACAATGTATTATTGGGAAAGCCTTAGAAGTATTAGTAATTTTAAATGGGAAAGGTTGGTCCCAATCCTGCTGGTTTTTTGAAAAATCTTCAAGACCTGGCTATTGTCTAGACTTGGGACACGCAGTTAGATGAGCCTGTTGTTATTATTGTTGATGTTTATTCTTTTTATTCCGGGTCTGTACTGTATTATTTTTAATTACATCAATATTCCTAGAGTCACTGGTACAAAAAGCATGGTGAAAGAATAGAATAGGATAGGATAGGATAGGATAGGATAGGGTAGGGTAGGGTAGGGTAGGGTAGAGTAGAGTAGAGTAGAGTAGAATAGAATAGAATAGAATAGAATAGAATAGAATAGAATAGAATA
>WNWU01000002.1:51222645-51268485 GCA_012654045.1 Ptyas mucosa
TTCATTTAGTGACCATTTGAAGTTACAATGGCACTGAAAAAAGTGACTTACGATCTTTTTCACACTTGCGACCACTGCAGCATCCTCAGGGTCATGTGATCAAAATTCAGATACTTGGTAACTGGCATGTATTTATGACGATTGCAGTGTCCCAGAGTCATATGATCCTCTTTTGTGACCTTCTTTTGTGACCAGCAAAGTCAATGGGGAAGCCAGATTCACCTAACAATCGTGTTACTAACTTAAAAACGGGCACTGATTCATTTAACTGTCAACTCCATTCAACTGACTTTCTCAGTCTTTGCCTTCCTCTTGGCTCATTCGCTCTACCTTCATAATTGATTTGCAGTTTGATCCTGTTACACCTATACATGTCAGAACAGTTCCACTGTACCTGTCAGTACTAGCCTTGGAAAGGCTTGCGTATACACATAGATTCTCTGCATCGGTGACTGCAAGCCATTTGGTTTCTTTTAAAAAAAATAAAAGAATTCTAAAAAGATTCTTAGAGCGCACAAGAATGAGCACTGGGTATATAAGCACTTCTTGCTATCCATGTGCAGGTCTTCCTTGTTTTTCTTGATATCAATTTTAAACGCGAAAGCTTCATTTAGGAAAATAATGACAATGAAGCGGACTTCTGTAAGGTGCATAAATTAGGCAAATGAATCTTTTCATTCAGACAGACAAGAGTCGCTATTTTGCAATGTGCTGGTTAGTGATATGTATGTGCCTTTAAGGCACTTTTTGATTCCTGGAGACTTCCTAGACTAGTCTCTGCAGTTTCCTTGGCAAGATTTTCAAGGCCAATTTGCCACTGCTCTCCTTCCAGGGTTGAGCAAAAGGGACTGGCCCAAGGTTATCCAGCATGCCTAAGGCAGGACTAGAACTCACAATCTCCCAGTTTCTAGCCTGATGCCTTAACCACTACTAAACCTCATTGGCTGTCAGGGATTAGTTATAGGAGAAGGCAAAGAACTGCACAATGTAAATAAGCAGGAGTGGGCTTCAAAAATTTTAGCAAAGGGTTCTCTGCCCGGTTGCTGGGTGGGCGTGGCCATGGTGGGCGTGGCCATGTCGGCATCCTGCACCATGGGGGGGGGCGTTTTTGCCCTCTCTGGGCTCGGGAGGCTTTTCTCGAGCTTCCAGGAGGGCGACAACAGCCTCCCCAGGCTCCAGAGGCCCTCTGGAGGCCAGAAACAGCCGAACTTCCGGTACACCTGTTTGTTGCCCTCCCCGAGCCTCTGCGTGCGCCCTGCACTTACCAGCATCCAAAATGGACTGTGTGGGGCAGTGGTGGGTTTCAATTTTTTTTACTTCTGACTCTGTGGGTGTGGCTTAGTGGGCATGGCATGGCTTGGTGGGCGTGGCTTGGTGGGCGTGGCAGGGAAAGGATACTGTAAAATCTCCATTCCCTCTCCAATCCAGCGGAAGGTTACTGCAAAATCCTCATTTCCTCCCAGTCAGCTGGGACTTGGGAGGCAGAGAATAGATGGGGGTGGGGCCAGTCAGAATTTTTTCTACCGGTTCTCTGAACTACTCAAAATTTCCGCTACCGGTTCTCCAGAACTGGTTAGAACCTGCTGAAACCCACCTCTGCTGTGGGGACTCCTGGGAGGCATGGGGTTGAGTGGGCGGGCGGGGTCAGCCAGGAGTGGGATTTGGGGGTTCTCCGAACTGCACAGGATCTTTGCTAGAGGTTCTCCCAAATCCCTGCGAACCCCCAGCAGCCCTCCCCTATAAATAAGTATATTCTATTTCAAATTGCAGATTTATCTAGATAATTGTTTTTCTGGGATTTTTGCTGGCATTCTGTTGTACTTTTCAAGAATATTTGAAGAGATTTAGGTAATAGAAAGTTTTTAAAATAGAAACTGCAAATCCAGTGAATCTGAAGTCTGTATATGTTTCTGCCTAAAAGTAACACTACAGTAAAAGACACAACATGCAGCTTAAGAGAGACACAAGCTTACCTATCAGAAATTTAAAAGCTGGCGATGCTTCAGTACCTAGAATTTTTATTTTACTGAAGATGGGGAATGTCACTCCATAATTCGATTTAGCAAAATAAATGATCTCGTCGTTCAGGCCTGGCTCCATTTCCCCAAACTGATTGCAAGGAAAGGCCAACACAGTGAAATGGGATGATCCAAACTCTCGCTGGAGTTCCTGCAGCATGATGTAATTTTTTTCTGTATGCTGGCAGTAACTAGCCACGTTTACAACCAGAGTTGCCTTGAGACAAAATAGAAAATTAGAAAAGAAGTTAAAAAAGGACGCTGATCAGATCGCTGCTGATAAGTATCTTCCAATCTCATTTATCTTGGCTACTTATCATTTATCAGTGCAGAAAAGTCTAGTGTTCAGATCAGTTTCACTATTAAAAAAATAGACAGCATTTAAATCATACGTATTAAGTAGAAAGCAAAGCACTTTTTAAGTCACTTTAGTTTATGTGACTATGAAACATAAGCCTACTTTCTCCCACTGAAATAAATGTTTGCCTAGCATTGCAAGCATTGAGAACAATCCAACTTCAATTGTTCAAATTAATGTAAACATTTAGCCACCAAATTCAAGAATTCAAAAGTGGTTCAGTGACAAAAACACACACCTACTGACTATGCTTACATTTGCAGTCTTTATAATAAAATAAAGAACAATATGAGAACTGGCCTATCAAACCAAACCCTGTTGGTAACTATCAGATGCCTCTGCAAAGTTTAAAATTTGGAGCTGATTAAACCAGATCCAGTTTTTAAACTTTGCAGAGGCATCTGATAGTTACCAACAGGGTCTGGTTTGATAAGCCAGTTCTTACATCATTTTTTATATTATTATAAAAACTGCAAACGTAAGCATCATTAGTAGATGTCCATTTTTGAAGGGGATATCCCTGGTCCCTAAAACCAGGTAGTGGAGAAAATGAACCACTGAAACTTTGCAGTTTATCTCAGCAAGTATTACATTTTAACTCCAGTACCTTGGATTTCCATTTCCAGGTATTCCTAATGTGTTACTCTTGCGCGGAAAGAATACAGCAGCAAGCCTGCCTAAATCTAAAAAAATGGAAATTACTTACTTTGCCTCGGTATCTCTCCAAGGACATGGTTCTTCCTTTCCAATCCTTCACTTCAAAGGAATAAAAGTCTTTGTATCTGGGTTTTAAGAACTTGAGCTGTAGTAGGCCCAGCAAAGCTGTGCATAACACCATAGAAATGAAAATAATGAAAACCTTGTTTTTCAGCTTTGAGCTTTTTAGCGTATGCGTTGCTAGGGGCAGAGACGGCTCCATTTTGGAGAATTTTTTAGGGGAAGTTTCAGCAAGCCTGGAATGTGAGGAGGAGCTGAAGCCCAGCCACAGAAAGCTGGGATTGGAAGGAAGCTGAGAACGGGAGGGAGGGAGGGAGGGAAGGAGAAAGAAAGAGAGAGCAAACTGTATTGTCTGGCTGAATTTTTCATTTTGTTTTGCTGTTCAGAGCTGATTGTATAAGAGGCTGTTAAGGATGGGATGCTTATTTGTAAAGTATCTACACCAGTGTTTCTCAATCTTGGCAACTTTAAGATGGGTGGACTTACAACTCCCAGGCATGGCTGGCTGGAGAATTTTGGAACTTGGTCCACTCATCTTAAAGTTGCCAAGATTGAGAAATACTGAACCACACAATAATGTTAGGACATTTTAACAGATGTCCCTTTGGGCCCATTGCCCTAAAACCACTAAAAACCCTGTATTTAAAAGTATATCAGCTTTCTCCAATCTGGAGCTGTCCAGATAAAAGTGTTTAGAAGTTCTCATAAACTCCCAATCATCGAGCTAACTGGAGCATAATGGGAGTTGACCAGTGATGAAATTCAATTTTTTAAACTACCAGTTCTGTGGACGTGGCTTGGTGGGAGTGGCAGGGGAAGGATATTGCAAAATCTCCATTCCCACCCCACTCCAGGGGAAGGATACTGCAAAATCCCCATTCCCTCCCCACTCCTGGGGGAAGGATATTGCAAAATCTCCATTCCCACCCCACTCTGGGACCAGCCAAAGGTGGTATTTGCCAGTTCTCCAAACTACTCAAAATTTCTGCTACTGGTTCTCCAGAACCTGCCAGAACCTGCTGGATTTCACCCCTGAAGTTGATGTGCTATACATCCTATGGGCTGGGAAAGGTTATAATACATTGTAGATTAGTTGTTCACTGTTGGTGATAGTTCCACTAATATGATGAATCCTTCAGTGCCACAGGTAGTCCTTGATCTACAATCATTTGTTTATCAAATGTTTGAACTTACAAGGACACTGACAAAAGTAACGTACAAATGTTACTTGTGCTGATGACTGTTCCAGCATCCTTGTGGTCATGTGACTGTGATTCGGGCACCCTGGCAAGTGGCTCACATGACAACTGTCACATGATTGCCATTTGCCACCTTCCCAGCCAGCTTCTGACCAGCAAAGTCAATGGGGAAGCCAGCAGGGAAGGTTGCAAGCCATAATGATCACATGATGTCTGCTTAATAACCACTACAAACGTCATAAAATCAAGTGTGATCATGCAATGCTCAACGATGACCACACTGCATAACAGTGAATTTTTTGGTCCCAATTATGGTTGTACGTTGAGGACTAGTAATAGCAATAGCAATAGCACTTAGACTTATATATCACTTCACTGTGCTTTCCAGCTCTCTCCAGGCGGTTTGAAGAGTCAGCGTATTGCCCCCAACAATCTGGATCCTCATTGTACCAACCTCGGAAAGATGGAAGGCTGTGTCAACTTTGAGCCTGGTGAGATTTGAACTGCCAAACTGCAGGCAGCCAGCAGTCAGCAGAAGTAGCCTGCAGTACTGCATTCTAACCACTGCACCACCACGGCATTAATTAGTACATGTAATTAATCAGCATCTTTCAAACTTAGCAACCTTAACAACTATAAACATTAGTTCCCAGAATTCCTCAGCCAGAGCTGAAGTCATCTTAAAGTTGCCAAGTTTGAAAAATACTGCAATAAATTCTTTTTTCTGTCCTTTGTTAAAATAGAAGCATTAATCCTTTGAAGTTTCCTGAGAGTTGCAGGTACCCAATTGCCTTAGGAATAACATTCCAGAGTTTTCATACTTACTGGAGATTTAAGGTGCTCTCTAATATTGTATTTCTCCTTATCTAAAGACAGGTAGAACATAAATGGAGGGTCATCTCCAGCTTCCGGATTGTAAAACATAAATTAGTATCATCCATATCCTGTGATAGTTTATTTTTAAATTGATTTATACAAAGTGTTAGGATACCACATTTGCAATTTTTTTGTACGTTATGCAATGCACAGTTCAAGCAAATCGTTCTTTTGCATTTAAAGTAGGTTTACTTCTATTAGATAAAAATCACTTTCAGAAAACATTTTTTTAAAAAGCTATGTACATAAATGAATGGATATGATTTTTTCTCAGGACTTTTTAAAACATGCAAATTAATGAGAAAGCAAGATAGAGTAAATTTGAAATGGGAAAAATGGGAAACACTAAAACTGGAGATGGCTGCTGGGCTAGTTTTCTTAAACCTTCCTCTTCTGGTTTAAATGTTCTTACTTTATTTTTCATCACTTTTTCATTATTCATCAATCTGATCATTTTTATTAGCAAGTAGTCTCTAAACGCTGAAATATAAACAAAATAATAACTTCCTTCCTGAGTGTTTTCTAGGTGCAATACACATAATTATTTTTTTCTTTATTGCACCAAGTTGCATTAAATCACATGAAGCCCACTTGCAGTCTTTGTACTTACACTGAGATTGAAGTACTAACAAAGCAATGCTGGATAGGAACAGTCTCCCATATATAATAATTTTATCTACATGAAAGTAGTATTTTCTGAAATATGATTGAGAATTTTCTTAATGTAAGAAATGTAGAATCATATAAAATACAATATAAAGATGTACTATTATTGGAATGATTTAGGAGAATGTATGGCATAATATTAATTGACTCAAATTCTAGACTATTTTGTATGAAATGAGGGAGGAAGCAGCCATAGTTAAATATATGATTAACGAGGATAATAATATATGGATATGTATGAATAGAGTGAAGATGCACAAAAGATTTGTAACCAACCGACACACTGTTTGTATTTGCATTGAAAATGTTTTTTTAATTCGTTTTTTATATTTGTTTAAAAAATAAAATTTTTGTCGAAAGTAGTATTTTCATTATTTGAAATTGCATCTACCTTAAATATTTTGTTAAATGCTATCATTAATAATTAGTTTATTGCATTGTTGAAAAACAGATTCTAAATTTGTTGTTATTTTGTTGAAAACAAAATCTAAAGGATGCGGATTACCAGCTGTCTGCAAGGAATATAAACCCCTCCATTCCCCACTATCCCATCAGAGCTGGAGAAGCTTCTTGGATGAGAAACGAAATGTCAAAAACAAGAAAATCCAGTTGCCTCCTGAAAAAACACCTTTGGGACAACCATGACCTGGATGACTGGGAATCTCTACAGACTTTTAGCAATATAATTTGGGATGAACACCCTTTGAATGGTGTGGGAGTAGGAATGGAATTCCAGAGGAAAAATTGCAGACTACAAGAACCAAGAGCACTACTCAGGTGATCCTGAGGACACAGATAAACCTCCAAGTGCTTCAGTGATCCTCTAAAAGGATGCAGATTATCAGATGTCTGCAAGGAATATAAATCCTTCCATTCCCCACTATCCTGTCAGAGCTGAAGAAGCTTCTTGGATGAGAAGTGAAACAGCTTCAAAAGAAAAAACAAGAAAGTCCAATTGCCTCCTGAAAAAGCATTTTTGGGATAACCATGATCTGGATGACTGAGAATTACTATAGACTTTTATTGAAAACAGTTTCTAACCAAGAACTCCTATTCCTTGTTGTTGTTAGTTGCAAAGTTGTGTCCAACCTATTGCGACCCTATGGACAATGTTCCTCCAGACCTTCCTGTCCTCTACCATCCTCTGGAGTCCATTTAAGCTCACACCTTCTGCTTCAGTGACTCCATCCAGCCACCTCCTCGGTCGTCCCCTTCTTTTGCCCTCATTATCTTTCCCAGCATTAGGCTCTTCTCCAGGGAGTCCTTCCTTCTCATTAGATGGCCAAAGTATTTGAGTTTCATCTTCAGGATCTGACCTTCTAAAGAGTAGTCAGGGTTGATCTCCTCTAGGATTGACTGGTTTGATCGCCTTGCAGTCCAAAGGACTCGCATCCTATCCCTACTATAGTTTAAAAGCTGCAGAGTGAAGAAGCTGGCTTTCCAAATGTTAGTTGTTAGTCGCCCAGTTTCCACAAGATGGCAGCCAACGTGCAACAGAAATCAAGCAGATCAAACATTTCTGGGATGTCCCTTTTCCATCTCAGAAGACGGGCCTGATTGCTTGGAAAGACTGTAACCATTTTAGATCTAAGTATGAGACACACTGACATGCTGCCAAAGTGAAGACATAAGAAAGCCTTGGCTGCTTTCAAAAAGTTGTTGCTAAATGATAATGTTTAATGCAACAAGAGTGGATGACAGTTGCCTCATAATCATATAAATACTGGTTGCTTTTTGTACAATGTAAATATAAATGAAAAGAACTTGCATTTAGTTTTGTCCAGCCCCGACAGGTCTTTCTTCTGATGCAGTCCCTGACATGTTTCTTAAAGAGCATGGGCAGTTTTGATTGAGAAGATGTTGATCACCTCCTGTACCAGAATAACCTACCTGTTGAATCTCTGTAATACTGGATGAAGTATTCTGGGAGTTGAAGTCTACACAGTTTAAAACTGCCAAGATTGAGAAGCACTGCTATAAATTGAATCCCAAGGGTCAGTTGCATTAAGCAATAATGTTGGTTCTCTGTGTGGGACAGATTGATGAAACACCCCTTTCCTACCATACAGAACCGTGATGGTGAACCTATGGCACGTGGGCCACAGGTGGCACACGGAGTCATATCTGTGGGCACACAAGCATTGCCCTAGCTCCAGCGCCCATGCGCGTGCTGGCCAGCTGATTTTCAGCCTTCTGGGCCCACCAGAAGTTGGGCAACGGGCTGTTTCCGGCCTCAGGAGGGCCTCTGGGAGGGAGGAAAGGCCATTTTCGTCCTCCCCAGGTTCCTAGAAAGCCTCTGGAGCCTGGGGAGGGAGAAAAACAGGCCTACTGGGCCCACCATGCCATCATGTGCCAAAAGCGGGGAGGGGGGGTGTCGCATGCATGGGGGTTGGGGCACATTGAATTATGGGTGTGGGCAGGCACGCGTGCGACCCCCCTGCGCTCCCCCCATTTTTGGTATGCGACGGCAAAAAGGTTAGCCACCACTGATATAGGAATTAGCATTACTGTAATTAAAGCAACAAGAAAATGCAGATGCCATAGACTAACTTCAATCCAGTTAGGTCACACTTTGACTTTTCTTATCCAGATTGGACCTCCCAATTTAATCGATGCTAGGTAGCCCTCTTATTTCTGAACTTCTGTAATCAGGGACTACCTATAATAGTCTCATTGTAGTTGTCATACAGTATATTTATTTATTTGAATTTTTCTACCGCCCTTCTCCAGCGGGACTCAGGGCGGTGAACAGCTGAGATAAAACATAACATATAAAATTTAAAAACAATTTAAAAGACATTAAATGATTTCGGCCCAACAATTTAAAACAACCCAATTAAAACCAAATTCAATTAAAACCGAGAGGATGGGATCAAGCCAGCCCAGCTAGCTGGAATAAATGCGTTTTCAGGGCCCGGCGAAAGGTCCGGAGGTCTGGTATTGTGCGTATCTCCGGGGTATATATTTAAGAAATCCTATGATTGTTTTCCCCCACCTGCTCATCCATCATTCCAAAATAAAAATACCTGGTTTCAGTTATATATGAATCATTATAAAATATCCATACTATTAAATGCCTTTTTTACATGTCCACCAACCATGGTAAAATGTCCCTTCTTTTTGATTATATTCCCAGCATAACTTTGAGGAACTTTTATACATTATATCTTTCAATGTCTTCTAAGACAGAGCCGTGGTCTGTTGGGAAGCGGGCTGCGGCGGGTGAGCGGGCGAAACTCTATTTGCACAAGCAGCAGCTGGGTGGGCACGCTTGCCTACCACTTGTGCGGAACCTTTCCCTCTCCCCTCTGCTGCTGCCGTTGCCGCCACCCACCACCAGCAGTCCACAGAACCGGAACGGGTTGGGGACCACTGTTCTAAGATACATCTTGAAGCTTCTTTCATTGACCTCTTAGAATTTATAAATACCATTCACTTGTATGAAAGAAGTAAAACAAGGAACCAAGTATGCAGGTGAATCGTTCTGATAACATTAGGGTTAATATTAATTTTCATAGGCACAGACTCTCAAACTCTTTTCTAATATAGCATAGGAAGTAGAAGTCCACCAAGGAACTTCTAGGTGTGGCTAAAGGGAGGAACTACTACAAAAAATATCTGAAACTGCCTTCCTAAAGAGTGAGACTTCAGTTCATGTAATCCATGAGCTAGCATGACACAATATTTAAAAGAGAGGTTTTTAAGCCATTGTCTTTCTTGCCTCTAGTTATCTACCGTATTTTTCGGAGTATAAGACGCACCTTTTCCCCCCAAAAAAGAGGGTGAAAATCTGGGTGCGTCTTATACTCCGAATGTAGCCCTGCCCAGCTTCTCAAATGGAAGTTTGAGAAAAAAGTATCAGAAACGAAGCTTCAGAAAAGACGCCCCCAAACAGAGCTTCGGAGGCTTTTTTTCTGAAGCTGTTTCAGAGTCTTTCAGAGGCAGAAAAAAAGTTTTTTCTGAAATAGTTTCAGAAGTTTCAGAGGCTGAAAAAAAAGCAAGGCACAGAGCTCACAACCAAGGAACCTGTTGCTAAAATTCACCTCTGGGAACAGCTTCCTCCCCAAAAACTAAGGTGCGTCTTATACTCCACTGCGTCTTATACTCCAAAAAATACGGTAATTTTTTTATGCAGAGAAATCAAGAATTGATTGTGGGGCCTTTTGTAATCAAAACATGTGCAAAAAAAGTCACATGGTGGAAACTTTCCCACTATTTGCTTGGATAGATGCTTGTTTTGATAGATGCTTGGATAGATTTTTGTTCTTGTAGAGTGACAAGTTCATACCCACTTTCTTTCCCCCCCCATGTCTTACAAATATTGATCATTGACTAAAATAGGGGTTGCCCTTCAAGAAAACAAAGTATCTAGTTCTGTAAGAAAGACAAGTGTTTTTGGAAAGGCATGGAGCACATCCTTTTGAATGTTAATGATGTGCACACATTTGGCAGTGAATATGCTTTCTCCAGTTTGAATGGGCTACGGCTCCCAGATCTTCCCAGCAACATGGCCACTGTTGGTGATTTGAGGGGTTGTGTCATAGAAACACAAAGGCATTCAGATCAGAAGAGATTATTTGTACTATGTAAGTTCACAATAAAAAAAAACCCTTGATATTTGGCTATGCCAGCTATAAGTACTAAGACTTAAGTCAATAGCAGGTTGAGGAAATATAATCTAACAGCTCCTTAAATAATTATACTTAGAATATTAGTCATGTTGTTTCAGTAAGAACCAAAACCTATTGCATGACAGTTTGTCCACAGTTGTTTCTTAGATTTTTTTTTCAGAAGGTCACGTTTCAGTCTGTTGCATAGTTCAGAGACACAAAAAGTGGTGTGATGTGGGGAGTCATTTCCTGAAATGATATGTGAGAAATAAAACCAACTTCAGCATCTCAACAGTGAACGTCTTCTTGGTTCTGTGGTTGCAAGTTTTACATCGACAAACACATTAATTGGTTTTAGAAATAAGGGAAACATTTTCTGTAAGAAATGAAACATGACATTGCAAAAATGGAACCCATGAATAGAATGAAAAATGGAAAGTTTACTGAAGCTCAAACTTTATTACATTTCAAAAACAAAGCTTTAATTATCCAAATTAAATATATATTTGGCTTAACTACGAATAGGGAACTCATTTGCTGCAGCTAACATTTATTTTTCTTATTTGTTATATTTTTAATCCAACCTGTTAGAAGAGTTCATTTAGCAGATTGTGAAAATAATACTTGCCTTAAATTCTTATTCCTAAACTTCCAAGAAGCATCTAGAGATCCACAAATGTTGGGTAAGCGTTTCTAAAGATTGGGAAGTGTCAGGAAAATCAAAGTATTTTATTTAATTTCAGTTGGGAAGAGAGACACTGAATTATTATTCTGAATTATTATCCCACTTCCAAACTATACAGAAAATCAGCTTACAAATCAAGATTCCAGTTAGAAATTGTTTTCTTGTCAATTAACTAACAGGAACCAGTACTTATAATAGTGGCACTTTAGGATGAAGAAAGATGTAAGACATCGCTGCTGTAAGCATGAACTATTGTAAATTAGTATTAAATATCCTAAACATAATAGTTTATGAAGACTGAGATGTTTACATCCTCTGTCTTAAGGGAGGCATGGTAAAATATATGTAATAGCTATAGATTTGTGGGGAACCTCAAAAAAACAAATTTAATAACTCAAATGAGGGAACTGCAAATTTCACATTCTGTGTCTGTAATGGCTCCTGCAAATTATAGACATTCTCAGAGCTATTTCAGATGCATATTTTATTCTGAGATTATGATAGAACTGGGTATTTCTATTTCAGAGACTTTCTTTCCTTTTTTAAGGGAAAAGAAGAAAAGGACTATTAGATCAAAGTTTTACTTGATTTGCAAAGATTCTTTCTTCACAACAGCCTCCCACAAAAGATACCTCACCTCTTCATGGGTTTTTTTGGTAGGATGTAGCCAAAAAGGACATTTGTTCTTATTTGAAGAGCTGCTGGATTGCTGTATCCAGACAGAGCAAGGGGAGTCACATGCCAGGTTAGAAGAGGCTGAGAAGGACAATGGTGCTACCGCACTGAGGAATTGATTAATAATCATATAAATACTGGTTGCTTTTTATACAATGAAAATATAAATGAAAAGAACTTCAATTTAGTTTTATCCAGCCCTGACAGGTCTTTCTTCTGATGTAGTCCCTGACATGCCTCTTAAAGAGCATAGGCAGTTTTGATTGGATAGATGTTGACCCAATCAAAGCCAGCCTACCGAATCTCTAGATCAGGGGTCTCCAACCTTGGCAACTTTAATACGTGTGGACTTCAACTCCCAGAGTTCCTCAGCCAGCAAGGTTGTGGGAGTTGAAGTCCACAAGTCTTAAAGTTGCCAAGGTTGGAGATCCCTGGTTTAGATGTTGCAAGAGAGATGTCCCAGCACCAGGGAATACTTTTCCTCCCTTTTTCCTTATATTGTTGCAAATCTTGATACATTATATTGTTTTGATACCATGATATTTATATAATATTAATTAAAATTATTGCCATTCTATTGTTTAGATAACATCGAATGTTGGAAATAAATACATTTAACTTAATTAAACCTCATAGAATGTCAACATTACAAGCATAAAATAATTTGATTTTTTAAAATCCTAATTTGAATGTAACATAAAAAAAATAAACTGGTGCAGATTATATCAAAGTATTTGTTATACAACAAAGGTTTCAATCTTGAGCTAGTAACTTAAAGTAGTGTTAACCTAGGATCTGGACAATTCATAGTTAAATGGAACTTCTGCTATTAGAATGCCTGGAAAGAAGTTCAGCCTCAAATATCAGCTTTTGAGGTTAACTTCGTTAAAATGATACCATTTTTCGACTAGTTTTTAAATGAGTCATGTACCACTAATTCATAAAATAACTCTGAACGCTAGTTTTATTTTCCAGCAGGGTTTTAAACTTCTCATTGCAAATTCAAAGGCAGCTAAACGTTACCACGCATCAATATATGGAAATTTAAAAGAACCGAGTCCAATATGTTGAATTTTCTAGTTACTCATCCTATTAGCAATGTTTTCCAGTTCTTTCCAAAATTTGGTATCTCATTCTCTGTGTCATGCTGCTCCAGAATGGCAAAATAAAGGCAATAAAGAGAGCAGAATGTATTGGCTCAGGATGATGGGAATTGCAACTCAACACATTAGGAAGACTCTAGGCCAAATGAATATCTCTGCATTGTTTATTTGATAATATTCTTGCCTCTCTAAATGATGTTCTCTGCTGTTAACCATAGTGGGCTCAATGCTAGGATATACAGTATTTATCACCATAATGTCCCAAAAGCTCATTATTACATTGGGATGCTAGATGTTGTTTTATACTGTTTAAGACAGGGGTGTCCAACCTTGGCAATTTTAAAAACTGTGGACTTCAACTCCCATAATTTTTCGCCTTGTGCAGTATCGGACTACATTAACAAAACCATTAAAATGAACAAGAATAAAAAAACAGCCTGGAATTATGTAATGGATATAGTGAAGCTATATTATCATGGAGAGATTGATCATCTTGGCGAAAGTCTATTTATGAGGTTGCTAAGACTCAACAGCAACTTGATGGCACATAATTAGTCCTGAAGCCACGGGGGAGGATGAAATGCACTGAGGAAAGTCAGAGTAATTTCTTTCCACATCTGCAGTTTCCCTTCTTCAATTTATATTTAAATTTATATTTATAGGTCTGGAATTGGGAGCAATTTGGGGAAAAAATGATAACAAAAGTAGAGAAAGAATTAAGCAGATTTGCTCTTTATTATTTCTTAATTGACCTCTCTTGGTTTGCCTATAACAGGGGTGTCAAACTCGCGGTCTGCGGGCTGGATGCGTCACACACTGGCCATGCCTACCCCCATTTTAGTGAAGGGGGAAAAGTCACGATACATCATGTGACAACAACGTGACAAAGTGAGTTTGACTCCCCTGGCCTATAAGGTCAGAACCTGGGCAGAAAGAGATGGCCTGTCTTCCATTAGGAGACAGAGGTGAATGAGCAGTTGTCTGACTATTAAATAGAGATCTTCGGAAAGTCTGAAGTCATTCTACAAAATGAAAGGAGTTTTGGAAAAAAAATGACAGATATGCTCCTGGGTTACCAAACTTTAACGAAATAACGACAGGGCAAAACTGTTCTTGAAATAAGATGAACACAGGAAGTTTCCTGTGCTTCCTAATTCAGCAGACTATTATGGCATGTATTTTGAGCCTGCTTTCCTTCCACAGCTTTGAATCTGAATAGAGAATTTGCTTTGAGTTTTGTACTAGTTATCCAAGAGAGTGTACCGGTAATAGCTTCACTAAATGTGACCCATGAGTATAACAAATGTAAACCAAAAGCAAAACACACTTGCTGTCTAGCTGGTCTTTGGTTTCAATACCATTTAAACTATTCAAGTATCTTTAATGTGTAGTTTTCTATTTATAGAAAACTCAGCTAAAACTTGAAAACAAATCCAGCTACCACAAGTTCCTTAGCCAATCAAATACACTAAAATAGAAGTGGCAAATAGATTCCTGCAACTGGGCCAGTTTTCCAACACCCAGACACAATCACATGATCTCGGGGCACTGCAGTGGCCAGAACTTAAAGACCAATTATAAGTACCACCGTTCAATGCCATTGAAAATTGAGAGGGTTGCTGAATGAACAGTTGATAAAAAAGGACCATATCTCCTCTTGTTTCCTTTTCTTCTTCAATTGTGAATCAGAATGGAAGAATTTGGCAGATGGCTTTCTGGGCCCAGAAAGACGCAGAATGTTTGCTGCTGCAGCTGATGGTACAGCCGTTGTCAGGAAAGATGGCAATTTATTAGCAACTGATTGACACCTTTTGAAGTGTGGCTGCTTCTTTTCATAAAGATCCATTATCTCTGTGTTGGTTTTTGTAAGAAGGTAGCACAGAGGGTTGCAAAGGATTGTAACAGGAAATAGAAAGCTATGCATGCTATAAAGTACATATTTCATTTATAAATAAGCTTTTTCTATCATATCTTTGGACAATGCCATAAACTTGCTGAAGGTAAATTTAAGTTATTCTGGTTTAAATGATGCGCAAGCCAGCAAATCCTGCAGCCAATCAAAATCTGCAAGATGGCAGTCCCAAAGGTGCTTTTTCAGGAGGCAACTGGATTTCCTTGTTTTTTCTTTGGAAGACGTTTCGCTTCTCATCCAAGAAGCTTCTTCAGCTCTAACAGGATAGTGGGGAATGGAAAGATTTATATTCCTTGCAGACAGCCGAACATTTGCATCCTTTTAGAGGGTCCTTGAAGCACTTGGAGGTTTATCTGTGTCCTCGGAGTCACCTGAGTAGTGCTCAGTCTGCAATCTTTTTCCTCTGGAAATCCATTCCTATTCCTGCACCATTCAAAGGGTGTTCATCCCAATTGTATAGCTAAAAGTCTGTAGAGATTCCCAGTCATCCAGGTCATGGTTGTCCCAAAGGTGTTTTTTCAGGAGGCAACTGGACTTTCTTGTTTTTTCTTGGAAGACGTTTTGCTTCTCATCCATTTCATGCCTCCTGAAAAAGCACCTTTGAGACAATCATGACCTCCAAGTGTTTCAACAATCCTCTAAAAGGAGGCAGATTACCAGATGTCTGCAAGGAATATAAATCCTTCCATTCCCCACTATGCTTTCAGAGCTGAAGAAGCTTCTTGGCTGACAAGCGAAATGTCTTCCAAAGAAAAAACAAGGAAGTCTAGTTGCCTCCTGAAAAAACACCTTTGGGACAACCATGACCTGAATGACAGAATCTCTAGACTGCAAAATGGCAGATTTTGTTCTGACTGATACCCAGCATCAGAGCTTTGATAACACTGCTGTGCCTTTCATCTACCGAAAGTCCTGTCCAAATTCTCATTCCTGTGAGTTGATTAGATTGAGAGATGGTGACTGATGTGAATGAGATTTTGAATTGGAATTAGTGAGTTGCTGTATTCCATTGTTTTGAACTCTCCAGAGGAAGAATGAATTTAAATGTCATGTAATATAATAATATACAATGTGATGCATTTCTAATGTGTCATATTGTACATGTGCTATTTTTACTTCAACTTCTAATTAAACAGATGTGGAACCAAGTGATGGAGGAACGGAAGATTCAGCTATCAAAAATAATCATTTAAGTTCTTTTTGGTGATTGTCTAAGGGTGATAATCTAAGTCCAGAGCTGTTTTTGTTTTCTTTGGGTTGCAAACTCTTCTTGGACATATTGACAGCACTGGACTATGGATTGCAGTCCTTGCCCCTCAGAGTTGCACCTGATGCAATCTAAATACAGGCACAATTTCTAAACACCCCCCCCCCCCAAAACTGACTAGCTTTCAGTGCTATGGACAGAGAGGGCCACCTGAACTGAAGGGCCCATCCTGTAGCACTATATTGTCAGTCACTCTATCTTGTCTGTCCATGTGATAAATTGGTAAAATGCAGGAATGATTTATCATTGCCTTCTCACTTGTGGCATGGAAAGATATTTTTCTAATGCCATTCTGCTAATCATCTACCTCTAGCTTCATCCTGTATCACTGCTGTCCAATACAGGTGCTTGCTTGCTTTAGCTGAGCCAATGGAATTATCTTCATGCATTGGATGACCCTGCTGTGAATATACACTTGGCGTATGTTGTTGGTGTTCTTTGTTCATCCTTCCCAGGAACATCCCGCAAATCTCCTTATTTCAGTGGACTATGTAGCATCTAATTGTGCACCAAAATATCTGTTAACTGGACAAGATTCAATGGAGACACAAAAGAAAATGCCACATGAATGAAGCTATTAAGGGATGCTTTTGACAGTGGTTCTTTATATGTTGTTGAAAAAGCTATATCCCAGATCCAGGAAGCCAACATTCAAGATTATCGTGCTGTGGATTTCATATTTTTCAATCAAACAAATTGCTTTTGGTTAAGCAAATGACGCTTAAGAGACAATTTATTGGTATCAACAAATTAGCTGCCAGCAGTGGGAAAACTACCTTAGCATTCATTATTTTCTTTTTGTAGGGTAGATTTTTCAGTGAGCAGGTAACGCAAACGCTGGAGGTCAATAAACTTTCTAAGCAGAAATTTCTATTTCATACTCAAAGCGTTTACTTTTTGTAAAAAAATACTTTTTTTTTTTGCCAGAGAATAGAAACCTACTTTAGTACCAATGGACTGAAAATTAAAACTGGCCTGGAGAGGCTGAGTTTCAGGACCAACCTCAAACATTTACAGTAAGAGTCTGTAGCCGGTATAGCTACTACTGAATGAGTTACCATCATTCTCTTCTCCATATGTAAAAGGGAAGCTGTAATGCAGGAACTGAGATGGGAAAATGGATAATTAAGCAGTCACAAGCTAACAAAAAAAGCTTCCTCAAATATTATTCAGTCAATGTGAATTTTGATCTGTGATGGTCTTTATCCAGGAGATATAGGTGTCAGTGAGCTGAGTATAGATGCCAGGATATTCGGGATGGTCACATTTTTTAACAAAGGAGACAATGCCTCTTTGCTGCCCACTGCATATCAAAGGCCCACCGCCATCACCCTGAGAAAAAAGACAGACAGGGGGTGGGTTACCATCAGGGGTGGGTTCTACTTACCTTTACTACCGGTTCGCATCGTGCCCGCATGCACAGATAACTTCTGATGACATGCGGGTCAGTGGGCGGAGCCTCCCGCCGGTTTTACTACCGGTTGTTGCGAACCAGTCTGAACTGGGGGCAACCCATCACTGGTTACCATTCACAAAAGCTAAGACAGCTCTACTGATGTATACAGAAAAAGTAACGGAAATCAGCAATGAGATGACCCTAAATATAATTTTTGCTTTTCCTAGGATCACACAATTGAAATTCAATAGCAAAATAACAACTCTGACTAGTAAACATTTTATTTATGTTTAACAATTTAAATCTATTCAATTTCAAAGAAGCTCAGTACTGTATTTTTCGGGGTATAAGACGCACCGTAGTTTACGATGCACCTTAGTTTTTGGGGAGGAAAATAGGAAAAAAAAATTCTGCCTACCAGATATTCATCTGGCTAGTGTCCTTAGCCTGGTCAGCTTCAGTACATTAGTTCACTAGTTTTGAGTGCACACGCCTTGTTGGGGCTCTTAAACGGAGTGTTTGGAGGCTGAAAACGCAACATGCGGAGCCCAAAAACACAAGCCATTTCCGATGGCAATCTCTGGAGCAAGGAAGAGGACGCGCGGAGGCTGAAGGATGGGGGTCGGCGGGTGGGCAGGCTATATTCAGAGTATAAGATACACCCAAATTTTCAGCCTCTTTTAGGGGGGAAAAGGTGCGTCTTATACTCTGAAAAATATGGTAGTTTATTTTTCACAAATCTCATTTCTCCCATAAAATATAAAGGGGCAGAAAATGTTGCTTCTCCCATACCTATGACATCTCTGCACCACTTCAGGGATCCTTGGAAAAAATAATAATTTTAAAAATTCACTGTTGGAAGAAAAAAGTTGCCTATGTCTAAGACATATCTCACCATAAATGGGGATGTAATGGGTCACGTTCTTAATTTAATGGATTCTGAGGAATCTGCAACACTGGCTTCAAAATGGCAGGTATGGTCAAGTGACCAAATCCCCCCCCCCCAGTTTTAAATAGGCAACATCTCACACATACTACAGACAGGTAAAAGGGGATGGGACTTCAAGTTCCTCATTGGATCCACAGTTTTGAAGCCAAGGACTGTTGCTGTGGATTATCCTGCGGATTCATCAGGCAAAGGGCCAGATGGTGGGCTCAGACCATGTCTTTCCTCACGTGGTTGTAACAGTTTCGAACAGTTCCTCCAAGATCATCCCTATGAGTCCCTACAGATGACTAAACCTCCTTCAGTTGATCAGCAAAGGAAAAGCTTATCTCCTCTATTTCAAAGAGGACAGTCTTGTATCTGAAGGGCTCTCAGATTCAGTCCAATGTAAAAGGGGGAAAAAAATCCTATAAGAAGAGATAGTGGGAACCTGACACTTCAATTGTTTGCACAACCACAGCAGACTCTGCAATGATCACAAAAGTCCCATAATCCCCCACTTTCTCTTAGTAGTGAAATCAACAGTATAATCATTCTCTCTTCTTAAATTCACAATGTTATTGTGAGGATATATCTTTCTGCAAAGAAAAGAATGTACAATGTGTTGGATGAACATTTGTATCAACTCTTTTATTCTAATTTTTGAAAAAGACATTTCTTAATGTTTATATATGTCACCATATTTGGAACCTCCTCCAATTCTTGTGGACTCTGGGCAAAAAACCTGAACATTTGAAAAGGATATGAATGAACAATAAAAATAAACAATTCCGGTACGTGAAGGGCACCATTCACTTAGTCTAAGGGCCACATAGCTGTTGGAACAATGCTGTTTTAGCTTGTATGCAAAATACTTGCAGACTAGGAGTCCTCTTTGTTTCTGTGGATAGTGATCATACAATGGGACCACACGGGGTGGGTTCTATTTACCTTTACTACTGGTTTGCAACAGGATCGGACACATGCAATCCCTTTGCTCGCACATGCGCCTTGCTTCTGCACATGTGCAGATTACTGATGACAACATCCAGGGCAGTGGGTGGGGCCTCCCACCGGTTTTACTACCGGTTCTTGCGAACCGGTCCGAACCAGGGGCAACCCACCACTGGGGCCACAGCTAAAAAAGTGGGTTTCCTTAACCCTTACTCTCCCAAAACCACATGGGGTCTATGGAAGTGATCTGGCAAGCAATCTTAATCTGCATAGAGTTATCTTACCACACATAAATCCTTCCCGCTGTTCTTCTCTCCAGCACACACCATCTTCATTGTCACAAAAGGATGAGAATTATAATGTTTCTTGTCATTGCAGATATTTCTGTCAACGATGGTGACGTTAATTGCACGGAATTTCTTAAATCTCCTTCTTTTACTCGTAGTTCCCCATCCTTTTACTATGCAGGAAGTTCCTGCTTTGATATCATGGGTAGAGTTAGGAATTGGGAGGATGTTTATTTTAATCTTCGTTGCCATAACATGAAGCTGGTAAAAAAAAAAAGCTAACTTGAATTAATAGGTTTTGATAGAGGCCAATGATTATATCACTCTCTAATCTATCTCAGATTTGTGGGAAATTAATCTTCTTTTCTTACCAGTTGGTGCACTTTCCCACTCCAATAAAAGGGCTTATTTGGGATCTGCAGATGAGAGGTAAATCTCATATTCCAGTGCTGAGATACATAACTCTTTTCTACTATAGATCAGAGATAAATCTTTCCTCTTCCTTAATGCTGGGACAGGTGAAATGAGAAAATATGGGAAACCAATGGAGCTGGGGAAAGAAGTAGGTAAAATGGAAATCTTGAAAACTGTATTTGGCCTACAGTCCATGAATTCCTTGCCTGGCTTATAGCACATCCAAAAATAACTGATGGAATTCAAAGCTGGTTCCAGATAGCACATTGGTATTTCCCAGAAAAGAGTAAGTACTTCTGCAGAGAAATACCTCTAATATCCCCAGAACGTTCACCATATTATAGCTATAAATAATCACTTTTGAATGTCTGCTAAGTGAAGGAGATAGAATGAAGTTGAGTAGTCATATGAAACAACACACAACACATTTTTGATAATGGAGTTTTAGCAGGACTACCATGTGAAAAAGTTTGCTCTTACAAATTGCCCTGTTATTATAATTCTTGATGCATTCCCAGGAAATTACTCTGCAATCTGAACAAGCAAAAACTCTCTTGAGCAGAGATCTTCAAACTTGGCAGCTTTAAGACTTGTGGACTTAAGCTCCAGCTATGCTGGCTGGAGAATTCTGAGAGTTGAAGTCCACAAGTCTTAAAGCTGCCAAGTTTGAAGATCTCTGCTCTTGAGTGACAAGCAGAGCTGTACAGCCCAGACTGCAGAAGTTCCAATTTTGGGATCTTGTTGAAGTTAAAGTCTTTTTCACTTCCATTTTTCCATTTAACTCTTCACTCTTTAGTTCTTATTTTAATTATGCTTCTTGGCTTCTTGGCTCTAGTAATTTTGAAGTTTTTAGGTTTTTCACCCTATCATTATATGATAATGATCACAGTAATGATCATTCCTGATTTGCTAAATCTTATTGGTTTGATTATTTTATTGTGTTATTGTTTTATAAAACTAATTCGTTGCGTTTGGTCAAGAGCTGGAAATAAACAAGTATAAATTTTAATTACATACTGCTCAAGGATCATGCTCATTCCAATAAGCGCAATGCTATAGTTTTTTTCTCAGAATGTTCATTGTCAATTTACAGATTTACCTTCAAAAGCATGATATCATTTTCAAATGTTTTTGGATCAAATCCTGGGTAAAAAAAGATTTTAGTAATGTTTATAAAATCTTTTCCTTCATCTTTAATTATGGCTTGTCTTCCAACACCAATATATGTATCTTCATTCCTAAAAAGGTAAGTTAGAGTATGTAGTAATTCAATATACAGTAGTAATATTTGTCATTCCTCCTATTTTCATACAATGTTTTTCTTTGGGCATCTTCCCCAAAACATCTCTCAATGTTTGAAATTCCACTTTACACAGCATAATGCCAACCACATGTCTGGGGGACCATAACTCCAAGCATCTGGAATGTGTAGTCACTATCAAAGAACAATTGCTGCCTATCCCAAGTCTTTGGGAAAGATTTGATAGGAGGCAGAAATACCAAATCTAGCATGGCTGACTGCACAATGAACCGTAATAACAGCAACATTAACAAGAATAATTGTCTGTTTGCATAGCTAACATTCACACACTGATAGAGGTTAGCAGTCAAGGTTAACTATGGGTCAGAAAAAAGCCTTGGAGTGATATAGATTTAGCAATGTAAATATATACTTTTTTGAATTTTTTTTAAATTTTTCATCAACATATTTAAATGTATAGTCTTTTATCCATCCTTATACATTGTTTGTTCATCTTATTCTTTAACTTCTATTAGCTAATTAATGAATTTTTTGGGTCTGCTCTTTTACCATTTCCTTCCTTTGTTTTACTACAACCTTTCCTTTTTCTCTTCCCTTCTTTCTCCTCTTTTCTTTCTACTTTCCTCATTTCTCCTCTCCTTTCCTTTTCTACTTCCTCTCCTCTTTTCCCTCTCCTCTCTTCTTCCTCCCCTTCTTACCCTCTCTCCTATTCTTCTTTTCCCTTCCTTCTTCCTCTCCTTTTCCCATACTTCTTTTCTTTTCTTCTCTTCTCAACTCCCAACACCCCTACCTTCCGCCTCTACTCCTCCCCTCTTTCCCATTCCCTTGTTGTTTCCTTTTTTAATTCAATCTAAAATGGTATTCGAGCAGACCTGATTTCTATTTACCTACATCTTCATTTCAAATTTCTTTTTTACTTTACACTTATTCCTCTTCTAATATTCCTGTACTTTATTAATCAATCCATGTATTATCTGGGTATAACTTTTGTGCCATCATCTTCAAAGTTTATCATCATTAACATATCTATTTATCTTTCCTTTTTTTAATTTAATTTTAACATACTACAACATATCCGTTCTTGTCTTTACTATGTTTATTGTCTATATTCACTTTCTATCCATTGATAAAATTTCCCCCAAATGTTGTAATACTCCGATTCTGTTTTCCCTTTAATTGCCAATGTCAACCTATTCATTTCTGCACATTCCATTATTTTCTTAATTATCTCTCCCTTTGTAGGATGTAAATATGATGAAACTACAGGAATGGATTTTTTTTACACAAACATGACATTGGAACATTATTCTGCCAAAAATGTAAGAAGATGAATCTCACTTTCCTTTCTTCTTAGAGTCTATCTTCCACTTCACATTTCTCACTTACAATGGGATTTCTACTCCCTGTGATTTATTGACTGACTGACTGATTGATTGATTGATAGGTATTTAGCAATTGTATTTTTCTGAGATAACTTAAATCCTATGGGAGGTAATTCTTTCTAGCAATTTATATTAGGATTCAACACTAGATATCTGGATGGAAAATGTTTAATAGGCTTTCCTAAAGTATGCCTGAACGGATGCAACTGCAAGAAAAAATTTGAACAAAATATGGATACTCACGGAAAGCAATGGGCTGCTGTTAACACCCAATTATGTTTGATGAATGTTCCTGCACATAATAAATGTTTGTGTTTGATGAGACCAACCACGTATGGTACTGAATGTTCTTCCTCTTCAGATATATCTGCAGATTGACCTATGAGAAAAGCCAGTTGGATCAGGTTGAATAAGCACATCATATTATGGATTAATTATGAACTAACTACTGAAGAGCTCCATTCACTGACTGTAATCACATGCAAGGAAGGAAGCAAATAAAAATGATCACACTAGTTCTGCTTCTTCTGTTTTCATATTTAGGGTAAAGTTTCAGTTGCTAGAATTGCTCTGCACAGTTTAGAACCCTGCCAATCAAAATTTTAAATCATATAGCGAGCACAACAGAGAAGATTTTCTGATGCACAAATTACCCTGTATGTGCAAAGGGTGACAAAAGAGGTTAACATTTAAAGCACTTATTCCTTCTATCCTTATATTTACAGTGGGATATTTTTCCAGTTAAAATTGAGGAGAATATTGTGATTTTGGATTTCAATTCACAGCCTGAGATTGTGTCATGGGAGGTCTAACAAAATGAATATTGAGGAGGCTTGTCCATATACAAAATGGCAGCCAGTTGCAAACCCTCCATTTTATTGAAGGAAACGTGAGGTTGCTTCCTGTCATGGAAGGCTCCCTCTCCCTCCCCAGATTACTTTTTTTTTGGGGGGGGAGTAGAATAGTGGGACATCATTCTATGCAAGACAGTGGAGCCAACCTGTTTTTAAACAAAATCTACGTGTTTTAAACATGTGATAGTTATAATCTTTAAGCCACCAGCTTGATCTGTGAAAGAATACTATCAGAGAGAAATGCAGTGAAAGTATTTTGCATTTCGATATGCAAAATTCAAATGTATGAATAGCAACCCCAAGTGCAAAATGAGTGGAAACTCTTTGAAGCTTTATTGAAATGCTTTTCTATTTTGAAGAGAAACTATTGCTTTGCTCAAGGTGTCAGCAGGATCCAATGCTTTTATCAAAATGATCAATTAATCAGAATAGATCTGAAAGGGACCTTGGGGGTCTTCTAGTTCAACCTCCTGCTCAAGCAGGAAACCCTATACCCATGATGGCGAACCTATGGCATGGGTGCCATAGGTGGCATGCAGAGCCATATTGGTGGGCATGCAAGCTCAGCTCCGGCACACATGCGTGCGCCAGCCAGCTGATTTTCGGGCCTTCTAGGCCCACCAGAAGTCAGGAAACACACTGATTCCGGCCTCCGGAGGGCCTCGGGGTGGGGGAGGCCGTTTTTGCCCTCCCCAGGCTCCTAGAAAGGCTCTGAAGCCTGGGGAGAGCAAAAAATGGGCCTATCGGGCCCACCGTGCCATCACGTGCCAAAAGCAGGGGAAGCACAGGGGGGTGGGGTGCATAGAATTATGGATGTGACCCCCACCGTGCTCCCCCCGCTTTTGGCACGCGGTGGCAAAAAAGTTAGCCATCACTGCCCTATACCATTTCAGGTGGACAGGTGGCTGTTCAGTCTTTGCTTAAAAATCTCCAGTGATGAAGCACCTACAACTTCTGAAGGCAAGCTGTTTTACTGGCTAGTTGTCCTCACTGTTAGGAAGTTTCTCCTTAATTCCAGGTTGCTTCTCTCCTTGATTAGTTTCCATCTATTGTTTCTTGTCTTGCCTTCTGGTGCTTTGGAAAATAAGTTGACCCCCTCCTCTTTGTGGCAGCCCTTCAAATACTGGGATACTGCTATCATGTCACCCCTAGTCCTTTTCTCTATGATGAGAGCAGCATCATGCAAGGGCAATAGACATTTCCATCTCTTTCACATATCCATCTGGCATCAGAGAGCATGTTCAAAAGGCATGAAATTTGCATCATGCTTCCCTTTAATCCTCTCCTATGGTCACCTCTGCCTTAGCACAAATCCCTCCATGTATCACTGAGGCTTTGAAAAATGGCTTTATTTTAAATCTTTCAAAGCCTTTTTGGTGCTAGAAGATCAGTTGCTAGTTGGAGATGAGCATGGAGCTGGACCTGGTGATGAGAGAATCTTCTGTTTGAGAAGTTTCTGTTTTTTTAGATCACCTTGTTCCCATTATGGCAAACCTCCCATTCACCTTTAAACAATTGCTTTTGTGCAAAGGCAAAGTGAGGAAAATACATTCACAAAATAGAACTTACCCTTCTGGTTTTTGAGGAAGAAAATGGTAATAGAAAAGCACAAAACCAACAAAAGCTCCATAGGTGCTACTTTGAGTTCACCAACAACAAGATAGTCAATATACATTGAACACATAAAAAATCCCAGAATTCATTTGCTAAATGCATTCTTGGCAAGTTTGAAATATTCACTGATAATAAAAAGACTTTGGAGAAGGCAGTATCATTTCTAGGCAGCAGAGTTTAGCAAGGTGTGCAGTGGAGAAAGAGAAAGAGAGAGAAATTAGCTGTAGCTATTAGAGTTGTCACACAAAACAAGGGTAGGTTACAATACTGTAGGCGGAACACTACTCCTGGAGAAAGACTGAACAAAAGTCTACTAGAGGCCCACATGATTATGACATCAACATTCTACTCCTCCAGCAACTTCTGGAATTGTGTGATGGGATGAATGTTCATCATTCTTTGGGACAGATCTTTGGAGGATGACTAAATCCATCAGTAAAAACTCTGGAGGAAGGGTGCTGTCCCTAAGGCTTATATGGTGCATGACTTCTGGTGACTGACTTTTTTCAAAGAAGAACTTTCTGTAGAAGCTCACCATGTAATACATGAAAGGAATAAAGAGTGATTCTGTTTTCATGAGAATTGTATATTTGAGCCCCATTAATAGGTATCTTAATTTATATATTCTAGTCCCATGATGGCAAACCTATGGCACGCATACCACAGGTTGCATGCGGAGTCCTCTCTGTGGGCACGTGAGCATTCACCCAGCTTGGCTGCACCCTGCATGTTTGTGCGCCTTCTGCTAGCCAGTTGATTTTGGGGTCTCTGCCACGCATGTGTGGGATGCGGGGCATGGGGTGCATGCCCAGGGGGAGTGGCGGGGGACCATGGGAAATGCTGCGCACCCTCCATGGCCCGTTTTGGGCCTAGCAGGCCTCCCTGCAGGCTCCTGGGACCAAAAACAGGCTACCCGGGGGGGGGGGGGGCTGTCACATGCACGCATTGCATTATGGGTGCTGGCACGCGATGACAAAAAGGTTAGTCATCACTGTTCTAGTCTATTCTAACAACTGATGGCTTTGTAGCAAGGCCAAGCTAAAGTAGATAGGTTCATGTACAGTAGAAATGCAAATAGAGATCTTTTACATTATTTTTGTACTGGGTTCTCCTATTTTCCTGTCATTTTCAAGCCTCATTATTTATTACTTCTTCACAGTTGGTGAGAAGCAGATAAGGCTGGCAGACTAGGCAAGCATAAAACATTTGCATAGAAAGTTTCATTTCAGGTAGTTGTACAGTTAATTGTGATCAAAAGATGAAAGAAAATTCTTAGAAATTTTCTGTTGAGCACAATTTAGTTTTGACTGGGAAAGGGTCAAATTGTCAACAATCATAAATACTCCTGATTAGCCCTTTTTTTTTAATTTAATCAATACAGAATCATGTGGTACTGTAATTTTCTGCTCAGTGAGTGCTCAAGAGAATGAACCAACATAAATAACTAAAAAAGTATATTAGATGAAAATGCTGAACAACGTTTCATGCCTTGGAAATAAAGAATAATTCTAAACTCATAAAGAAGGATTGACTATTAAAAGTTCCATCAAACAATCTGGTCTTCACCAGCCATTTAAAAGTTAATTGAGGTAAGAGTTCTTGGTTGGGAAATGCTATAAAAAAGCAAAATATTCTCCAATTTCACTTATCTTGAACACAGGACGTGGGACTGGCCTCACATTGCAAATTCTGGAAAGAAAAAGATCTGTCCTCTCAAGGGTCTTGATAGATAGATAGACACAGTGGTGGGATTCAAGTAATTTAACAACCGGTTCTCTGCCCTAATGATTTCTTCCAACAACCAGTTTGCCAAACTGCTCAGAAAGTTAACAGCCGGTTCTCCCGAAGGGGTGCAAACTGGCTGAATCCCACCACTGGATGGACACCACCATCTTGAATCAAGCCTGTGGGGAAAAAATCCAGATATCTGTTCTATCCTTGTGTAGAATATCCTTGCATAGTATGGTATGCTCTTGGGTTCTTGCAATTGTATTGGCAGGGTTCAAACATTGCATTGCCCACACCCACATCCACACCCACTTATTCATTATTGTTTCAAATGTGGCTTCACCAGAAGTGGTTCAGATGTGGAATTCAGTGAAGAAGGAAATAAATTCTTTTTTTGCTTCATATATATGAAATGCTTCATGATTTCAAGCTGCTCTTGCTATATAAAATGTTAAGCATGTGTCTCACAAGCTACCGTTCCCAAACACAAGAGTAATATAAATCGTCCAAGGGGGTTATATGTTTGATTCCCATTAGCCTCTGTTAAACTTCTTTTAAATGGCTTCTTTAAGTGTTGATCAAGTTCATCAAAAGCTTTTGATGAGCTGGGATCCTCCTGGATGTACATTCCCCTACATAAACGGCGTATTTCCAATATAACCCCATTCTCTACACCTGGTTTTCTATGTGTAATTCTCCTTCCACTAATAGTGGATGCTCTGGAGAACTTATGAATTAGATGATTGTGTGTTAGAGCAGATATGGGCAACTAGGGCCCTTTTATGACTTGTGGACTTCAATTCCCAGAATTCCTGAGCTAACAGGGCTGGTTTAGGAATTCTGGGAGTTGAAGTCCACAAGTCATAAAAGGGCCATAGTTGCCCATCCCTACGTTAGAGGAATTACAGTTATTCAGTGATGTCCTAATGACTCCTAGAACACAGCATTGATTTTCGGTTTTCTTTGTGTTTTCAGTTCAAAATGAAATTGCTCTGAAGACGACTACACTTACTGCAAAGAAATATTGTCTAAGAACAGAAAAGTCCTACTCGCATAGTTGCTGTTATACTATAACCTTAGAGGTTCTAACTGAATTTATAATGTTTAATGTTATAATGTTTATACAGTATTATGTTTCTACAATAAATGGATATTAAAATGTATTCCCTACTGGTGATAAGCTTGGCCTAATGCTAATCTTAAAATGAGGGTAGATCAGGTATAGTTGAAGTGAGTTTCAAAGGAAAGGAGGAAAAAGTTCTGTGGTTCTACTCACATTGTGAGAAAATTGGATCTATATTCAGTTCTGCTCTATTGAAGAATTCCAACTTTGGAAAATGATAAAAACTGAAGCAGGTAAATACCACGCTCTTTATCAGTGCTAGGTGCCACTATTTGAAATGTTCCGCAGAGAATCTTGCAAGCCAATAGATATATTATTTATGAAAGGTTTTACTCAAGTCTGCTCTGAGGTTAGGCATTATTATTGTTTTAACTTGCAGAGTACATTCACATGATTTTGGTGATACAATCATGGTGGTCAGCTGAGAACACTTGCAGTCCACTTATTCAGGATCCAGCCCCTCACTAGATGAACCAAAATTGTTAACCCTTCCTCCTCATCCTATTTGTGACTGGAGTGCAAGTCCCATCAAGTTTATCCTAAGCATTTGGCTTTCTCTGTGTATGTCCTGGAGCAAGTGTATACAGCTCTTTGTTCTAATTTCTTCCCAAATCCTTAACAAAGGTCAAGATAGCTCCTTGACTCCTTTCTTCCGAGGAGTGCATGAAAAAAATTGAGCTTGTTGGCTTGGTGTCCTCTCACTTCCTCCACAGTATGTTTATCATACAACATGTCATGCCTTACAGATAAACTACTCTTGTAGTCAATCCCCTGCCTCATATCGTCTCAAACCAATGGTTGTCCAATCTTTGTTTGAAAACATCGAGTGATGAAGACTTCTAACTGCAGGAGGCCAGTGGTTCCAATGCTTTCAAGTGCTCTCACATCGCCACTCATAAAAGTGATGTATAGATCCATAAGAAGTCTCAAATGATAAGGACATAAGGTGTGCAATCTGGGAATTTTGCATCTCCAATTATAAGAGATGTCCAATTATGTTATGCCACCCCATAGAAGGGCATTTAGAAGCCATTCCCAGCACAGAAATTCATTCTTCCAAATACAGAAAAAGTCTGAAGTTTGCATAACAAGCACATGGATACATAACACAGATGAACAATGACAACAAATGAACCAACAACAAAGTGGTTTTCAACAAGGGTTTATTTTCTTCTGCTTTCTGGAAATAAACTACCATTTCGTTTGTGATAAACATGGGGATAACTTTATCTAGCAGAGTAAGTGCACACACATAGAAAGAAAAATAAAGAAATATTTTTTATTTATATTTATTTATTTATTTATTTTTGTTGAGAATATATTAGATAATATAAGATAAGATAAGCATGAATTGAATACATAAAATGAGTATAATTAAAGGGAATATTAGGACAGGGACCGTAGGCATGCTGGTGCTCTTATGCACGCCCCTTACAGACCTCTTAGGAATGGGGTGAGGTCAACAGTAGACGGTTTTAGGTTAAAGTTTTGGGGGTTTTGGGATGAGACCACAGAGTCTGGTAGTGCATTCCAGGCATTAACCACTCATATGCGCAAGGGACTCCTTGCGCACGGTCACTCATGCCCTCGTCACTTCCCGTCTGGAATGGTCATAATGGTCTCTACATGGGGCTCCCCTTGAAGAGCATCTGGAGGCTCCAACTGCGCGGGTGATTATGGGAGCAACACGGCGCTCCCATGTAACACCTCTTCTGTGCGAGCTGCACTGGCTCCCAGTGGTCTTCTGGGTGCGATTCAAGGTGTTGGTTACCATCTTTAGAGCGCTCCATGGCTTAGGACCTGGGTACTTACAAGATCGCCTTCTGCTACTGATAGCCTCCCACTGGCCAGTACGCTCCCACAGAGAGGGACTCCTCAGGGTGCTGTCGGTCAAACAATGTTGACTGCCGACCCCCAGGAGGAGAGCCTTCTCTATGGGAGCATCTGCCCTCTGGAATGAATTGCCCCCAGAGATACGGATGATCCCTGACCTGCGCACCTTTCGCCGTGCCCTCAAGATGTTACTGTTTCAGTAAGCTGGGCTGGCCTAAATATTAATTCTGATGGGTTGTTTTATTCTATTTTTTAATGATTTGGGGCCAAATTATTTAATATGTTTTAAATTGTTTTTAAATTTTATATATGTGTTGTTTTATTGGGCTGTACACTGCCCTGAATCCTTCGGGAGAAGGGCGGTATAAAAATTAGATTAAATAAATAAATAATAAATAATTTTCTGCAATAGAGTTTGGAGTGGTTCACTTTAAGTTTGTACCTAATGTGTGCTCGTGTATTGTTGTGGTTGAAGCTGAAGTAGTCATTGACAGGTAGGACATTGTAGCAGATGATTTTATGAGCTATGCTTAGGTCATACCGAAGGCAGCGTAGTTCTAAATTTTCTAAAGCCAGTATTTCAAGTCTGATGGCATAAGGTATTTTGTTACAAGCAGAGGAGTGGATGACTCTTCTTGTGAAATATTTCTGGACACGCTCAATTGTATTAATGTCCGATATGCAGTGCGGGTTCCAGACAGATGAGCTGTATTCAAAAATTGGTCTAGCAATAATAATTTTAATAATAATTACATTATAAATGTATTATAAAACTTTGTTACAAAATTGCATTTAGCTCACAGGCTCAATGTTTTTGTGTTAGCTGATTATGGTGTTACTAGTATCTGGAGGGAAAAGGCTGGAAAAGGCTGTCTTAAAGATATCATAATGAATGAATATAATGAATGAATATAATAAAAAAGAATGTCAACATCAAATGATAATTTTATAAATTGCCTTGTATAACACTCTGTATCCAATGAGAATATCTGTCTGTCAGAAGGGTGTAGACACCAGGGTACTCAGGCTTTCCACATTCTATACCAGTGGAAACGATGCCTCTTTGTTCCCCATTGCACATCAAAGGACCACCAGAATCACCCTGCGCAAGGGAGAAAAAAGGGGTGGGTGGGGAAAAGAGAAATTTTGCATTATTTGCAGTAGTTGTATTTAATTTGTTTCCTGATTGCTTATTTGTACCCTATGACTATCATTAAATGTTGTACCTTGTGATTCTTGATGAACGTATCTTTTCTTTTATGTACATTGAGAGCATATGCACCGAGACAAATTCCTTGTGTGTCCAATCATACTTGGCCAATAAAAATTGACTATTGAATATTATTTATTTATTCATTAAATCTCTATGCTACCCATCTGACTGATACAGCGAGTCTGTATGCTTTTCTTTTTTAAGGGACAATCTATATTTATAAAAGTGAAAAACACTCACGCAGCATCACAAAATCTCCAGAACCGTAAAGCCTACAAATTTGAAATTTGGCATGTATTCCTCTTGGCTTCTAGGTGCTTGCTTAGAAAAGATTTTTCGAAACAACCATCAGAGCATTAGTATTTCTTATATTATTATTAACACACTCTGATGTTAAGGAGTTAGACATTCTACTCCCCCTCCCCACCTGAAAATAACTCTGTTCCAACTGCCACTTGGATGTAGCCAGCGTGTGACTCATCCGGCCTGTGGGCTGGGAGTTTGGAGAAGATCAATGGGACCAGCCTGAGGGAGAGAGGGGTATAAGATAGGAGAGGCCTCTGTGGGGCAAGCCTGAGAGAGAGAAGGGGATAAGAGAGGATGAATGGGGCAAGCCTGAGGGAGAGAAGGGGGATAGGAGAGGAGAGGCTTCTTGGGGCAAGCCTGAGGAGAGAAGGGGAGAGAGGCTGATTGTAATTACTCATTAATTTTCAGGCTGTAAGTGTCTATCAAGCCCGATCACATAGTTTCATGGCGAAGCACGGGTATTCAGCTAGTTATAATATACAATAATGAAGGATTCATGTCATTGCCATCTCCTGGTTAGACTACTATAGTTCATTTTAAAAAGCACTGCCCCAAAGATGATTCAGAAGCTGAAATTCACACAAAGTGCACTGGCTTTCTCGCTGACTTTTCCTAACCAGCTTAGCCAAATATGGTAACATCTCAGTGGGAGATGCTCTGGTGGCTGGTAGGTTCTATTCAAATTCAAGAGGCTTGTTCTTATGTAGAAAGCACTAAGTAGCTTGGGCTTTAGTTACCTTTAGGACTGTATCCTTCCAATTTTTTTAAAATTGAGATTTATTATAATACAATACAATCAGACGGTGTTACTTTTTCACACAGGATTGATCAATTCTTCCTTTATGTTTCATAGTTCCAGATACATATACATATCTTAAAATTTGTATTAACTTTCATCTATTTTTTTATTCAGTTGTCAATCCACCTGTACCAATCATCCCAAACGGTATAGTATTCTGAAACCTCTTTATCATTTAATTCTAATGTTCATTTGTTCATTTCAGCACGCTCTAAAACTTTGTGAATAATAAATTCCTCTGGTATATCTTTTCCTTTCCAATATTGGGTGTATGCTATTCTCGCTGCAGTGAGTATATGTATAATTAAATATCTTCTTTTTCCCCCATATTTAATCTTTAGTATTCCCAGGAGAAATGTTTCAGGTATCAATTCAATTTTTTCATTAGTTGATTCTTGTAGCCAATTTTGTATTTTTCTCCAATACCTCTTTGCTTCGGGACAGGACCACCACATATGAAAGAAGGTACCTTGGTGATATCTACACTTGGGGCTTACATTTGGATAGATTTTTGCTAATCTCACAGGTGCTAGGTGCCATCTGTATAACATTTTATATTGGGTTTCTTTATATGTTGCCGCTTTTGTTAGTTTGTAATTTCTATTCCAAATCGTTTCCCATTCATCCAAATTTATATTATGTCCAATATTATATAAAACATAATGTATTCTTCCAATTTTGGCTGACTGGGAGGGGACCCTGAAAGTGCCCCATTCAGGTGACTGGAAAAAGAGGGCCAAAGGATGCTTTCTCAGTAGGCTCCCCTCACTCTGGTATACCTTGACCCTCCTCCTAGGCCAGAAGTGGAGAAATATGCCCATCCTGGTTACAGAGTCAACATGCCCTGAAGCATGTAAAAAAGTGGCAGGAGTTTGGCTTCGATATTGACTTTTTTTCACCCTGTGCAGCCCCCCCCCCGACTGAGTATCTCTCTGTCTCTGTTCTCTCTATCTCTCTCAGTCAAACCTATCTTGCAGAGTTAATGGAGTGGGAAAAGACGGGAAGAGGACATCCTTGATGGAAATCTACAGAATAGACAAATAAACCTAAATCTAATCTACTGTCTAGAAAATAGCTTTATTTCTGACTGTACATATATACTTATACAGATTAACAGAGTTAGAAGGGACCTTGTAGGTCTAGTCCAACCCCCCACCCAAGCAGGAGACCCTACACCATTTCTGACAAATGGTACTCCAACCTCTTCCTGAAAACCTCCAATGATGAAGCTCCCACAACTTCCGAAGGCAAGCTGTTTCATTGGTTGATTGTTCTCACTGTCAGAAAATGTCTCCTTATTTCTAGGTTGAATCTCTCCTTGATCAGTTTCCATCCATTATTCCTTGTCTGGCCTTCGGGTGCCTTGGAAAATAGCTTGACCCCTTCCTCTCTGTGGCAGCCCCTCAAATATTGGAACAGTGCTATCATGTCTCCCCTGGTCTTTTTCTTCACTAGATTAGCCATGCCCAGTTCCTGTAACTGTTTTTCATAAGTTTTAGTCTCCAGTTCCCTAATCATCCTGGTTGCTCTTTTTTGCACATTTTCTAGAGTCTCAACATCTTTTTTATAGTGTGGTGACCAAAACTGGATGTGGTCTTACTAAGGCTTTATAGAGTGGTATTAGTACTTCACTTGATCTTGATTGTATTCCTTTGTTAATGCAATTTAGGATTGCATTGGCTTTTTTGGCTGCCGCTGCACACTGCTAGCTCATACTTAACTGGTTGTCCACTAAGATCCCAAGATCCCTCCACAGAACTGCTATTAAACCTGGTTTCACCCAGTCTATATGTGTACTTTTGGTTTTTCTTGCCTAAGTGTAAGACTTTACTTTTCTCTACATTAAATTTCATTTTGTTAGATAGGGCCCAGTGTTCAAGTCTGTCAAGATCCATCTGTGGATGGCAAGAAAGTTTGTAAAATGAGGTAAAATTCACTTAACAACTGTATTACTTGGCAACAGAAATTTTGCCCTCGGGGTCATAAGTTGAGGACGGCCTGTACTTCTTTTTAAAGATTCATCACATACCATAATACCAGTCTGGGAGGAGAAATAATTCCAGATGGTTTTTTGCAATTGACTTTATGATGAGAAGATTTTACTAATTTTACAGTTGTTATAGTGTAAGACTTTGATTTCTTTGAACACTAGAAGCATGCAAGTATGATTACTGATTCTTTCAAATTCTGCTTTCGGTATACTATTTTTGAGTTTCAAACATTCAGAGCAGGTAGATAGATATACTTACAGAACATGAATCCTTGCCTCCTGTCTTATCACCAGCACAGATCATATTGTTTGTCACTAGGAGCTGGGAATTATAGTGCTTTTGATCATTGCAGGTGCTTCTTGCAATGACAGTGACATTAACTTCACGGAGGACATCTGATGCTATTTTATTTTTATTATCAGTAGCCCCCCAACCAGCTACCAGACACTGTGTTCCTGCCTTGAGGTCATGATACACCCGAGGAAACTTGATGATGGCAACATTCTTGTTAAGTTTTGCTTCTTTATTAAGCTTAAATGAGATAAGAGGGAAGGCAAAAAAGATTAATCCTTACATTAACAGTCAATATGGTGTGTAATGCATCATATGTTAGACTTGCACCTTGGAGAGTCACCCTATCTCAGTCTGACTTATATTACAATATTGGGCAGACCAGGGGTGAAATCTAGCAGGTTCTAACAGGTTCTGGAGAACTGGTAGTGGAAATTTTGAGCAGTTTGGGGAACAGGCAAATACTACCTCTGGCTGGCCCTAGAGTGGGGTAGGAATGGAGATTTTGCAATATCCTTCCCTACCATGCCCACCAAGCCATGCCCACAGAACTGGTAGGGAAAAATTTTGAATTTCACCCCTTGTGCAGAAGCAACATTCATACCATCTTAGTCCCTTTCAATAAAAACAAACTATAATAGGAATAGTAACAACATTAATACTTTGAACTTCTTCAATATGGGAAATTTTACACCTGCTTTATCATTTATATAGAAATAATAATTCCTCCCTCCTGCTCTCCATTTCTGAAATGAAAGGGAAAAGAATGTTTCCAACACATAAGTGTGAGAATATTCTTTATTCCACTGATGCCATCATCCATGATGGTTCCTATGCCAATCAAATGGGCCTCAACTGTCAGGCTCCTCTTATGAGTTGCTTGCCAGCCCTTTGAGGTAGGCCAGATAAACAACATGAGTACATAACTGTTTCTTTTTCTCCCCCTCCTTCTCAAGGCCAGAGCTAAATCCCTTGTACACTGCTTTCTGCAAGGTGATATATAGTTGTGTCAGGGCTGCCTCCATCCATTCCTTAGGAAAGAAAAACCCTTGGCTCCATAGATTCAGAGAAAAGGAATGCAACAGGTTTCAGGCAAGATCTGAGGCAAAAGGGCACGAAGCAGCAAATTGAAACAAACTATAAAGCCCAACCCTCTTGTAGCTAGGCAACTCTGGCTGCTGCATAGCAAAGCTAGAAGAAATGAGAAGTGATCTTGGAGAGATAAGCAAAGCCCAGACGTAGTTGCAAAGCTGTAATGAAAAATTCTCCACTGACCCCACCCCCATGTCAGCTAGTAGCAGGCTAGCTGACTTTCGGGCCCCCCATAACAACAGCTTTAGCCATGCATATAAAATCTATACAATTAAAACAAACCACACATCTCAACAATGATCTAAACAGTCTCAACAATCTCAAATCCAGGTAGTCCTCAATTTACAACTATTTGTTTAGCTGGTATTTGAGATTATGATGGCACTCAAAAAAATGACTTATGACCAATTCTCACACTAACAACTATTGAAGCATCCCTGTGATCACATTATCAAAATTTGGGTCCTTGGCAAATGGCATGGATTTATGATGGTTGCGGCAGCCTAAGGTTATGTGATTGCCATTTGCAGCTTTCCTAGATGGCTTCTGACAAGCAGAGTCGGGTGGTGCTGGTGGAAAACTAGATTTGAATGTTTCACTTAACACCTGCAAAAATTCACTTAACAAACATTGCAAAAAAAAATAAAATTCAACATGATTTATTTAACAACCATCTCGCTTATCAATGGAAATTCCAGTCCCAAATGTGATTGTAAGTTAAATATATCCATAAAGAAAAGGAGAAACCATTCTTGCTGTCTTTCCTTGTATATTATTTATGTAAATTCTTTAGACTATACCTGAAGAAGCATAATGTCATTCTCCTTTGTGACACTATCATAGCATGGGTGACGATGGGGCTTATTAACTGTGAAAACTTGTTTTGTTGTGTCTTTTTCTGAATGAATTCCAAGAATAACTTTAGTGTACTTTGTTCTAAAAAGCAAAGAGGATAAAATAAGAATTGAGTAAAGTTCATTTCTAGCAAATATAATATGTTATAATCTCAGCTGAAGGATATCAAGTTTTATCATTTGGCAGTTCAATCTTCTGTGTTTCTTCAGAAATAAATTCGACTGTATTGAACATTGTTTATATCCTGGCACATAAATTTAAGATGTGGAGATAGCAGGCTTTATTTCAATTTTCATTGGAGTATTATTTCAACAGTGAAAGTAAGTATATATTTTGATAGAAGATGCAAAATACTTTCAATGGCCTATTTCTGGTTTAAAAATAAATTACAATACATGAACATTCACACCTATATATGGATATTTTGGAAAGCAAAGGGAGGTCAAATTACATGCAATTTTCACAAGAACAAGAACACCAATAATGGGCAGAGAGGCGTATGCTACATCATGCTCTGCTCTACATGGAAAAGAAAAATTGGGAAGAGGGCTTTTGAGAGAACAGAAAAATTCTCTAATATCATCTATGAAAGTTGATTCCAATTTCTGACTCATAAGTAGGACAGCACAATCTTGTCTCCTATTTTACCAAATATTTTGGTTTATCCCAGTTTATCCCTACTGTGGCTTCTGGCCCTTCAGCTGGCTAGAGCCCGACCAACTAAATTAGATTTTTTTGGGGTTGGGGCTGAGGTCAGAATTATTCCTATTGGGTTTTATGATCATGGAATTAGAAACGAAGTATGAGAAATCAATGTTGCATATGGTAACTGTGCATGCAGAAGGTTGGGTAGATAATGAAATATCTGCGATGGAAGATTGGATTATAACATTAACTGAACTTGCAAAAATAGCAAAGTCTTTCCAGTCTGGATACAGGGGAAAGGGGGGGAGAGAAAAAATAATTTCTTTTGAAAAGCTGGAAACCTTACATAGAGAAAAAAGAAGAAAATATTAAATTGATAATTTCGTCATTTGGGAATTAAAAAAGGCCAGAGAATGGTGAAACTAATAAAGTGATAATTACTTGATAGAAAGTATGTGTATTTTCTTCTCTTTTAATTCCTTTTCTGTCCCCCCCCCATTTTCCTATTTTCAATCTTTTTTTGTACATATTTATTGTATTGAAAAATTCTAGAAACACACACACAAACACAAACAGGCACACACACACACACACACAAACATAGATTGGATTTCTTTGCTTTTTTTGTCATCCTAGAATTTATGCCAAGAAGCTGGGATAGTGAACAATTTACCTAAAAAATGATACCCAGCTGACAATTTTACTTGGGTTGAAACTTTAGGTTTTGCTCATCCCTAAAGTGCAGGGTGATGTTATGCTTGAAAATATATATATAAACCTAGCAAAACTTTCAAACTTACATGTGGCAGTGTGCGGCTGTTAATACCCAGTTTCGTTTGATCAGGCTCCCCCCACAAAGTTTCGAGCCTTTGATCTTGGCCATAAAAGGTCTTGAATGTGGAACTGATTCATTTCCTCCAATGATCTGGGCACAGTGATCTAAACAGAATGAGGAAGCCAAGCTAATCACGACTCACAAAATACAACTTTAAGTTAATCCATTAGCTAAAGAGGAAAAAGAAGCCAACACAACATGCAAATATTTCATCATACAAAGTGCTCCACAGTTTGTGTTATGTGGGATATCACCAACCAATCAAAGCAATCTTGCTGTTTTTGCACTTATTTACACATTTCACACCTTTAAATTGTAGCACTTCCAGTTTTGGCAGGCTTATCTTGGACTTCTAGGGATTACATCTGGAGGACACCAGATTGGAGAAGTACAGTTACATACCTTGAAGCATATACAAATGTGGACATTGCTGGTTCCTTCTATTGTGCTTGCTAATAGCTGAATTTAATGATTACTTTTCAGACTTCTGTAAAAAGTGTATTTTTTGTATGACATGCTGTATTCTGAATATCTCAATGAATTGTGATATGTATCTGCAAGAGCATTACTCCACAAAGTTACAGGATAGCTTAACAATCCTATTCTAAAAAGGTAAATGTTCTGCATGCTTTCTAGACAATATTGAGCAAGCCCGATTCTCCTAAAATTAAATACCAATTAATTTAAATTTAAAGTTTAAATTAAACTTAATAAACTAATAAACTTTATATTTAAATCAAATGTCTTTATTGATGGATACAATGCAAAATTATCTAATAATTGCTTTATTAATTTTATGCTATCGGTATATTGAAAGAAATAGAACAGAGAGAAGAATGAAATAGCACGGAACACAGAAAAGATAGAATAGAATAACAGAGTTGGAAGGGACCTTGGACGTCTTCTAGTCCTACCCCCTGCTTAGGCAGGAAACCCTTCACCAATTCACACAAATGGTTATCCAACATCTTCTTAAAAACCTCCAGTGTTGCAGCATTCACAACTTCTGGAGGCAAGTTGTTCCACTGATTAATTGTTCTCACTGTCAGGAAATTTGTCCTTAGTTCTAAGTTGCTTCTCTCCTTGATTAGTTTCCAGCGACTGCTTCTTGTCCTACCCTCAGGTGTTTTGGAGAATAGCTTGACTCCCACTTCTTTGTGGCAGCCCCTGAGATATTGGAAAACTGCTATCATGTCTCCCCTAGTTCTTCTTTTCATTAAACTGGACATACCCAGTTCCTGCAACCATAGAGTAAAATAAAAATAAGAAAACAACAACAAAAATTCTCCCTGTTTCTCTCCCCCCTCTCTCCTCCCTTTATCCAGGCCTTTGCTGAGGAACATTGACACTTCTTCCTTTTTCCTGTTCTCATCTGGGTTTGTATTCTCTGCCAACACTTTCCCAATAACTTTCAGTAGCCACATCTCCGATCAGTCAACAGAACTGTCAGGAAAGCTCTGCTGCAAAGATCCAAAGGGAAAAACTCCTACAAAGGGAGTGAACTTATTCATTACTGATAAGGGCTATTCACATTGCCATTATACTTAGAAACGATGGGTTTCTGACACAATAATATAAATCCTTCCTAATTAAATACTGCAATTTGTATGCAAGGATAAATCCTGCATTTTACTCAAGTTGTCCTTTCCTGAGACAATTCTAAACTCTGGCATTATATGGGTTAGGTGTGATATGGTCAAAGGCAAAATCTCATTGGTCTGTTACAACAACAATATTGATGTTAACCACACCTGCCACTTAATGTGTGATTCTCAGCTTGTGAGGTTGCATGAACAGGAGAAAATTTGTCAGATTTGGACTTCGGACCTCTGTAGATATGTATGTGTGTGAATCCTGAATCTTACAATAATAGCTTTTTTTCATTTCTCATGGCTTTTCTAGTATCTGTAATAAAACTACCCTCTTAACAACTATAGCTTTGACTATCTCCTGTGGGCCTCCTACTGTCAGTATCAGTTCAGCCTGAAGGAGACCTGAGCTATTTTCTCTTCATCACTGTCCAAATTCAAGGAGAAATCCATACATTTGAAACAAACTGTGTAGCTTATCTGCTTACACTTTCATTGATTGTTCTGAAGTGACATTATCAGAAATGAAAAGAAAAGAAATGAAAAGAAAAGAAAAAAAAGGAAGGACCTTGGAGTACTCATATCTAATGATCTAGTTGCCAAAGCCCACTATAACAACATTGCCAAAAAGTCCTTAAGAGTTGTAAACATAATCTTGTGTAGCTTCTTTTCTGGTAATATCACACTACTAACCAGAGCATATTAAACATTTGCTAGACCAATTCTCAAATACAGCTCATCAGTCTGGAACCCGCACTGCATATCGGACACTCATACAATTGAACTTGTCTGTCAGCCTCCGCTTTCCTGCTTGGCTGCCATAGAAAGGGGGAGGGGGTGTGTGGGCTGTGGGGGTGTAGAAATGAAACTTACTTAGAGGCTAGTTTGCTTAGAAGGGGAAAACGAAACCACTGTTATCGGGCCAACCGTCGTGACATTCCTGATTGATGATGCGGGCAGACGTACTTCCACCTGACCCCTAGAAGACCTGTGGATTGGATGATTTACGATGGACAATGGGAGGGGATGATTTGTATATGTAGGTTTGCGGGTAAAATCCTTAGTTTCAGCTTTGCTTGGTTGCGTTCATTTTATTTGCCAGTAAAAGTACAGATTTATTATAACAATGGATTCTGGAGTTTTCTTTCCTGGTATTTGAAGGAAGCAAGCCTGACAGTGTCCAGAAATATTTCACAAGAAGAATCCTCCACTCCTCTGCTTGCAACAAAATACCTTATGCCATCAGACTTGAAATTTTGGCCTTAGAAAATTTAGCACTACGTTGCCTTCGGTATGACCTAAACGTAGCTCATAAAATTATCTGCTACAATGTCCTATCTGTCAATGACTACTTCAGCTTCAACCACAACAATACACGAGCCCACAATAGATACAAACTTAAAGTGAACCGCTCCAAACTCAATTGCAGAAAATATGACTTCAGCAGCAGAGTGGTCAATGCCTGGAATTCACAACCTGTGACTGTGGTTTCTTCCCCAAACCCACAAAACTTTAACCTTAGACTGTCTACTGTTGACCACACCCCATTCCTAAGAGGTCTGTAAAGGGCGTGCATAAGAGCACCAGCGTGCCTACCATCCCTGTCTTATGTTTCTTCTATTTGTATCTATTTTATGTATTCAATTCATGCTTATACTTATATATATTACCTAATACGTTCTTGACAAATAAAAAAAAAGTAGTATAATTTAGCACTTACCTCTGGGAATGCCGAGGAGAAAAATCACAACAGTGAACCACAAGCCCATTAGAAGAACCATCTTTGCCTTTTTGTGCTTCTCCACAACAAAGGACAGAATGTATATATAGTGAGGATGGCAAGGAAGTGGTTGTTGGTTTCATCCTATGAAAGGTGTTCTTTTACACATTGTGAAACTGGAACATTACTAAGATTTTCAAAGTTACTGACTTTGAATGAAACTGTGGTGGGTATAAAGAGGAAATTGCACCTTTAAGTCAAGAAAGAGCCAACAACTATTTCAGTGGCTTCTTCCTAGAATTGAGTCGAATGCTTATCTAGTCATGCTTAAGATCACTACGAGTTTAGAGCCTAGTTAAAATTTGCTAAGGACTAGAAAATTCTTATACCGGCATCGTAAATTGTTATAAATCACCAATGAAGAAATTATCTCAGAGCAACACCGAGTTAACTCCACATATTTCTCTGCCCACTAGAGGGCTCACAAACACACATATATCTTGTATATTCAGTCATATTGCTGGGTTACATTGTTCATTTATCCCTTTCTAGTTAGGTGGGACATTTTACCATCTTCCCAATAAACTGGGTTTCCAAAGAGTTTTTACATTATCAGATTACACAAGTTATACTCTATCCAGGTTTACCTGCCTTACTGCCACCATGTTGCAGAAGATACCATAAAGGTACTTTTTTTTGGAAAGAAGGTTGCAGTCCTTGTGCTGAAGACTAAACTTTTGCCTTGTAAGTGTAAAAGTATAGGGCATTCTGGTAATGTAATGGTAGGTAGGTGGGAAAGACCTGGGAGACCAAGCCAAGAGACTGCTGAGAGAATGGTCAGATAAGAGTCAGACAAGCTCACAGCTACACGATAGGCAGAGCAAGAGACTCAGAAGAGACCCTCCCTAGTTTCTTGGGCTGGAAAGGAGATGGGGGAGAATTGAACTTTCAGACTTGCATGATTCTGTCAATGCAGCCTTATAAAATCTGACAATCTGTCAGTTGAGAACACTTGCAGTCCACTTATTCAGGATCCAGGATCCTCACTAGATGGACCAAAAAAGTTAACCCTTCCTCCTCATCCTATTTGTGACTGGAGTGCAAGTTGCCAGGGTTCCTAAAGATGCCCTAATTAAATGTCAGTGGTTCCAATGCTTTCAAGTGCTCTCACATCACCACTCATAAAAGTGGTGTACAGATCCATAAGAAATCTCAAATGATAAGGACATAAGATGTGCAATCTGGGAATTTTGCATCTCCAATTATAAGAGATGTCCAATTATGTTATGCCACCCCGTAGAAGGGCATTTAGAAGCCATTCCCAGCACAGAAATTCATTCTTCCAAATACAGAAAAAGTCTGAAGTTTGCCAGAAGAAAACACTGGATACATAACACAGATGAACAACGACAACAAATGAACCAACAACAAAATGGTTTTCAACAAGGGTTTATTTTCTTCTGCTTTCTGGAAATAAGCTACCATTTCGTTTGTGATAAACATGGGGATAACTTTATCTAGCAGAGTAAATGCACACACAGAGAGAGAAAAATAAAGATAAATAATTTCTAGAAACTTGTGCTTAGCTTTCATAAAGCTTTTATAAACTTTGTTACAAAATTGCATTTAAATAGGAAAACTACTGTTTTTTTCGGAGTATAAGATGCACCGGACTATAAGACGCACCTACTTTTTTGGGTGAGGAAAACAAGAAAAAGAAATCTGCCTCTGCCTCCCAACAATTTTGCCTCACTGCAGCAAACAGCCTGCTATACTTTCATTTTCGTTTTCAGCATAGCTTGATTAGCATAAGGAAAAAAAAAATCTGCTCCCAACAATTACCTCCTTGCAGCAAGCAGCAGAGGTCCACACAGCAATAGGCTGTGGCAATTACTGCAGCCGGAAACAGATGAGAGTTGGGAGGCTGATCCAAGGGACAATCAACTTGTGCTAATTAGGCTGTGCTGAAGCTGAAATGGGCTGTAAATACCCAAATTGATCAGTTACCCTCCAGATGAATTCATTTGAAGTTGCTGTTACTTTTAGCTGGCAGGCTCAATGTTTTTATGTTAGCTGAGTACGGCGTTACTAGTCAAATGCATCTGGAGGGAAAAGGCTGGAAAAGATTGTCTTAAAGAAATCATAATGATTTAATAAATCATTTTAATAAATATATAATATTTATTAAAAGAATATAATAAAAAAGAATGTCAACATCAAACGAGAATTCTATAAATTGCCTTGTATAACACTCTGTATCCATTCAGAATATCTATCTGTCAGAAGAGTGTAGACACCAGGATACTTAGGATTTCCACATTCTTTACCAAAGGAAACAATGCCTCTTTGTTCCCCATTGCACATCAAAGGACCACCAGAATCACCCTGCGCAAGGGAGAAAAAGGGGTGGGTGGGAGAAGAGAAATTTTGCATTATTTGCAGTTGTTTTATTTGATTTATTTATTCATTAAATCTCTATGCTGTCCATCTGACTGATACAGTGACTCTGTATGCTTTTCTCTTTTAAGAGAATTATATTGTATTTAATTATAATATACAATAATGAAGGATTCACGCCATTGCCATCTCCTGGTTAGACTACTGTAGTTCGTTTTACAAGGCACTGCCCCGAAGATGATTCAGAAGCTGAAACTCATACAAAGTGCCCTGGCTTTCTCGCTGACTTTTCCTAACCAGCTTAGCCAAATAATGGTAACATCTCAGTGGGAAAGGCTCTGGTGGCTGGCAGGTTCTGTTCAAATTCAAGAGGCTTGTTCTTATGTAGAAAGCACTAAGTAGCTTGGGCCTTAGTTGTCTTTAGGAGTGTATCCTTCCAATTTTGGCTGGCTGGGAGGGGGCCCTGCAAGTGCCCCATTCAGGCGACTGGAAAAAGGGGGCCAAAGGATGCTTTCTCAGTAGGCGTTCCCTCACTCTGCTATACCTTGACCCTCCTCCAAGGCCAGAAGTGGAGAAATATGCCCATCCTGGTTACAGAGTCAACCTTCTGCCCTGACGCATGTAAAAAGTAGCAGCACTTTGATTGCCTGGTTTTGGCTTCCATATTGACTTTTTCCCATCCTCTGCAGCACCCTCTGTCCAACCCCCCAAAACTCAGTATATCTCTGTCTCTGTTCTCTCTGTCTCTCAGTCAAGCCTATCTTGCAGAGTTAATAGGATGGGAAAAGATGGAAAGAGGGAATCCTTGATGGAAATCTACAGAACAGAGAAATAAACCTAAATCTAAAATGGCACTGTTTAGAAAATAGCTTTATATCTGACTGTACATATATACTTGTCCTTATTTCATGATGCCAGAACATGAGTTAAAGCCAAAATTTCCACCACCACCCCATACCTTGGAAGGAGAAGTGGAGAAGAGTGGAGAGGAGATAGGTGCATGTGTTTCTGTGTGCATGTATCTCTGTGTGTATTTGTGCTTTAGCTCACTCCCATCACTGCCAGAAATAACATTTCTTGATGAGGAAATGACCAAATACTTTTAGCTTCATAAAGATACATTCTACAAGTGTGAATTCTGAAAAGATGGAAAATGTAGCTACATTTAGGCAGACAAGGTGCCAGCTACACTTCAGACGAGTGTTCTGAAAAAGTCACATTCTCTTGTGCCCCCTCCCCCCACGTACTCCCATCGATAAGTTCAGGTAGTCCTTGACTTACAACCGTTCATTTAGTAACCATTCAAAGTTGCAAACTTCACTTAACAACTGTTTACAGATTAACAGAGTTGGAAGGGACCTTGTAGGTCACCCCCGTCCAAGCAGGAGACCCTACACCATTTCTGACAAATGGCAGTCCAATCTCTTCTTGAAAGCCTCCAGTGATGAAGCTCCCACAACTTCTGAAGGCAAGCTGTTCCATTGGTTGATTGTTCTCACTGTCAGGAAATGTCTCCTTATTTCTAGGGTGAATCTCTCCTTGATCAGTTTCCATCCATTATTCCTTGTCTGGCCTTCGAGTGCCTTGGAAAATAGCTTGATCCCTTTCTCTCTGTGGCAGCCCCTCAAATATTGGAACACTGCTATCATGTCTCCCCTGGTGCTTCTCTTCTATAGACTAGCCATGCCCAGTTCATGTAACCGTTCTTCATATGTTTTAGTCTCCAGTTCCCTGATCATCCTGGTTGCCCTTCTCTGCACTTTTTCTAGAATCTCAACATCTTTTTTATAATGTGGTGACCATTATAAAACAGATGTTGAGACTCTTGAAAGAGTGCAGAGAAGAGCATCAAAAATGATTAGGGGACTGGAGGCTAAAACATATGAAGAACGGTTGCAGGAACTGGGTGTGTCTAGTTTGATGAAGAGAAGAACTAGGGGAGACATGATAGCAATGTTCCAATATCTCAGGGGTTGCCACAAAGAAGAGGGAGTCAAATTATTCTTCAAAGCACCTGAGGGTAGAACAAGAAGCAATGGGTGGAAACTAATCAAGGACAGAAGCAACTTAGAACTAAGGAGAAATTTCCTGAAGTGAGAACAATTAATAAGTGGAACAACTTGCCTGCAGAAGTTGTGAATGCCCCAACACTAGAAATTTTTAAGATGATGTTGGATAACCATTTGTCTGAAGTGGTGTAGGGTTTCCTGCCTGGGCAGGGGGTTGGACTAGAAGACCTCCAAGGTCCCT
>WNWU01000002.1:51268495-51281501 GCA_012654045.1 Ptyas mucosa
TCCTTGAGAAAACCAGGCATTAAAGCATCTTTATTCAGTCTCCTCTCTATCTGCTCCTAGAAAAAGTTAGTGTCTTTTGTCATATTCATGAAACTGCCATGCTGTCTATATGTTATTTACTGTAGCTCAGAAGGTCTTCAGTAAAGCAAGCAGTGCTATACTGCCAAGTCTCTTATCAATTTGGAGCATATACATTTGAATGCTTGCAATCATTCAGAAAATTTAATGCTGGTCATTTGAAGACCAGATTAACCATTATGGCCATCATGGATCATGCTGCTGCATCTATTTATCTGATTAATTTAGGGTTGTTGTTTTTCCCCCCAAAAAGGCTCTTGTAAAATGCCTTCCCATGCAATTAGTGTTTCCATTAGCAGAGAAGGCATTATGCCAGTTTCATTGGGTGGGCAGCTGAAAATGGGCAAATTTGTTTCAGAGAGGATGGCATCTTCCTTCCCTACCTTAGGAATACAACGTGGCAAGCTCCTTCTAGGCTACCTATTCCATTGGCTTCATGTTCAATAAAATGGGATGGAGAGGCTTTAGCTAATTAGTTAATTTGGTTACCCGTGGGTCCAGGGGCATCTGCAGAGGGAGTTAAAAAAGGCAAGATGGCGACTGTGAGTGCACAGTTGAAGCTCCACACGTTTTTACACGTCTTGTGCTACAAGGCACATAAAAAAGAGAAGAGGGTTTGATCATTGAGACACAATCACCATCTTGATTTCCTTGAAGTCCTTTTCCTATGTGGATCCCCCAGTGGCTATAGCCATTTCTCTTTCCATATTACCAGTTGAAATAGCATCTTAGTCTGCTGTCCATATGGTAGTTAAAAGATGGGAACTGGTTTCTTGTGGCAGAATGTTGGAACAAAGAGGTCAGCCAATAAAAAGATCAAGATGTACAGAGCAATGTGTTAAACCACCAGAGGGATGAAAGCAGCAGCAGAATGAAACTGTGGTGGGTATAAAGAGGAAATTGCACCTTTAAGTCAAGAAAGACCCACCAACTATTTCAGTGGCTTCTTCCTAGAATTGAGTCATGCTTAGGACCAATACGAGTTTAGAGCCTAGTTAAAATTTGCTAAGGAGTAGTGAATTGTTATACCAGCATCGTAAATTGTTATAAATCACCTATGAAGAAATTATCTCAGAGCAACACCAAGTTAATGCCACATATTTTTCTGCCCACTAGAGGGCTCACAAACACACATATATATCTTGTATATTCAGTCATATTTCTGGGTAACATTGTTCATTTATCTGTTTCTAGTACATTTTACCATCTTTCCAATAAACTGGGTTTCCAAAGAGTTCTTACATTATCAGATTACACAAGTTATATTCTATCCAGGTTTACCTGCCTTATTGCCACCATGTTGCAGAAGATACCATAAAGGTACTTTTTTGGAAAGAAGGTTGCAGTCTACCTAATAGTCATTTCTGGAAAAAAAAAGTCCTTGTGCTGAAGGCTAAACATTTGCCTTGTAAGTGTAAAAATATAGGGCATTCTGGTGAGTTAGGAAAGACCTAGGAAAGTCCAGGGAAAGATCTGGGAGACCAAGCCAAGAGACTGCTGAGAGAATGGTCAGATAAGAGTCAGACAAGCTCACAGCTACATGATAGGCAGAGCAAGAGACTCAGAAGAGACCCTCTCTAGTTTCTTGGGCTGGAAAGAGATGGGGGAGAATGTAGCCTTATAAAAAAGTGGAATTAGTTTATCTGGTTGTGATACCTATTTGGTTTACTTGGTGAGATGACAGATAATGTAATAAAACTGAATGGAAGGAATGCTGAGCATTTGCAAACCTCCTCCTCCACCACCTCCTCCTCCTCCTTCTCTTCCTCTTCCTCTTCCTCTTCCTCCTCCTCCTCCCCTTCCTTCCTTCCTTCCTTCCTTCCTTCCTTCCTTCCTTCCTTCCTTCCTTCCTTCCTTCCTTCCTTTTTCTTTCTTTTCCAGTTCAAGGCTACTCTTAAACCCACATTCTTAATTCACCTTCTATGTAGTCCTCTATGTAGTCCCAAAATAAGCCGGGATCTAACTGTATAGATTCTTCTGTACATGGTGCTGTTCAAAATGGCCAACCATCATAGAGCTCTAGGTATTGTAATCTTGATAAATCTGGAGACATTATGTTGAACAATGCTGGTACAAATTATCTAAATATTATTTTAACTTCTTAAATTTTATTTTTATTATTTTATCATAGCTGGGCTCCAAAAATCCAAAAGACCATTAGAAAATGGTCTTCTTTTGTTGCCATCTAGTTGTTGTCTAGATTGTTCTGCGCCAAATTTGGCAGCCCTATTTATAGATTATTTCTTATGAACAGTTTTATTTTTGCATTCTACTGGTTAGTTTCCACAACAGTATGGCATATTAATGCAGTCTACTTGTTACCTTTTGAAGGCATTCATAAGAAAGGCTCGTCATGACTAAATAAACTGACCTATTTAATCTCCTTTTTTGCTTTGCCTAAAATCCTACATAAGGCTAAATAAATGCCATTAATTCCAGTGAGATTTTAAGTGGCCTAATTATAGTTAGAATTGCTGTCCTTTGAAATAATCTATTGAGGAATTTGAGAATCAGGACCCAGAAACTATGATATTAAAAATGCTTATATTATAATGGCATGTTCCCACAATGTCTTTGAGGTTATATGGGGCTCTCCATATTCAGTGCAAGTTTCATCCTCCCTTCTTTTTGTTATTACAATAATTTTTTGCTATCGGTGAACCATCCTGAGATGAATACAAAAAGGAGGATTTTTTGGGAAAAGGAATGTTTTGAGAATGGATCCCTGTTCTCTGTGGCTAAGATAAATCTTTGGTTTATCTTCCTAATAGGTTCATTTATTCACATGGCTGTACTATCAAAGAAAACTTCCTTTTGGTAATGTGATCTGAGAGTAAGGAAAAAATGTTTACAGAGCTGGGATTCCCAGTTTCCCAGTTTGCAACAATGCCTCCAATGTACAAATTACCTTTGCTGTTCAAGGAGTGACATTTCTTCTTGTTTTGGCCCTTCTGTGATTGGCATTCAGTTATACCTGTGTCCAAGAAAGTTCTACAGAACACCTTTGGATTCTGTGCTGCTATAAATAATAAAGCAACTCTGTTTTTGCTTCCTTTTGCCTTCCTGTTGCCTTTATCCATTTCTACTGCTCCATTTCTACTACTTTAGTTCATTTTTTTCTTTAAGAAGAATAATCTTCAAAACTATATTTTATGATGGAGGGATCAAAAGGTAGATTGGTATGGAATGGAGGAGAATAGAAATAAATGCAAGATGGTACAACAGAAAAGTTATTTAACTATATGCAATCAGGTAAATATAGAAGAAGCAGGTTAAATGCATCATAAGCACATACATTTATTTGCCCAAAACAAAACAAAACCCTCAAATTAAAATGACATTCTTTCTAGTTTGTACATACGGTATAAGATTTGTTTCTTACTGATCAGCTTTCTAGGCCGCCCATTTCCAAATGACTATGGGCAGCTTGACTTATGCAAGGCTTATAAAATCAACAATAAAAACCCTAACCTAAATAACGTTATCTAGGGAACAGAAATCAACAACCAGATGAAAAGAAGTGTAGTATTGAATTTCTACTTAAACAGAGTTTCAGTAGACCTTTCTAGAACAATGCCCAGTGATTGATTGAAGCAGTGGTGAAATTCAATTTTTTTTTTTACTACCGGTTCTGTGGGTGTGGCTTGGTGGGTGTGGTGTGGCTTGGTGGAAGTGGCTTGGTGGGAGTGGCAGGGGAAGGATACTGCAAAATCTCCATTCCCACCCCAGCCAGAGGTGGCATTTGCCGGTTCTCCGAGCTACTTAAAATTTCCGCTATTGGTTCCACAGAACCTGTCAAAACCTGCTGGATTTCACCTCTGGATTGGAGGTGAGGTGAGGCAAGGCTTGCTTGCCTCTTGCACCCATAACTGACTGATAGAAGTTAAGCATATTCCCAACCCCTGACTTGAATCGGCAACTGCATGATCAGGGAAGCATGCCAGATAACCTCCATGCAAAAATTGTTTTGGGAGAAGAGGGAAAACCCTGACCTCTACAGTAAGATTGGCTTTAAATTGCTCAAGTCTGAACTTGGGAAGAGATGAAGGCAAAGTTGTAAGGACATAGGAGGAGAAGTGGTTAGTGAGGTCTGTTCATTTTGGGACTGGGACAAATGAGCAAGAGTGGAACTCTTCTCCAATTGTAGGGAATCTAATGTATTATGAGCAATCTTCTGTTTCTCTCTTCAGCAGCTGCCTATCCTCAAAATACACCCTGGATGTTCAGGATACCTCTGTATCCAAAAAATTTCCAGAGATTTGGGAAGAAAGAGGAATGTTTATACCTGATTCATTCACATCTATCTTTCAATGGAATTACATTGAAAGACATACTCAGATTCTGAGTATGGCCGTGTATCTGACTGTCTGTTGTAGCTTCAAAACCACTTGAAATCCCAAAATTCCCCCCCCCTTTTTTTTGCTTTCAAATGTTTCTATGACATCTAGAGATGCAGCCTTGGGCCATTTTAATCCTTAGACTAGCGTAACAAATTTTTAAAACTGCTCTCTAAACAGCAACCAAAAAGCAGGGAAAAAGTAGAAGTCTCCAGCTTTGTTCCCTAGCATGACATTGTCCACTCCAGAGGACTCCACTCCACTCCTTTCTTGTTTTATAATGTACTCTCAGACACAGAGAAGGTTTAAAATCTAACTTTACACAAATCTGCCTTGCAGTAACTCCACTCAGCACAGTGGGACCTCCAATAAACATGCCCAGAGCAGGACTTTTTAAAACATGTGGCTTAATTATTATTTTTATTACCGTAGAGACCTTGCCCGCAATTGCCACATTTCAAGGGAACATTGAAGTTTCTTAGAAAAGCTTCTCTTCTTAGTCTTCCAAATGTCTCTTCGTAAGCTAAAGAGGTCAAGAAAACAAGCTAGGGTTTGTATTAGAAAGTAGAGTATGGGTGATATTAAGCACTCTTCAGAGCTTAACCAGATCACCTCTGAACTTGAATAAGAAGGAATTTCCTGACAGTGAGAACGATTAATCAGTGGAACAGCTTGCCTCCCGGAGTTGTGGTGCTTCATTGCTGGAAGTTTTCAGGAAATGATTGGACGGTATAAAGCAGTGACGGCTAACCTTTTTGCCATTGCGTGCCAAAAGTGGGGGGAGTGGGGGAGGAGCGGGGGGGAGCAGACGTGCGCGTGCCCACACCCATAATTCTATGCACTCCGCCCCCATGCATGTGTGCACGACCCCCCCCATGCTTCCCCCACTTTTGGCATGTGATGGCATAGTGGGCCTGGTAGGTCCATTTTTCGCCCTCCCCAGGCTCCAGAGCCTTTCTAGGAGCCTGGGGAGGGCGAAAACTGCCTTCCCCACCCCCCCAGAGGCCCTCCAGAGGCTGGAAATGGCCTGTTTGCCAACTTCCAGTGGGCCCAGAAGGCCCAAAAATCAGCTGACCAGTGTGCACATGTGCACTAGAGCTGAACTCACGTGCCCACCGATATGGGTCTGTGTGCCACCTGTGGCACGCATGCCATAGGTTCGCCATCACGGGTATAAGGTATCCTTCCTTGGGAGGAGGTTGGACTAGAAGATCTCTAAGGTCCCTTCCAACCCTATCATTTTATAATGTCTTCCCATTGGCCTCTGCAACTTTTTATACAAAGACTTGGAGATTTCTTAATTAACTCAAAGTAAGTAGCAATTTGGTACCTGGCTCTTAAATTAAAAATAGACAATAAACCCGTGATTGCGAACCTATGGCATGCATGCCAGAGGTGGCACAAAGCCTCCCACCGGCCAGCTGGTCTTTGGATCTCTGCTGTGCATGTGTGGGATGCGGGGCGCATGCGGTGGGGTGCGTGCGGGCCCCCTGTGCATGCATGTGCAGGGGGCACAGGTGTGGGGTGTGGGTGGGTGGGGTGCATGCATGGAGGCCACACATGCATTGCATTTTGGGGGTTCGGGCATGTGCACATGCATTTGCACGCATGTGTGCTTTGGCCACTCAGTCTGGAAAACGTTAGCCATCACTGCAATAAACCATTTAAGATAGTAGAGAGGACATTGAATCAATTGAGAAAGTGTTGGGAAAGCAAACCTACTTTACTTCATTCCCCTCACCCCTATTTTCAGTGCATGTTTACTTACCTTCTTGCAATCTTATATCAAGCAGCATTTTTAACATTTTTGCTTTATTTACTTAAAGTAGAATAAAATCAATCCTTCCCCAATCCTCTTGGGGAAAAAATAATGCCTCCTCGCCACCAGCACCCATTGCAAAATTACACCTTCAGGAAATAGCTATAAAATTGCACAGATCACTGCTGATGAACAGATCCTCTCAACCATATATTGGTCAGCATTGAAGTGTTTCTCAACTTTGGCAACTTTAAGAGCTGTGGACTTCAAGTTCCAGAATTCCCCAGACAGCCATGCTGACTGTTGCCAAAGTTGAAAAATACTGTATTAGAGCCTATTAAAAATATCAGGCTTGTCTTATTTTTGCAATCCCAGGCAGAGCTTGATGATGTTCTGCAAGAGCCTTCTCTGTGGGGGCACCCACCCTCTGGAACCAGTTGCCCCCGGAGATAAGGAGAATTCATGACCTCAGTGCCTTCCGCCGTGCCCTCAAGACACATTTTTTCCAACAAGCCGGGCTGGCTTAAGAAGAAATTTTAAATATTTTAATTGGTTTGTTAGTTTTAAATTTTGGAGCCAAATTTATATATATTTTAATTGTTTTTAATATTTGCATTTCATGTTTTTATTTCTGGCTGTACACCGCCCTGAGTGCTCAGGGAGAAGGGCGGTATATAAATTGGAAATAAAATAAAAATAAAATAAAGTTATTTAAGCTTGTTTCCAAAAAAGGCCCTGTGACATCCCATCTTTAAAGATTCTTCAACGTCCTTGTTCAAAACAACCCAGAACATTTTTGCATGCCAAAATGGAGCATTCCATTAAAAGCATCAGATTTTCTTAAGAAATTAGCATTCTCCAGCAGCGCGCCGAGAAGGGATGTTCAGGTAAGCAGTAATCTGACAAAGATTACCTCCTTACAAAAGATTGGAAGGCCAAGTGTTGATTCACTTACTGCATTTGCACCCCCATCTAAGCAATTTTTGCTCTCTGCTTCAATTTCAATATCTGTATATTGATAATCACAATATACACTGAGTCTCCAGAGGATTCCTGAGTTATGGAGTTTGGATTGCCTGGAATAGAGCAGACTTTGGTATTTTATGTCCCTAGGCTGTCCCTGTCCAGCCTGTGTGGATTGCTTTTGTTTCAAAGGCAACTGCTATTTTTTAAAAAAAATTACATATGCATGCCTATGCACTTTCACAGCCCGATTGGTTCAGCCCTCTGCAACAATTCCAGTTTCTCATGTGGCCTCTTGAAAAAATTATTTGTCCATTCCTGGATTAATGGGAAATGGCTTTGCTGTTAACATATCCAGGGATATTATGAACAGATTACACCATAAACCTGGGTTCCATGTGTGATTAACATTCAAATCAATTGATTCCATTTTAACGTTGAGTTTTCCAAAGATACTCTCAAACATTCACTTGTTGAGATTATTGTCCTCCTCCACTTTAAGATCTCTTTCTTTTATTCAAACTTGGAAACAACATCGTGATCTTTAAACTCTAATATCTATAGAGGAAATAAACTTCTTTTGGCTTCTCTTTCATCTATTTTTATCATCTATTTTAATTAAATTGTTACACTAAAAAAACCCCTGTTAATAACTCATTGAAAAGACATACAAAGAGATATCATGCAAAAGGGTAAGGAATGTTGTTGGAATTTCCTTTTTTTAAAGGTCCCCCCCCCCCCTTAGTATTCTATTTCTGGTATCATATTTTGGAATTCATAACTTGGCTTCCTATTGTAGCACTCCCACAGAGTTCTGTTTTTAAGAGTACTATGCTTACAGCTTTGTGTAAAGGAAACCACAGGAAAAGTTGGTTAGTTATGCAATGTAAGGAATGAATCTTTCAGTCATTTATATAAACATATACCATATAAACATTATGGTGTGTGTGTGTATTTGTATTATAAAAATAATTATTTCTTTAATAATATGATATATGTAATAAAAATAACCTGTTCAATGAGATGAAAATGGCTGAAACCTTAAGTATATTTCCTTGATGTATTGGATTCCATAGATATTATTTTTGAATAATGTTCTTACATTCTGCATTGACTAAGTCAGGGATGGGTTCTACTTACCTTTACTACCGGTTCGCAACGGGATCGCGTGCGTGCCTTGCTTCTGCGCATGCACAGATCACCAAGGACAACATCTGGGGCGGTGGGTGGGGCTTCCTGCCGGTTTTACTACCGGTTCTTGCGAACCGGTCCGAACCGGGGGCAACCCACCACTGGACCAAGTTAAGTTATTGCTTAACGCATTGTAAGCCGCCCTGAGTCTCCAGAGAAGGGTGGCATATAAATAAAATTTAACAAAAAAAGTTTACATGCAAAATGTTATCCAAACCTTACTTTGAACATATCTGGGAATCTACTTACCACACAAACATAGAAGAAGGTAGTACAGTATCTCATTGCCAGTTTTTACCTTGGATTCCTCTCAGATACAGCTCTTCCTGAGCAAAGATTACTTTTATTCCCTAAATCTCAGAAGGAATTTGAAGACTCTGTGCTCTCATCTTCATTCTTGCCAATTTAGAAATATTGAAAATGAGGAGGTAAATTTCCTTTCCCCGTGAAGGTCAGCATCAGAAAACATGGCCCTCTCATTCCATAACAAAAGGAAAGAAAAATAAACTAACTTCCACACCTCTCCTCATCCACCTCTTCACATAGATATTTGGAGGTATGATCTAAGGGGATTGCTGGGAGCATACAGTCATGAGCTTCAGGCCTTCAATGCAATAAGGCAAGTTTGAACAGCTGGCTCACAACCCTAAACCTCATTTATATCTTATTATTGACCATTGGTGTCTAGAAGTGTTTCGTGTTGTCTGTTGGAGTGGGGTGAAGGATAAAAAAGTCAAAGGGGTAGCCATGACTATACAATTGAAGCCCTGCATGGACTGTGATTCATGTAAAATGGAACAGGGCTTTGATTGCCTGCTTGCAGAAATTCTGGCTCAATTGTGGTCATAAATTGAGAACTCCCTATATTCCATCTAGCTTTATAAACCATACATTATTTAATCATGTTGTTCTTTGACCTAACCTGAGACTAAATGGTTCATGCTGTTTTGCCTTCTATTTTCAATAATATCGGACAGCTCTGGAGGCATTTGGTACAAAATGTTTTCTTTTCAAGAAGCTCTCACTCTCAATCTTATTTGTGTTAACACTTCTGTTTTTAATGCTTTGTCGGATTATTTTGTTCCTCTGGGAAATTCAAAAATGTCAGAGATCTCTTTCATCCCATCTGATATTGTTTAGAGATTTGCCTAGTAAGTACTTCCTAAATATATTTACAGACGAAGCCTGAGTAATCTGACTACACTTCACAGAAACACATTTACCTATGTATATGTACATATGTTTAAATGAAAGTTGAAGTTCTTTTCCAGATTAATTCATTTTGGAATAAGGTACGACTTTTGTCTTTGCCTAAAAAGATTTAAATATCTAAAGCCTGATCACAATTATTCATAAACACTCTGAAATGCTGGTATCAAACGTTCCTCATTCTTAAAAAAAACATTTTCATCATTTTGGTGGAAGTTTCAAAGAAGCTGAGCTATCAATATACCAGGAACTCTTAATTCTTTCTGTAAATCCTTGAACCCTGTGAAAAATGTAAATATCAAGAATTTTTAGTGTTGAAGTTTTTCTTGATAAAAGTTGTCATTTCCTCAAAATCTCATTAGTTTATGATACATAATAAATTATTAACATGTCAGCCATGTGTATGTACAACTCTGAAGACTGATAACTTTTAACATGTATTTGATTTAAAAATTTATATCTGCCTATTTTCATTTTGGATCTCAAGGGGGGTTAAAATGTATATAAACAATACTATTCAACCATCTAATCATTTAATCCACCAAACACCTAATTTGAAAACTATAAATAGCCTGAATAAAAAAAAATGTTTTATGAAAAAAAATGCCTCATGATTAAAGTTGTTTTTCAATGTGGAACAGGAGGTGATGGAATGTTCTTCATTGAAGGAGTTTACATAGAAGATGGAGGGCCATCTGGTAGAGTTAGATTCCAAGATTCCTTCCAAACTATATCTATTAATCTGAAGTCTCTCCTAAAAATAATTTAGAAAGGACCAACTTCATTTCCACTGTCTAGTTCTTAAATAGCCTAAACCACTCACAGAAAAGCAGAATTAATTCTTGATGTTAAGTATGTCTACATTATGCTCCACAAGGTATCCAGTCAAAGGTGGTACTTAATGGAAAATGGAGGTCCTCTAAAGTAATTGCTTTGATGTGTATATATCAATGTGGATATTGGTAAGGTAAACCCTGCACATGCAACATAAGGGGTTCATCAATCAGGGAATGCTTATGTATGCATAATACTATTATCTACCTGACTGGCTTTTAAAGAGGCATAAAAGATTCTATTAAAACAAATATTGTCATAAAATCAAGTCTACAACCCTAAATTTAATGAGTCAGATGTGTTTTTTTTTTCCTGGGTGCTTACTCTACAAGTTGCCCTTGGTTAAAAACTAGCCTGGGAAGAGTGCCATCCTGTTAATCTTAGCTGGCAATTTTGAACACGAGAAGAGCAATAGATGAAATTGTGGTTATGGCAAGGAGGACTTCTAGCAGGCCACTTTGGCAGATGAGCGGGAATGGTGGTTTTGTGTTACAAAGTTGACTATTTGCAAAAAACACTTATGGATTCAGTTAGGCTACAAATAGTGAACAGGGACAAGTTTATCTAAGATTTGCCTGTGCTAATTTATATATGCATGAGGTAAATATGATCATGGTTATCTTAAATAGAAATTTACCTTTCAGTCTAATAATGAAGATATTGACTTTGCCTGCTGACTACTGATATATAATATTTAGTCCCTTGTTATCCCTAAATGAACTTTGGAGTTGGCAGCCCTTCAAATAGAAGAGGCCTTCATCTGACAGATTCTTTTCTGAAAACAGGATACTTGCTAGGGTGTCCATGACATGGGCAAGGGGTCAAATAATGTTCAATGTTATGATTTTAATTACATCACATAATTCATATTGTTTCTGCTATGCTGTTAGGATACATGTGGTCTTATTGTGATTTGCTTTAGATTCCTCTAGATACATCACCCCATTCCTTCATCTGCTTCTCCTGCTTTGTCCATATCATGATTATGCTCAAAGCTCCTTGAAAGAACTTGCAGATTAACAACTAGAAAATATGTAAACTGCTGGTTGGAAATCACTGAGGACTTACTGCTTGAGCAATTTCTTTTTGAGAGTAGCATGCATTTTATTGAGCCCTTTCTTGAACTGGCTTTGACAGCTTGAATGGAATCTTAGGTGCCTCCTCCCATGAAAATCTGTTACCATGAAGATGGAAGGCAGGAAATTTATTGAAGGAAGGTTCATTTAGATTTCTTCCCAGCCTAATCAAAATAAATATCCATGGATTGTATGAAAAGTGTTAATCATCTAAAAGATGCTAAAATGATAACTATCTGAGGTATGGAAAGATGAAACCACAGGTCCCTGACATCTCTTTTCTCTTTGTTGTCTTTGGCATTGGTCTTTGAATGCAATCTACCTATCTAAATATTGACAGGGTCATTCTTTTTTTGTTTCAAGGAATACTTTTCTCTGGCTTTTAAAGTAGTGTTGCCAAACTTTAAAGCAGTTTTCTCTATCCTGCTGCTCTTGTTAGCTGTCTTAGGGATTATGGGATTTCAACATATCTGGAGGCACCAAGTTGAGGTAGGACTACTTTAAAGTAACTGTCTATTGTCTTACTGCTGCAGTTGAGAAAAAGGATAGAGACAGAAGCTACACAGTAAGATATATGATCTCTCTTCCTGACGCTTGGTGTTCCTTTCGTGCAAAATGTTTGTAAAAATTTGCAGAGATACAGAACCAATGTGAGAACAACACTTGTCCTGAGAGAAGGTATGTAACCTACTCACTCTTTCCCCACCCCCTTTTACTCCTGTGCACTTTTCTGGCAGACATCCTTGAGACGGATATGAGAGAATTTCAGTCCTCACTGGAAAACAAGCCAACTAAACATAACAGATTACATCAGCTCAGGCTTTTCAATTCCTGGATGGTAGCAGCGTACTAATCCAAACTTCGTCCTGGATTTCGCAAAGTAAAACAAGGGAGGCTGGCAAGAGGACAGATTGAGGAAACTGACGACGGCAGGCCTTGTGGGCAAGAGGCTGTATAAAGCTCCAAAATTTGTAAGCTGATCTTCAGAACTTCCACATTGGGTTCTTCACTCCTGCATCCCTGAAGAGAAGACATCTGACTGAACTTTTGCAACCTGTCATTGCGGACAGTGGAATTGGGCTTTTATCACACCAGGAGCCATGACCGGTTTTCTGGTGCTCACTCTACTTCTGGTACCCATGAATGTCAGAGCTACCTGGAGCGCCAAGTATGCAGTAGATTGTCCGGAGTCCTGCGACAGCAGTGAATGTAAAAATCCGCAGCATTGTAAGCGGACTGTATTGGATGACTGTGGCTGTTGTAGGGTGTGTGCTGCAGCTCTGGGAGAAACTTGCTACCGGACAGTTGCAGGAATGGATGGTGTTAAATGTGGGCCCGGACTGAAGTGCCAATTTTTTTCTGAAGAAGATGATTTTGGAGATGAGTTTGGTACCTGCAAAGGTAAAGAATGGTCATTGGATAACATTATCGATCATGACAATTAATGGTCAATGTATAGCTATTGGAAATTATTCCAATATATATCTATTGCTCCAATAAATAAATACATACATATATATATATATATATATATATATATATATATATATATATATATA